>CAESWR010000180.1:436948-459508 GCA_903171835.1 Mullus surmuletus | reverse complement strand
TTTTTGTAACATTCTGTTAAGTTAGAAATTTACTGAAGTGTCACAACCTCTCTAAAGAAAAACAAAGAGATGACTCAGTTTGACATCTTATATGCTCGTTTCCGTGACAACCCTGCCACTCTGACTCCCGTAGTTCCCTGGCGATTGGCCGCGTGGCAGCCCGGATCAGACCCGAGCTCTGCTCCACAGGCTGACTCTCCAGGGGCATGAACTCGCCCATCGGTGCCAGACGAAGGAGCTTTTGGCCCAGCAGAACCCAGAAGGCGCCACAGAGCTCGGTAAAACTTGCAAAACATTTTATGATGATAACTAAAGTGGATGGATGACACAAACATGTGGGTGGGATGATTATTTTGGAAAGCACCACAGGGAGTTGGCAAGAAGTGACTTTCTGAGAACAATTTAAGACTGATCTTATTATATGAAACCTCTCCTCTGCCATCAGTGATTCAGTGCTCTGAATCAGGGTTCTTGCAATTATAAATATGCTTTTTTTCCCTATTTCGTCAATACAGATGATAAAGGAAACAAGTATGATTCCCGTCTGACATTTGAAAGGTTGCAGATGACCGCAGTGGAGCTCCACGACTTTGCAGACCAAGTGAAACACGGTAGGAAGCATTAATTACTTGCTAACTCAGGTTTGATGAGTAGGAATGAACAACGCTGCGATGATTTATTCCACGGGGGCAGTTTAATTACCAAAGGACACAGGGAAACATACCATGACCCAGTGTTTGACGCGTTCCTCCAGCTGTGCGTGAATTATCGTGACTGGGTGTCACCCTTTCAGTACCGGCCGTATGTAACTGTAATTTCCATTACCTCCAACGATACAGTTACAAAGAAGCTGATTGGCCAAAGATTTTCCATTGGCGCCTTTCAGTCGACCACATCACCTTCAGGGAGGGAGTTTTGTTAATGTTTACCAGCTCCGATGCCGCACAAGTATGTGGCTAAAGTCGGTGTGAGAGACAAGTTTTGAGTTAGCCCACACACGTCCAAGCAGGTGTTGCTACATCCTTTATGGCGAGAGCATTTTATATCCGAGCACTGTATTCTCCTCAGAACAACATTCATCATTCATTTTCCCTTTTAATAGCACTTGAAAAATGAGTGTGATGAGTGTGTCGCGCTAATGAGCTAATGCAGCCTGTCCATCTTGGCGCATGGAAAATGAAAACAGAGCTGCAGTGAAACCTCAGTGCCAGATCAGTACCTTCCTTGGCCCTCGGCATCTCCCTCCCTGTGACAGTGGGGTTTTTAAAGCCGTCGATCCTGACGCAGCTCATAGAGGGCCTAGCTATTTAAAGCTGAGGCAGCAGAGCAGAAAAACGTTTTAGGGTACGGTTGCTGACGCTCTAAAAATAACTGTATTTTCCATCAGAGTGGGACGCTTGGGATCGATGGAGGCCCGAGGGAGGTTGTCTTTGCCCCACTGGGGCAACTGTTGAGATGGAAGAAGGAGTGATAGCACCCCTGCCCCAGACTGTAACCTACACAGGCGAGGGAGAGCTCAGAGAGCTGGAGGGGCTGAGGATGAGGGTGGCGCTGCTGCAGCAGGAGCTCCTCCTGGAGCAGGTGAGGGCTGCACTCCAGACGGACACTTCACAATCAGGAGGCCTCTGTGTTCACAAGATGTGATGACTGTGATTCCTTTTGTCTGGCAGGCTCTAATTGACACTCTGTCCCCTCGGCTCGCATCTATTGTGCCTGGATATACCAACCCCAGTGTGCTGAGAGACCTGTACTCTCTGCTGGGTGAAGGAGGGCAGCGCTTCCCAGCCATCGTCCTGGACCCTGAGCCTGACTGACTGCACCGACTGTACCGCCATGTAGTACAATCACCAGTATAATCCACACATATCAACTTCATGACAGATGCAATTGATGAGAAACAACTTGGTAAATAATGCAGTAGGGAAAGATTTCCCTTCTGGCAAGTAAGAAGAACTGTATTTATTCCTTTCTGATGCCATATGATTATTTGTACTGAAAAACTAAGACTGATTTTGCATTCTTTGTGTTGTTTGTTTCAATTTTAGTGAATAGTGTTGTGTTTTTATTATAGCTGTTGCTTAGTTATAACTTTGCCCCCTTTCGTTTGGCTTTTACATGTAAAACATAAGTAAAAAGTGCATCCTTCAATCTCATGAAACCAAATTACACTGTACATTTAAACGTGAAAAGAAATACATGCAGCCATATTCATGAATCAGTAATTCTAGTATTGTGTAATAAGAATTCATGTTGGAAATCTTGGCATAAATCTGTTTTTTGCTTTGTATGGCATCAGTATCTTTAAAGACTATTGTTATGAGCATTGATTCTAAAACTGTTTAGTTATGTGTAACAATTAATGAGAAACCAATGGCGCTCTTGCAACTCTGGTCTTTCCAGCAGGTGGCACTGCACTCACAGAGGAAACAGCCACAGGGAGGAGCACTTTTTAAATGATTCAATCACCGACTTTCTTTTGCATCAATGTCTCCAGTAGATCATTCGAAATAATTTGGTGAAATCATGCCAAGAAATGATTTTGGATTTAAGTGCTGTGAAGGAACAAAGGAGATGTGTCATGCTATTTTAATACTCTGTTTTGCGGAAACCATCAGAGGGATTATGACTTCCCGAGTTTCATTCCATCTTTTTAATTGCCTTCCCAGTTCTGAATAACTAAGAGTTTCTCAAGCGGCCTCATAGTGTGAATGATGATGATGATGAATGATGATTTTATGAGCTAGGAGTCTTCATTCCCCTATGGTTAACCCAGAAACCAAACCAATCAACGGTTTGCACAGCAAATATGTCACACACGGAGCTCATGTCTGTTTTCTGCATCGGTGATCACAGTTACATCTGTGATTGTGGCCTCACCCACCACACGTGTGATGTGAGGGAGTATGTGCGATGCCCGAGAGGCTTGTGCCCACAGATTGTGTGGATGGCATGGGCTGTGCCAGACTGGGCGACAGGTGGCGCTGGGTTCACACAGCAGGACGTGGGTGTTTGAGCTCTGCTGCACCGCAAGCGCTGAGCGATACACGCCCAAAGCCCGCTGAGTCATAATGATGATACAGTTGGGGTGGTGGTAGTGGGGGGTTCTTTGTATGCCGCAGGCTGCAAATGGCAGTGTTCCCCCTGGGAGGGAGCAAATAGTCTTTAGAAAAGACAGCAGACATTCAGCTTTGGTTTGCCGAGTGAGTTTTAATCAGGAGTGCATTCGGTCATGCAACTTGTAGCTTTCTGAGGGAATCACTTGAATACATGGGGCTTCTCAGGACCTCTCGTTTCACAGAATGCAACAAAGTCGTGGATCTCCTGGTCCACCCATGCAGCCTGGGAACTCCGAAGTGTGAGTGAAGAAGGAGGCAAGGAAGTATCCTCGGGATCACGTCCACACTGGTCCCACGGGGAGCAGCGCCTACGCAACTCAGCCTTCCTCTGACCTGCATACATCAGCTGCTGCCTGGCTCTGGCTGTCCATGCAGAGCTCCTTCACTCTCACCAGCGTGGCCTGGCCGTGCCCAGGTTACCCAAACCGCATTCCTGTGCTCCCTTTGTTTCTCCCTTTTTTTCTGTGTGTCATTTTCTATGTATTATCATTGCTGTATGACACATGTGCTCCTCCACATGAAGGGACAGCGTTGAATAACAATTCCCTCCTACTTGTTTGCTTTTTTCCTTCCACCTCTCCTCGTTTCCTTCCAGCCTACTGGGACAATGGAGCCCCGAACACAATTCCACAGAAACCGAACAGAGCTTACCAGGAATCCACTTCACACTCCCATTTCTATCTTAACTCTCCCCACCTCTTGTCCGGCTTTGGCTCCCTCCTGGTTTCTGCATGTCACATAGCGGCAGAGGTCATTGAGTCGGTCTGGGCATCAGTCAGGCAGCATTTAGAGTTTATCATATGATTTCCTCCACTGGCCAGTCTCAATTTTCTACATCAAGGGGGGGGAAAAACTCAAGTGACTATAAGGATTAGTGGTCCCAAGCTAATGGAGGCATGTTTGACATTTATAAGAGAATATTACTTATCCGTTAATCTGATAATGTGCGTATTAATAAGCAGGAATCTTTTGATCCAATTATGATCATATCTTAAAGCCATGATTAATTACATTTTTGCTGCATTCCATAAATGGTAAAGAGCATCTTTTTCAATAAAAAGGGGGAAAAAATCTCAGCAGCACCGACCCTACAGTTTCATTTCCATAATGCTCTGAGTGTATCTTTCCATATCGTGTTTTGGACCAGAGGGACAGAATCATCATTGGAAGGTCATCAGTCCACTCCCAGACTCCATCAGACACTCTGTCCTTGAGCAAGACACTGATCTCCTGATTGTTCCTGATGAGCGTTTTGGCAGCTCCACTGTCAGTGTATAAATATGTGCGAATGAGGCAAGCGTAGTGCAATGTAAAGCACCTCGCTGTTTTGAGTAGAAAAGCAGCTATATAAATGGTTCTGAATTCCTCAACTAAGAGGTCTGTCAATATGTTTATTTTTAGCCCCGTAATGGACTGTAAAAGGTAAATAAAATAGCTAAGTATCAATTAACCATGATCAGTGTTAAGTTAATGGTTAATTCTCAAACTCTGAAAAGGGAAATGCCATGGTAAATCTGCATTCGGCTGCATACACGTCCCCTATTGTTGCCCTCCAGATGTGGAGGACCGAGATTAGCAGGCTTAGCGGAACAGAGCTGTCTGAATTGATTTTATTTTCTTGGACGACAGAGCTGAGCATACTGGGGGATTATCTACTACCGTCTTGCCTTTCATTCAGCAAGGACTGGCACGGGCAGCGTGTGTGTGCGCGTGTGTGGGTGGGAAGTGAGTGCCTGTGTTTTTCATCACTGTGCTTCCGTCACATGTGGGCAAGCTCATTACTCCTTACACTTTCATTATAGAGGGACCGTATATTTGATGCCCCCCGACACCCCACCCCCATTACAAATCTCCTGCTGCCTGCGTGCACATAAAACGACAGCGTGGGTGATTACAGGGTCTCTGTGTCTGTCTTCCTGTCGCCGTTGACTGCACAAGAAATGGGTGCAAAGGCAGCACCGTTACTGTGAAGCTTTCCATATGCTGGTTGCAGATGTACAGCATCGGTCCAGGGCGGGAAGAGACCACCCCCCCCAATCAAATAAACCAAACGATTTAGCTTTCCAATCTAAAATAATGACGGATTCCCCTTTTTCTTGGCATTTTCAGTCTGTAGTAGGCTTCTGTATCCTTCTAGGGAATGTATTTATCTTTGTAGTACTGCAAAAAATGAAAAAATACAACCAAGTGGCAGGGATGGGTAGAGATGAAGAAAAGAGGGAGTAGTCAGCCCTCCCCCTTTCTGTTCCTCATCAACCCCTATTCTCCCTCATTCAATGTTTGACGCCACACAAAAGAAAGCCAATGAGAGTGCTCAGACTTCCCCACTTTTTTTTCCCTCCCCCCCAAGCTCCTCCTCCTCCTCCCTCGGTCCCTTATATATGCCCTGACGCTGCATTCAGCACAGTGTACAATGTGCTGCCCGAGAGTCAGCAGACAGCACACAGAAAAGCCGCCAGGGAGGGAAGGAGAGGAAGGGAAAGTGTGAGTGGATATCTGGACCGACTTAGAGCCTTCAACCGACACGCTCCAGGCCATTCCTGCCCTCACATAGCCCTCCTTCCCATCTTGCCGTTTCTACCTTCTCTATCTCTTCTCTGTCTCTCCAGACAGGAGCAGACGACGCACGGGATTCAAGAGGTGGCCGGTCGTACACCTCCGGGATGGGCTGCACCACGGGCCACCTGGCTTGCCAGCCGCAACCGCAGACCATCCTGGGCCAGGAGGGCCAGTCCCTAGAGGCCGGCGGCGCCAAGGTCCCTGAGGTGCTCTCCTCCTTGGAGCGTCTGTCTCAGGCCACGGGAGGCATGGAGAAGTCCTGGTACCGCTGCATCTTCCCCTTTGGAATCATCTCTTTGGTGATCGGCGTGGCGGGCACCGGCGTGACCTACGCCTACAATGACCTGCCTCAGACCAAAGTGGTGTCGGTGGTGCTGCTCGTCATGGGGCTCCTGCTGCTGCTGATGGCCACGGCCTGCTGGACCGTCCACAAGAAGAAGAAGAGGAGGAAAAAGAAAGAGGGTGGCTCATTCACCTCTGAGCAATGCCCCCTGTGAACGGGAGGAGATAACGGTCACATGAACTTGACAGCAGAACTCAGGGGTCGACTAAAGAAGCCCTCTTTTATTTACAGAGTTTGCCACAGCAGCTCATGCTCGAAAGTCTCGGGCTGTTAAATCATAGAGCTGGAATGGACAGATAAGACGGGACGCTGAGAATCTGTTTGGTCTGTAAGGTTTGGACTGTTTTGAGCGGGCGAGGAGGGCTCACCAACGCTCACACGATCTTTTATCATCAGACAGCAGGTGTCCAGTGTCAAAACAACCTCCAAGGAGACACGCACAAATATGCATCGCACTCCGCATGCATATTTACACACACGGATACGCAGCCCCTCGCGGCCCTCACTCACATATGCACTAGCAGCCACAGTGGGAGTTCACGCCGACACCCAACACGCTATGCAGAGCTGCTGCCGGAGTCAACTCTGGCGTCACTAGGCACGTCAGTCACAGCATTCCTCCTGCCAGGACAGGTGACTCTCCAAGAGGCCAGAAGTGGGCCAAAGACGGCAACCCGATACCCGGCTGAAAGAGCAGCGCGCCCGCGTCAGCGGCCAGCGTCATTCACTCGTCCTGTGACACCGCAGCAATGTGTTGAGGGCTTTTTTTACGCAATGGGAGAGTGGAACTTGAGTCCGGCGGGATCTTACTGGCATCTGTGTGGACGATGAGCCGGCGAGGGCAGAGGAGCTGCCGGGGAAGTGCAAGGTGTCAGTGCGTGTGCGTGCACGGGCTCAGACAGAGATTCTGGACTCGGTGGCTGTAAGGAACAAAAGATTTGCACAAAACGGTCGGGCCAAAACGAAAGGAACTTGTGTTCGCCTCAGCTTCACACAACACAGCCAATGTGCCACTTCAACTCCCGGCTGACAGATTGCTCCCCTGACAATGTGTGAGCATTTTGCGCCGCTCGGTTCGTGCATGCGGGGGGTACCTCACCTCCGCGCTGGGCGGGATTACTGAAGGACACCGCCCGAAGGGACATGCCTCTGTGGGGACACTTTGACTGCTCCTGCGCCCCCTGCGGCCCCTCCCGCCCGATGCCTTGAGCAAGCACACATGGAAAAAGGCTCTGACACATTCATCTGTTTCCATCTGAACTCCTGCTCCCCCTCCTGCTCTCATTTTCCCTCTCTCGCTCTCTGTCTCTCTGGTTTTTCTTTCTCAACAGGACATTTCTCATCCATCACAAATGTATTTAAACTATCTGCTCCACCCCCCTAGTTTCTTGCTTTATCCCAATAATTCCCCTGCGCCGATAAAAGCCTGTTTTTGGGACATTCATAATGGAACATGTGCTCAGATTTAACCTCTATCATCTCAACAGCTTGGTGTCGATTATTATTGTAGGGCTGATAATAGGAAAGCTAGGAAGGCTTCGAGGGACTCTGGGGGTTTCCCTTTCTTACGCTTTTTCAGTCAGAGAGAGGTTGAATGTAGCCGCGCTTCTCCGTGCGTTTGTGAAAAGGTGCTCTCTGACAGTGTGCGATTTCAAAAGGACGAGACACACGATCGCACTTTATTTATGTCTTAAACATTCTGATTAAACGGATGTAGCTCATCGTAGGGGGGAGTCAAGCGCATTGAGTGTGTAGAGACGGAAAGGAGCGGAGATTGTTTGTGCACACCAGAAGGACTTGCTTAGTGCTCCTTTGCCCTTGAAAACTATTGATCAATGCTGCATCGATCCGTATTAATGACACCCATTGCTGACTGAAATGTGTCTATGCATCCAGAGGTAGCAGTTATCACACAATGCCAAAGACTGGCCCCGAGGGCCGGAGTGCCAATTATCAGGCAACGACTGCCAGCCTGCTTGAGTGGAAATGCAATGGATCAGTCCCCTCTTTTACAGCCCAGGGTGCATTTGGCTGTTCTGTTGCTTAGCGATTGTCAGCCAAACTGCTAGATAGGACAAAGGGAAGAAATGAAGAAATAGGAGGGAATAGAGCAGAAGTCACTCCCTCTATTTTTATGTACGAGTGGGAAACTGTTGGTGTGGTTTTTATCAGGATGAGAAATATTTTATTCTGAGGGGAGATGATTCATTACAGCAGAGGCAAAGATGATAATAGCTGGCTAAACGCATTAAAAACTGAAGGGAATCCCTACATCCTTATTATATCATGCTGAGGTGTCCTCTCAACACAAAGACAAGAGAAATGGCATCAAATTAAATGATAAGAGAAAAGAGGAAGTCTCGTTTCTGCCTCCTATCTGCCCTTGTTTCTGCTTCGCCTATCTTCAGATCTGTCCTTCTTTTTGGGAGATTTGCTCCAATGGATGGGCCTTCAGGGGACGCAGGTCAGACCAGAAACTTCTTGAACCATGCTCAGCAAAGTCCAGTAACTGATATATTGTGCAAGGTTAAAGTTAGACGGAGGATCCGTGGTTAGAAAAAATGTTGTCATGGGCTGATGTTACGAGCTGTCCACACACTCTTGTGTTTTTACTCCGATGTTGTACTTGCTATCTTGAAGCTATTTTGTGCCAGTGCGATGCCACATTCACTTACGTTGATGGCAGGTGACCATGAAATGTTTGTAAAGATGTGCTGTGATTTCCCTCCTGCCTTTTGAAAAATAAAAGGGAAAATCTACCTCTCTGTGCTGCAGGGGATGTATGTCCCCCCCCACCCTGCGGACAGCCATGCGGTCTGTCTATGCTGTCTGTCACTCCGATGCGTGACAGAAAATGTCTGTTTGTGTGCCCTAATATTTGGTGCTGTACATATGACTATTTTATATTTGTACTGTATATTTCTACTTACATGTAAATTTCGATTGTATTAAATGAATGTTACGTGAAACAACTTTGTGTGGTGATTTTCTGTCTTCAGGAGAAAGCATGTCTTGGCTGTTATCATTCTGCCAAATTTCTTTGCTTTGGTAGATTATTCGGTCTCAGAACAGACAATGAGCTGCATCCCAAAAGGTCTGGAAGAATCTCTGGACAGGGCTAAAAATACGTAAGACAGATGGGGAGTGGACAGTGAAGAGACAACAAACTGACGCACAGTTTCAGCTCTATTTTTAGATTACAATTGTCACTGTGCTTTGTCGGTTGACATTAAAACATGTAGAAACGAATCTTAAGTCTTTCTTTTGCTTTTAGATTAAAATGCTTCATACAGAAACGCTGCCGTGTGCTGTCCGGGTTCGGGGGAATTGCGCAGATACCCACAGATGTGAGAGACTCTTCCTGTTGGGAAAAAAAACCCTCCAGTATCAGGATGAAAAATGACACCCCCTACTGGAAAAATAATGAATCATCATCAATAATTTTTCAAGTGAGACTTGAAATATGTGAACTCTATTCTCTGTGCTGGGAAAGGGCAGTGGGTGTGGAGGGAACAACGTTTGGGTCTGAATAAAGGGAGGGGAGGCCAACAGGGGCAACGCGTACACAGGGTGGAAGTGGTTAGTTGGATTTCTGGGGTCAGCACAGATTACAGGAAACCAGATGGGAGAAACTCATCCGCCTTACAATCTCCCGCAGGACATGACATTCAGAGCTATGTGGCTTTCATCACGATCCGAATGAGAAATGGGAAAATTGAGAAAAAATCAATTTAAATTCCTTATCAACGGCATCAAAGAGCAATTCTGATTGTGTGTATAATCACCTGCTGTTGGTTCCGCGTGCTGCCTTTGTAGTCTGATGGTGTTATACTCCAGTTCTGCTTCATTTCGGACACCTGTTTTGAAGACAGATGGGAATAAATCATGCCTGGCTAGACAGTCAAATTAAAGAATGGTCGGCAACAAAATGAGATAGATTTCTTCCCTTGTGGATCTAACAGTAGCGGAAAAATGCTGCATTGTCAGACACAAGGAATAATGTCTCTGGAATCAACATATAGCATTAGAAATTCTATACATGGGCAGCAGGAAAAAGGAAATCAATATTTTTCTCTTTTCCCCCATTACAGACCCCTGTTCCTCCACACCCACTCCTCAATTGTCCCACTGTCTTTATTTCAAATGGTGACGCTTTAGTCCATCCAAAGCTTCCTAACAGATGTCTGTCGCTTGGGAAGTTTCTTTGATTAATGTTTTGTTGCAGCCATACAGTTTGCATGAAGTAAATTGGCAATCTGTGAAGCCTCCCTGTCTACTTTTAATGTGACCCCTCCGCAACCCCCCAACCCCCAAAGAAAATGCAAGGAATTGTAGATACTTTATCAGAAAATAGAGGGGTGCTTTTCAGTATGCTTGTTGGCTACAGGTTTGTTTTGTTGCTACAATTATTTTCAGGTTGGGTTAAATGCAGCACCTGATTCCTGTTCCCTTTGCCATTACTGGTCACTTTGTGGTTTCCTGAGAACAGAGATGAGGAGGGTCGGGGTTTCTATGGAAACAAGTGACTGCATCCAATGGAGAATGTCACAGCCTCTGCCCCATCGGAGGTCACTTTGTTATAAAATAAATTGATTACACAACACCTCCATTGTGAAAATCAGAAAGAATTATTGCTTTGGAATAGACACAACAACATCTTTATTATTCACATCACATATAGCCTGTATTCACAGAGGAATAAATAGGCAGGAAGTTATATTTGCTGGCAGTGTTTTGTTGTTGTGAAAACATGTTTCATATGTCAGATATTATTAGACTGAAACGTAAGAGCAATTGTGTATGCATTTTCGCTTCTCAAAGGCAACCACTGAGTGATGAACTCTAGCTCTTGTAGGTGGTGATGAGATTCAATGAGCCGATGATGTGTCAATCAATAGAGACCCCGAGAGGGACAAATAATGACTACTGGTCTGAGCTCTTTTATGACCCTCATCAAAGGCCCAGCAATCAAGATGACTCTATTCAGACAAAGGAGGAGTGCCTGCGTTCACAATTGGGCTCCGACACAATGGGCTTAATTATCACGTCATCTCATGAAAAGCAACTGTACCAAAGACAACTCAAACTGTTGCTTTGTTTATTTACATCTGTGCCAGGTCACAGAATTATTGATTAGATTTTAAGTGAATGTATATGTGTGCGAGAGAGAGTGGGAGATGAGTGAAAGAACAAGATAACGGTTTCATGGGAACGCATCAATTATCTTGTTTGTTCTGTTTCCATGTTAAACCTTTGCCCACTCAACAACATTCGTCATATAAGTGAATCAATAAGGCATCATAACATAACACGTCGCACGCAACTGCACCGTATAATGTATCTTTTTGAAAAAAATAATTGAACAGAACAATTACTTTACCAGGCATCTTTCATTTACATCCTGTGGTTTTCACCCATTTCCTCACAAAGCCTGCATGATTTGATTAAAATAAATTTTGATCCCCACACCCATTTATTGATGTGGGTTTGGGGTGGGCATAGCCAGGGGTTGGATGACGATCAAGGATTTCTGATGTTGTGGTTTCAGATCTTGTGGTTTTAGATCCAAATAAGCTGCAAACAATCATAAAAACCCCACAGTTCTAATCATTGTTAATTAAGCTATTTAAATCACTTACTGTAATTGGTATGACATGGTAACATTCCTTTTAAACAATAGTCAATATCTTATTTTAATCATCAAAATACATTGATGACATCATAAAGGTCTCAGATCTTATTTAATGATCAGAATTTGCAACACTTCAGTGTCTCTAAAACTAAACACCCTTTTTCCACATCAAAACTAGCACAAGGAAACATTTATAAGAGATTTGAGATTTTACAATGTGTGGAATTCTTCATCCATTTCGGAATGTGTGCCTGTCCCTTTAAACGAGGTACCTTTAAACGCTAGCTTTTCTTCAACTACATTACCCACAATGCAAACTAACCAAATAGGTGGGATTTTGGCCTGCGATAGTAATCAGGTCAGCCAATGACATACGAGTAAGAGCGAGCGCGTACTTCGAAATGGCGATAAATCGCCCAATCACCGCGCGCTCTCTCGCAGTTTATAATATCCGACCAATCAGAGCGGCCGTTCTACATACAGCCCAATCCCGAGGCAGTACGTTGTAACACGGGCGTACCCGTTCCCGACCAATCAGCTTGAAGATATGGTTTAAACACGGAGCGCGGGCGGTCCTTGAGCAAAAGTGGGGGCGGAGCCAACAAGTGAGGACGCGTGCTTGGATTTGAATTCGAGTAAAGGCTAACAACCTAAGTTATTAAGGAAGTACTACACCATAACAAGGGCAGCTAGGTATATCGATACTCGATATATACATTAATCCGCGCCATTAGCGTAAACATTCGCGTGTACGTGCTCTTTTATCATCGCCGCTACGTTTAAATCGCTGCTCGCCGCCGCTGTTAGCTCGCTTTGGAGGCTTCGCTGCGACAGAACCAGTCACTTGCAATGAAAGCAGGCGGTAAGTCATTTTATCTGCTTAAACTGCCTTTTAATAGTGTTTAAAGGTGACAGTGTGAAAGCAGGGAGGTGATGTAGAGTTTCTGAAGGGCTGCAGGCACAGTTAGCACCGTTAGCTCTTAGCCGGCAAACGTTACAGGATTCCAACCTGTAGCTTTTCTTTAATATAAGTAAAGTATAAATATAGGTAAGTGTAGAATACGACGCAGCTGGTGGGAGTCGGCGTGTGAGGGGTGTAAAGGTCACATCCGAGGTGTGAGAGCGAAGCGCAAGGTGACTTTGATGCAACATGTGTTTGAACCAGAGGAGGGAAATTTAGGCGCTCACTGAGTCAGCTGTTCACAGAGCTGCTCATCCTGACTACGGTTTATTACGGGATGCTACGAAGCTGGATTATTGTACATCTCAGGGCAACATACTCATATGAATTTCAGGTTTTTTCCGCCTTTCACACTGAGGGTTTGCTCAGACCACCCGGAGCTGTGTGACGTTGGGGGGGTTTGAATGTGGAGCCCCGACGTGCTGCTCTCACGATGACCTCCTCGCCTCTCATTGCCCTCAAATATTTGTGTCTCAGCAAAGTGAGAATTTACTCTCGAGTGCTGCACTGGGATGTGAAAGGCTTTTTGGGCGTTTGTTTGAAACTCACAGGTGCCGGGCTCTGTGTGGCTGCTGCTCAAGATACAGATGCTGATTTCTTATTTTTAATTGCCTCTTTCTTTCTCTAGTTCACTGTCGTTGCTCCAAATGCTTCTCGGTGCCGGCTCGGAAGCGGGTCCGTAAGCGAACTCCAGTTGTCACCTTGCTCTCCCTCCCCGAGGAGGTTCTCCTGTGTGTGCTCCACTGCCTCTCTGCTGAGGACCTTCTGTCTGTTCGAGCGGTGAGTAATCCCACGTTACACCTTTGTTCACACTCCCATCTTTTTTTCCTGTTGATTTGATGAGTCAAGAGCCATTTTATTCCTTGATTGGCAACTGATTGCCTTGCGCTCTTCTCACAGGTTCACTCTCAGCTGCGTGACATTGTCGACAACCACTCCAGTGTTTGGGCCAGGGTCGGTTTCAGAGACACCTGGCCGTCCCCCAAAACCCTATGGTTATTTGAAAGGTAAGGTCTCTTCTGTTGAGTAAGAAATGATTTTTTTCCATATTTGTGCGAATCTTAAAAAACTCTTTCTTACTCCAGAGCTGCAGAGAAAGGGAATTTTGAAGCTGCGGTGAAGTTGGGGATTGCGTACTTGTACAATGAAGGACGTAAGTGAAACAGTAGACCTTTCCTCGGCTCAAACATTTCATAGTTATCGTATATAAAAGTGGGTTTTTTTGTGGCTCATCTCTTGTGCTTCGTCTCTCTCGATCAGCTTTGCTGAGTGATGAGGGGCGAGCGGATGTGTGCGGACGGAAAGCCTCCCACTTCTTCAGCCTCTCGGAGAGCCTGCGATCTCCGGCGGCGGACCCCTTCATCTGGGTTTTCATCCGTCCGCCATGGTCGCCCACCGGCAGCTGTTGCAAGGCTGTGGTGTTCGACCGTCTCAAGGCCGAGTGTGACAGTAACATGGTAGGTGTCGCGATGTTAGGATTACAGACGGTGACTGTAGAGAATGTACATTTTTTATTCAGTTTCTTTGTTGTTTGCTTTTTTCAGGAGAAGAAGGGACCCTTGTTGCACTGTCTGGCCAGAGTTTTGCAGCTGTTTGAGGTGAGTGAAACTGCCTGCATGACTCAATAGCCCCGCATCTATTTGGGTGTGGTCAGGACACTTTCTGTTTGGTGTCTCATCACAAGTGCAGGGCTTCATTCCTCTGTCAGGGGTCTCTTTGACGAGCACTGCAGGGATGAGCTAATTGTTTATCATCACCTCCCCATGTAACAGAGCTGCAACCAAATCCCAGATACAACAAATTATTTTCAAGCTGCTTAACTGGAACTCTAGTTTCCAAGATTGTGACAGTGGTGCAGGAGACTATTTTTTCCCCAGATGTCCTAGAATGGAACATTTTCCAGCAAGATTTTCCTCTTCTTTTGCAGGAAAATGAAAAACATGCAAATGCCATATCGATGTTGGAAGAATCTTCGCAGGCTGGATGTTTACAGAGCTCCTATCTGCTGTGGGAGCACAATCGCAAAGCAGCTGTGAGTCTGACTTAGTGTTACTCTGAAAATATTAATGCTACCATTATTTCTTCCGCGCCAGACACAAACAGAGAAAAACAATAACGCAGTCTAATTTTGCTGCACACGGGTACATTTTTATGAGTCTAGTCTGGGCTATTAACATTTTTTATTATTTCAGATGGCAGATCCAGGCAGATATCTCCAGTGTGTGCGAACCCTCAGGGACTACGCCAGCAAAGGACACTGGGAAGCACAGGTGTGTGTGAGCATAAGAAAGACATGAATAGTATTCTCTTCGTGCTCTCAAATATGGTCCCTGAACCCATCTTGTATACATAAACATTTTCCAGGTCTTGTATAAGATGGACTGTCATGTGTCACAATGATGTCGCCGATGGTTAAATGGCGTCTTCTTCCCCATTAAGGGTTGATGTGACAGTAAAACAGTCAAGTGTTTTGTCACTTGACAGCTATTCATCTGTCAAGTTTTTGTTTGTTTTGCAGTCCTCTGTGCGCTCTGCTTTTGAGATCTTTTCTGTCGGTGTCATGGGGGCTTGACAGTTGTTGACATTTTCTCTGTCTGTGGTGTTGCACTGCTTAACCCACGCTGCCCCATTAACTCAGAAAACGACTTGTATAAAGTATTACTGAACTCCTGGTCTTTTTTTGGAATATTTTTACAGCTCTCACTGGCCAAAGTGTGCGGCAACGGCAATCCCCTGGGTTTGGAGGCCAAAGCCTGCTGTGACTTGGTGTCCCAGGTTTTTAGTTCCTCTAATGTGGCATCACGACGCTGTGCTGACGGTATCCTCAGGCGGGGCATTAAGGACACCATGAGGTACACAGTGATATTACTAACACCATTACAGTCTGCGGGTAAATATCTTTCTGAATGGCTTTAATGTTGCTGTTAGTCGCTGCGATGACTCACTGTTTTGATCATCTTATCTCTCTTTAATGGCGCTGCAAAACTGTAACTGTGAAAGAGAACCAGCAGACTGCCAGTTTCTCAGAGAAGTGTTTTTTCCTGACAGGAGGAAGGCTGATGTCAAATCATATTTTGCAGTGTAGGAAGGCTGAAATTAGAGATATGTCTCCTTCCCCTCCAACAACACAATCTGTTTTTTCTCCCTTCTTTTTGCCTGTAGGTACATTCTGGTGGACTGGCTTGTGGAGGTGACCACCATGAAGGAGTTCTCAAGCCTGACGCTGCATGTGACAGTGGACTGCGTGGACCGCTACTTGGCTCTACGCTCTGTCCCCAAGGCTCGCCTGCAGTTATTGGGAATCGCCTGCATGGTGGTTTGCACGCGGTGAGCCCATGTTTGTGTGTTGTCAAGGAATGCAGTTATAAATCAGCCAAAATGTGCCTTGTTTGGATAGCGTTGGCATGGGAGATAAGACATTCATTAGTGTCTGATGTTTACGTTGGGGGTTACATAAAAGCAAATGGTTTAGGAGGCAGATTTCTTCTGTCACAAATGCTTAAAATAAACGATACAAAATCATTTGGATGAGAACATAGATTCATTATCGGTGCACCCCCAATGTTTGAAATGTCTAGGTTGAAGGCAATAATAAAACTGTATCCTCCTGCAATTACAAAATTATTGTATTTTGCAACAAGTGCAAACAGATTGTAAACTTTGTTCTCCTCTCTTTTTTTTTTTAAGCTACATCAGCAAAGAAATCCTGACCATAAGAGAAGCTGTTTGGCTCACTGACAACACTTATAAGTACGAGGATCTGGTCCGAATGATGGGCGAGGTCGTGTCCGTGCTGGAAGGAAAGATCAGGGTGAGCATCTGAATCACTTTATGTAATCCGTATTCTTTTAGTTTAGTTTATATATTTAATCCCCCACTGAAAGAAATATGCTGGGATTGGCCGACCTGTGAATTTGAACAAATGAAGAAAGGTTCTCTGACTGATTTTTAAGGAAAACAAATCTTTCCCCTCAGAGCCCCACACTTCTGGACTACGGTGAGGTGCTCCTGTCTCTCGTCCCCCTGGAGCGGCGGACCACTCACCTCTTCAGCTACGTCTGCGAACTATCCCTGCTGTACTCGGCCCTCATCACGCCACCACCTGCCAAACTGGCGTGCGCTGCATTGCTGCTCACACGAGCACTACATCATTATGGTAATAACCCGTTGAACAGCTTGCCCTGGCAGCCGTCGACACATTGTTTCACCCTTCCGACAGAGACGCATGACGCACATTCCTCTCAAACAAAAACAATTTACAACTGTTGAGCGTTAAGTTTATATTCACCTTGAATTATGTCTGCTGTTTGCTTTATTTCAGCTCCCATCTGGCCCTGCCAGTTAGCCGACTACACAGGTTTCTCCAAGCAAGATCTCACCTCTCTCGCCGTGCTGCTTTATGTCAAGTGGTAAGCAATCGTCATCCACTCAAATAACGTGAAGGTCGTCCCGGACCTTAAAAGGCGATGTCTATAGACACCTCTGAAGAGCACTCTGTCCTCTGTGACCTTGGCAAATGATGGATTGTGTGTTTATACAAAAGTATTGATAATGTAGTATGAGCCCACTGTAGCCTTTTGATGAACGGTGGATGTTAAGTTGTGTTCTGATTGGCACACAATTTCTTTTATCTCATAGGTGAGAAACTGCTCACAGCTGCTTAATTACATTTTCTCTCTAAAGCAGAATTAGACGAAGCTCAGGTCTGCACTCTGCAGGATTTATTGTCTGTAATTGTAGTGTAATTGTGATTGGGCAGATAATTGCTTGTTTGCTAGCAGCTGTTTAAACCCTGGCATATCACAAATAGTGTCTGTTCAGTGGACCAGTGGTTTCACTTTAATATTGAGGCTACTTAAAATCCAATTTCTACAATTGCCAAGGAGGGTTGTATAACCTCTTTGTGTATTTCCTCTCATCACAGTTGGGGGAAAAGGGCGGTTCTGCAGTGCTAGCCATGTTTATGATAGCAACTGAGGGAGAGCTCTGACTATTACAATCGGTGGTGAAAAATAATGTCTCAAGTGAATTGTCAGTTTAGACTTTAGAAAAAGGCGTGCCAAGGAAAATCCCAGAGAAAATCTTTTTGATTTGCCATTATACGTCAGCCCAACTATCCACACTGCTTTGCTTATATGAGAGGGGAAACGAGCAGAAATTAATCAGAGATATGTCTGACTGCTTTCAGTGTGCTCATCCACCCTACTTTGATTAGATGGAGGATTGTTTATAACATCTGTTGACCAAGAAAATGGAGGGCCATTAAGGTTTTAAAGCCCAGAGAGCTGGGGAGTCATCGAAGACAGTAGGAGGCATTCGGAGTGTAGACATGGGGCTCTATGGTGGAGGGGGTGGGGGTGGGGGGGGGTGTTTGTGTTAACTTCTGGTGAATCACCAACTGAGTCATAGAAAAACGTGCCTCAGGGGTGAGTCATCTTGAAGGTGAGCATCACATCGACAAACTGTAATTCTCATGGGCTCCTAACAGGATTTGCTGTAAAGAATTGATTTTAGGGAAGCAGTCAGTAAAGTGAATGATTCTCAATTGCCTGCCCCCCCCCCCTCCCCTTTTGCCACAGTTTCAGTCAAGATGTACCCAAAGATTATCGTCACGTGTCTCTCACTGGTGTGAAGCAACGGTTTGAGGACGAGGCCTACCAGCACATCAGCAAAGATGAGGTAGGTTTTTTTAGAAAGTTTTCCCCACTCCTTTTTTGAGATCGCTGTTTTTTTTATACATATAAATAAATTAAGCTTAATTTGTTGGAATTAGTTGTTTATGTTATCCCATGTCCTACACCAGGTGATGGATTTTAAACAGCTGTGCCACTTCTTGGAGATTCCCGAGGTTGAGCCTCAGCTGGAGCCACCCAGTCCTACTGGGCAACCAGCCGACATACACACTTTCCTCGCCTCGCCTTCCAGCACCAACAAGAGGTAAGGCTGTCTCTATCACATGCACACATCACAGAATATTGGAAATGCACAACAAACATTATTAATATTAACAACTTTTGGATAGTTCAAAGGCTGAGCCTTAGATGGTTTGATTGAATTTAAAAAATTGACAGAAATGTCAATCAAGGTCTCTGGACCCATCAGTTTTATTTGACGACATGTTTGGTCACCTTTTGATAGTTTTAACAAAGCGTAACATAGGCGTGTCAGCACAACAATTAGGTCTGTCACAATAATCAATAAATCAATCAATTGCGCATGATAAATGACAACAAACCCGCTAATTCTGTGCATGACGCATTGTTGACAATATCGTTTATTGGTAATAATTTGTGGGACAATTTATCATCGATCAAAATTTGTTATTGTGACAGGCCTACTGAAACATTTAAGACTTTGTGCAAAGACCAGTTTCATTCATAAGTGTATCCACTATTAAGCTCCCTTCTTTACAACACTTTTAGTTTTCTACATATGTACAAGGAGTGTTAGAAAGCATATGAGAAATCTGGTCATGAGAAAATAGATGACTGCTGCTCTTGCTCATTTATCAGACCCCAAGTCTCCTGTCCTCTTGTGACAAACAGACGTGTGGGCTCACTGGTCCAGAAGGTGTTTGTGTGTGCCATCTGCGAGCTGCTCGACTGACTCACTCTGACCTGCCACTTACTTGTTTGTGCAACCCCCCCCTCCCCAGGAGACGCGATGACGGCGACATGCAGGCCCACCGAGGCAGCTTTGTGGCCACGCCCACGGCAGAGCTGTCCACTCAGGAGGAAACTCTGCTCGGCGACATCCTGGATTTGAGTCTGGACACTTCCTGTTCGGGATATGAAGGGGACCAGGACGAGAGCGAGGGGGAGAAAGATGCCAATTGTGAGTGCAAGGATGATGAGTGAAATCATCTTGGTACATGGTACATAATTGCTACTTTCTGGAAAGAGAACATATTATATCACACATGACTCAGTCTCTTTTTAGATGGCAAGCCTTGAGATGACTCAGCACTCGCACCGTCCACCATGATAGAACGGGCATACTGTCTCTAATTGAATTTAACCGGTACAAACTCTCCTCTCCTCTTTCAATAGCTTCAATGATATCCATCAAACTGCAGCCACTGAGCGATGCCGACAACCGCCTGGAGCATTGCAGAGCCATGTCCAGCGATGAAGACAGCTTCTGTGAAGCAGAGACGAAGAGCAAAGATCGCAGAGTCCAGGGGCTGCACTGCTTCTCGACGGACCTTCACAGTTCGGGATATTCCTCCGTGCTGAGCGCCAGTCCCTCGTCATGCTCCTCCTCCTCGGCCCCCCTTCTGCCTTGCACACTTAAGCCCTTCGCCACTTCCTTGGGCGCAGCCTCTGCTAATGTGCAGCCGGGCTTCCAACTCCTGGTGCCCATGCAGAGGCCGCGGGGCATCGCCGGCAAGCAAGTGAAGAGAAAGAACTCTGCGGCTCACAGCGGAGGTGAAGCGGAAAGGGAAAAAGAGGAAGGGGACGGAGATGTGTATTCTGCCGGTGCAGGGTTTCTGAGCTTATAGACAGCTTAGGTATGTCTTCAGACCACCTGCTCAGTTATTATTCTCCAGCACTTTGCTCTCTCCCGTCAATCTGCACTGGTCTGTCTCTTCTCAGACTTTGAGGTTAAAGACATGTAAGGGAAAACAGTAAATATTCACAACCTAGAAACTTGCCCTTGTATTACTTCACATTTCATGTTTACAAGTATAGTGCAGTAAAATACCTCTCATAAACTTAACAGTACATCCATTAACTCACTTTCACCTCTGAAACCACTGGAACATGACTCAATTCTCCTCAGGATCCTTTTCACAGCCTTCAACAGCAATCGTCTGATCATGTCAGGTATTTTTCAAATACACTCAAACCTCATGGACTTGTTCCGGAAGAAAAGCAACTGTTCATTTATGGGAAACTGACTGTACACGTAGTTGTCATGTTGTGGTTTTTGCTAGTTATCAGTTCTGTTTTGTTTTTTGTTTTGTTTTTAAATGCACTGTTTTATACAAGAATCACTTGTATTTGGTGAATGTCAACAAGTAACCGCTGTCACCTTACTGATGGAAAACCTCTGCAGCTGAAGCCTGAATATGATTGAAAGAATTCTTCTCATTCATTTTTGTTTGTTTGCCAAAGGTACTGTGGTGCTGTCATTTATGTTTTCAGGGGCATCTTTTTTAATAGAAACAGAGCTGTGAAGGGAGTCTTTTTGTTGTAAGGGTCTTGTGCATGTTCACCAACTGTACTGTTGATGAATATTTTGATCATTGTTAAGACCCAGGGCACACTAATCCCATTAGGGAATCCACATAGCTGTTAAGGTATTGACACGCTGTTCAACACGCTGTGCTGATAATGGCCGACCAACACCAACTAGGTGAGCGTCATACAAAGTTGAAGCTAATCATCCAAATGTTTCATTATGGACACTCCTCCACTGTTAAGCTGAAATGTATCTAGGCGCCCAGTGCAGAGGGAAACTCTTGACACACTGATAAGATGTATTTTACCCATTTTTCCTCCCGTCAGTATTAGGTCTAGCACTTTTACTATAACAGGAGTGCAAGTTTTTTAATATGGAAGCATTGTGCTTGAACAATCAATACTAAAGTATTTTATAATGGATTTGTTTTTGCCTCCTTAGAGAAAAATTGAAGTTGAGACAGTACATGATGGGGTTTTGGGAGTACTGAACACCTTATCACACAGACACGGCACATGATGAATGTGTCCGACAGGAAATGCATTTTAAACTGTTACTCCACACTGGTTATGTCCTGTGTTTTCTAAATGTACATAGTACTATATGTATAATTGATGAGTGACGGAGAACATGCCACTACTACTTGAAATGTGTTTAGTGTTTTTATTTTATTTTTTTTTGCTTCATTCCAAAAAAGAAAGGCAAAGTTGTCTGTGATATTTCTGTTTTTCTACAGTACAGTGTTTTCTCAATAAACCTATTATGTGAATATGTATTGTTTTGTACTAATTTGAAATAAAAAAAAATAGCCATCATGAAATCAGATTTTGCTTTTTATACATTCTCACCCAATAGATGTTAACATTGCTGTAGGAAATCTCTGCCATGGAAAGATTTTTCTAAAATACTAAAACTGGCTAGAAGTTTACAAACATTCGAGTGTTTAGAGATCACATTCAATATTTATGGCTGTATTATTATTTTAATGACCTACAAATCAATGATCTGCCTTGGTGCTGTGTGGATGGTTCTGTATAATCAGAGATGGCTCATGTATTCCTCACCCAGACGTGGAGGTCATATCACAGGTTCATGGTTTCTTCTACGTGTTTCCTGGGATTTATGTCTTGTGACAATATGTTCCAACATCCATTGACTGACCTGATTATGCCCAGGGCTGACTGTCTCTTTGTCCTGACTGTCTCTTTGTCCCTGAAAACTATAAAAGGAACTGTATGGTTCTGTATGTTGAATAGAAAATGTATTTTATATTTGCACCAGTTTATTTACTTTCAACAGAATCTCCGAAGTTTGTACACAATTACATTTGCACTGCATGTCAAGAACTTGAGGTTTGCCGTATTTGTGAAGTAATACAAGTGAGATTCTGCAGGGGGTTTAACATTGAAAAATGCCTCATGGTGGTAATAACATGAATACACAATGATACTTTTGTGACTTAAATCAATAAATGAATTAGATAAACATTCAAATCACGTGTGTTTTTGGACCTTGGACTGTATCCTCTTACATACGATGCACAATGTATTATGACAATGTATTTAAAAGCTGTTAGTACACACTTATTATAATTGGGAATTCCTTAGAAATTGTGGGCGAATAATATTCATCAGAAATAATGGGATAATGGGATCAGGAAAGGGGCTATGATGGATCGATCTACCAATCGCTTTTGAAAACTGCAGTGCCAGTTAATGTCTCATCCTCTAGTGTGACTTGTGAAATATTCACTCATATGGAAAAA
>CAESWR010000180.1:422662-436935 GCA_903171835.1 Mullus surmuletus | reverse complement strand
GGAAAAAAAAAAAAATGCAAGAAAGGTGAGAGATGCCTAATCCTGGAAAAAAAATAAAAAATTCTTGTGTATCTGTAATCTGTGTATTTTTGCAGCAAATACATTAAAGTACAATATTTTACTGCAGTATCTATTACTTTAATAATGAACGGTTAAAAAAAAAATAATCTGTAAACATAATAAACTGAGAAAATGCACATGAAAACCAGCCAGAGTCTTGAGCACATCTGTCCCTTAGACGCCCGTCGCGGTCACGTGACTCGGCGCTCCGGCGAGATCACGTGACGTGTTTTGTTGACGAT
This sequence comes from Mullus surmuletus, assembly GCA_903171835.1. Classification (NCBI taxonomy): domain Eukaryota; kingdom Metazoa; phylum Chordata; class Actinopteri; order Syngnathiformes; family Mullidae; genus Mullus; species Mullus surmuletus. The sequence continues at coordinate 436,633 of CAESWR010000180.1, read as the reverse complement.
TGTGCCCTGCATTTTTCACCATGAATTCAGGGGCTTGTTCGACAGCAGGTGCAATGTCATCGCCTCGCTAGCCGGACAGCAGACCGGACTTGTGTGTGTGTGTGTGTGTGTGTGTGGGGGGGAGACCGAGAACCGGACCGCGCGGAGAGGGAACTGGGAGTGTGACGGATGCGGGCTTGGACCCCCCGAGGAAGAAGCCCCGCGGTGATGGTGCCATTAGCGGCTTGAGACGAGGAAAAAGGGGGGAATTGTTTTCACCTCGACGACAGCTGGGAGGAAGTTCATGTGCCGAAGCCTGCCTATTCGAGGTAATTTCACACGTTTTGGGGTCTCACACGGAAGGAAGGGGGGGGGGATTATTCGGAGCTGTCTGTAACGAAGTGATGTCGGTGAGTCAGCAAACCGAATTTCGGAATTTCCTCGCTTTGACCCTCAGCTCCATCTTTAGCGTTCATCGGGAGCCTGTGGGATTGACGGGCAGCTCGATTGTCCAATCAGAGCGGCCGGAGCGCGTAGATGGACCAATGGGAGCGGTCGGAAGGCAGAGACCGTCCGGTCAATAAGGAAAAAGCCTCACGTCTCCATTATTATTTATATTTTATTGCTCGCAGCGAATTTAGAAACGTTCTCCATCCGTGTGCAACACGTGGTTCCTGTTGAATCGATTATTCTCCTATCCAAATATGGTATGAGAAGAAAGGAACTATATTTCTGTGAAACCCTCCTTTATTACTCTTATTAACTGGTGTTCTGTGGAACAGGAGTCCATTAAAGCAGAGATCTCTATGCTGTGGTTTCCCATGAGGCAAAGCCCCTTCCCAGTATTGATCTCACTCTTTGGACTGTTGACACGACTATTTGGAAATGAGACAACCAGCATTATAAAAGTTCCTATTGTATTTATGTGCATTAGATGTTAATTAACCTCAGGTGTGTGTGTGAGAGTGTGTGTGTATGCTACCATGCTTTTGGCTGTTTTAGACTCCATAATGAGAGGATAAAGGTTTCCTTGGCCTCGTCCGACAGGTTCGGCATGTTTACGTCAACAGCATTGTTTCAAGAATGTTTTGCTTGTTGACTTTTTGTTCTCTGTGTCGCGGGTTAACTGATTGCTTCACCTGACACCGCCTTCATTTTATCCCCGAGTTCCTTTTTGATAAGACTTTTTTTTATTTTTCTTCGCCGTCATACTTAATATTGCTTATTGCACAAGTTGACTTCTCCTTTTAAGTTGAGTCTTGAGATCAGAATCAAAGGAAACACTCCTTCTGGAACAAAGCGACGATCAAAGTGTACACGTTAAATGATATCTCTTTTCTCTCTCAAGGTTCCATAGACGTCTGACTGGAGCGGGTCCAGAATATAGGTCAAAATGGCCATCATGTGGCAGTTTGGACTCCTGATGTGGAAAAACTATCTTCATCAGGTGAGTCGAAGGAACCCTGAGGCGTTTAAAGAGCGGAGGCCTGCATTAGAGTGTTGTGAAATGCCAGTGACATTGTAAATACAGACAACTGAGCTGGACTTAGTTTTCTTCAGCCGATACTAACAGGCAGCCGCTCTCGACTGGTTCACTCAACCTCAAACTGGAAATGCTTGGTTATATTTGTAACTTTACAAATTACATTTTAATTGTCGTGACGGATCATGAGATTTGATCACGAGTGGGGGGTCGCTTTAATGCGATTTTGGTAGATGTCTGCACAGAACATGTGCAGTAACCTATTCAGCGGTTGGCCAACATGTGAGGCAAGTTGCACATACACGGACGGAACGCCTTATCTTAAAGTTCCTGAATCTCATCCTGAAGATTGGGGATCGTTATACAGTGCCTGATTTCCCACACAGCCACAAGGGTTTTGGCGCACTCCGAATAGCTGTGTGTATTAATTGAACAACAGTATCAGTCAGCCGTTGCACAATGCTGCAAATACACAGATACGGAGCCGTGGCATGCGTGGTGCAAGCTGTTTTTCCATCTGTGTGTATCCGCTCCCTACTGTTCCAGTTGTGGTTGTCTGGAGACTGCAAACACACCACTTGAGCAAGACTTGGGAGGGGGAAAAAGCATTTGCACCGGTTCAGAAAAAAGCACTGCTTGTCTGTCTTTGGCGCAGGGGACAGACACCGCATTCATGCTAATTTCTTGTTCGGAACTCACAAATCTAATTTATTATTCGCCGTTTACTTTCATGAGAAAATTGAGGGAATTGAAGACTGCAAATGTCAGCCAATAAAACCGGCCTTTTGACAGTGCTGTGGGTTTCCGGACCATTTGCTTTATTGTCGCTCCTAATGCATGTAATGTATGTAAAACTCCATTGAGTCTAACATGAGTGAGTTAAAAGAAAGCCGGGACTTCACTGTGAGTCGCCATCTGCATTTCCCGAAGGAGGTTGCTTTCAAACGTTCGGCATTTCATGTCTTCAATTAAAGAAGATAGGCCAAAGCCATCGTTAAGGTTAATGATTTGTGCATGATCTCATTTGTTGTTTCCATATTCGGTGCTGTTTGACGGGGCTGGAGACAATTACACTGATGTAATTTTCTGCCTGTCTGTCGGTGTCCACGTTGACCCCGTTCCACCAGCACCAGCAGCACCCGCAGCACCCGCAGCCGACTTAAACCCCTGACCCAGTTTATTTTATAGAAATGTAGAGGTTTATATTACACAAGAGGGAAGGCCGTCATAAAAGGTTCTTTGTGCTGACGCGGTACAGAATACCTGGCCAGCAAACATACACACATACACTTCCCAGTTTGAGGTTAAGCCTTTAGTTTTGACTAACAAATCTATATGCAGAACTCCCGTACATCATTTTCAGTTTTAATTAAAAGCCTCACCCTGTTCACCCACATAACTCAGATGTGTAGGTCAGGTTTGTTTCTTATCTGTGTCATTGCTGTTTCTGAACAGGATTTGATGTAAATATTCTGAATATATTTTGCACTTCTTTTTCTCTCTCTTTACTAGCAATCTCTATACCGTGTTTGTGCTACACATAGAGCAGACTTGACAATAAAGCAGACTTTGACTTTGAAGTGAGTGTCACAGTAAAAAAAAAGGATAAGATTCAATGGTATTACAGGTGAACAAAAGCACACACATGCATAAAAGCAGCACCATTTTGACACCTTTTTGTGCCAAACATAATACCCAAATATACCCATTACTTGTGTTACAACTATATCATATACTATATGCTATATTATTAAGCATGTTTTACAAACAACCTTGACTGACACTCAATCTTCAGGTCAGTACTGAAAAACCATGAAGAATGAATTGCAGTCTTGCAAAAATGTCTTATTAGGATTTGATCAAAGTGCATTTGTACGTTAACCGATGAAATGATAATGAATTGTTCATTGTGATGCACTTTGATTTAGTGTTGAAAAGGGAACGCCTGATATTGGCGCCCCACTGAGACTGACTGTATAATGACCCGAAGCTGTCTAAGTCACTTTGCACTCCAATCACTCATCAAAAGAAGGCCGTCACACACACATGATTGTTGTTCCAGGTGTCTTTGAGATCTGCTGGTTTCAGTCACGGGTCGTTTGGAAACAATATATTGATACCCAGACCCCATCTGGGCTAGAAATAAGTTGTTGCCAGCAATTTCAAATGAAAATGCGTCTTTGAAATGAATTTGAAATGAATCAGTCCTGCTTTGCTGTCAGTTTTGCGTTCCATTCTGTATTTCTCAACTTTGGCTGAAATATGTAAGCATTTCTGAAATGGGCTTTTGCTGTTCTAGAGTATGAATATGTTCTGTCAATCTCAATATCTAGTTACATCTATCTGAAAATCGCCTATTAAATGACACCTTTTTTTTTGTACTCTAGAAACGTCAAATCCTGGTAACTCTGGTAGAGATCATCCTGCCCCTGCTTTTCTCCGGCATCCTCATCGTGCTGCGTCAGAAGGTGCCTTTCAGGGACTTCCCAAATGCAACCATCTATGAGAGCTATTCCGTCGACTGGCTACCGAAGGGCGACATGAGACATCTGCAACTGGCCTACGTGCCCGGCAACTCCAGCGTGGTGCGTCAGGTGGCAGAGGATGTGCGAGGCAGCCTCTCTCTGTCCACAGGTGGGTATCAGGAACCAAATTTAAATAGCTTACCAATGGAGTAAATTGGGTTCCACATTTACACAAGGCATACCTGTTGAAGACTTTGCAAGCGGTTACTTAAAGGGATAGTTAGGATTTTTTTAACATGAAGTTGTATTAGATCTTTCATCAGCAGTGACTTTTCCTCCACTGCGTCCTGTGAGCGGAGTTCTGGCCCTGTTTCGGTGTTGCAGAAAAGTAGTTCCGTCTAGTTGCTGGAGTCGCATGAATAAAGCTCCAAAAAACAATATGCGTTCAAAAGAGTAATCCATCTGCATGACGAATTCTTGGCCACAAAAAAGTCAGACCTCGCAATCATCAGGCACTATTTTCCCTGCCTTCGTATCACTGTGCGCACCATCATCAGCTGTTTCACAGCGTTCACATGCTCGGAAGGAGACAGCTGCGATGCGTCTTCTCTCACGTAGCAGTGGTCTCCTTCCGCCTCCTTCAGCTGATGGAAAGGTGTGCGCAGTGATACGAAGGGACAGAAAATGGTACCGGATGATTGGGAGGTCGGACTTTTTTGCCACCAAGAATTCGTGATTCAAATGGTTTACTCTGTTGAAAGCATTTTTTTTTTTTTTTGAGCAAAATGCTTTATCCATGTCCATGTCCTTTATCCATGGAACTACTGTGACCAAATTAAACACACCATCCTTTATAGGTTTTATATTTTAAGTTTATACATGATACCTTTTTCACAAAATCAACGCAAATTAGCCTTATTTTAAATCTAAAGCTGCATTTGTCCCTAATTTTAGCAACAGGCCACACCAGGAAAGGGAAACAGGGAAACAGATACTGCATCCTTGACACCATTTGTAATTCATGGCAGACCTGGGAATACTGGTTCCTCCAGAAACCGGGGTCAGGAGAGTAAACAGGCCGCACCCTTGTCTTGCTGTCACCTGGGGGTTTATATAGGGAAAGACAGGAGCTCAAACTGTCGGCTCCCCTCTGTCTCTTTAATTCACATGTCCAAAATCTCCTTGGCACGACCCCGTTTTTTTCACTTATACACACTTGACAGCCTGACTGGCAGATGAGCAGAGAGTCCGCTCGCATGCGTGTTTGCACATCAGACAGACAATGAGGAATAAAAAGCTGCAGTGTGAGGAGGGGCTGCGCAGATGTAGCAGTAGGTAGAAGGATCTGTCTGTAACTGCGGGTCGTCCTTACACACACACACACACCGCATGATCCCGGCTCAGCTATTAATGAATAATTTAGCTGTCCTCAGCGTTCAGAGGTGCGACGGCAAGAGTTTTACTATGTCACACTCGCACACAGAGGACCAAAGTTTGACCTTGATGTTGTGCAAAAAAGAGGGATTCTGCGAAACAATATTCAATGGCACTTAAAAAACGAGGCTTCCAAATGTCAGCGAAAAAGCAGAGCAGCGGGGCAGTAAAGGGCAACACAGCTGTGGTTTTGAAACTATTATATCTAAGTATATTGTGAAATGAAAGTCCCCCTGTTGTGTAATCACAGATCTTGTTTTTTCGTGGAAGTCTTTTCACAGATGTTTGGTGGTGAATTAAAAGACTGCAGCCAGTGGCCACTTAACTGAGCTCAGCAGAACGATCGGAGAGAATTGCAAAACTATTAGCCTGAGTAGATCTGAAGGTGACTAAAACCAAATATGCTCCTTGTTTAAACTTCAATGTCTCTTCCCAATGTTTCCATAACAGTAAGGCGAAGTGTCAGTAAAACGCATGAATCTCTTGAGCATCTTAAGAGCTGTGTGTCGAGGGTTGTCCTTGACTTCTTTTTCTTTGCACCGGGCGTCGGGTGTCTCTGTAAGTGCTTGTTTTTATAAGGCTGACCCAGATCTAACCCCTGAGCCCAGTGTGTGCAACAGCCTCCCAGAATACCTGCATGTTTGCGCGATAAATGGTTTTTAAAGAAAGTGGTGTTGGGAAATCAAATTCAAATATGTAGGCAGTCAAATCTAATTCTGGGAAAAGAAAGAAATGGAATCAAATGTGAGAATAATGCCAAGTCGTGCTTTTCCTTTTGTTGTCATTCAGCTGTCTTGCATTGACGGTCTCATGACTTCTTGTATCTCTTCCCGTTTTTTGCGCTCCACAAGACCTGATTACAAATGCATGTGGGGGAAAAACATTCAAACGCAGGTTCTTTGGTTTTTGACCTGTTGCCTTGATATTAATATTGGTTATACAATTCAGTATGCGGCGGGTGTCTCGGCCAACCTCCTGGCTGTCAGTGAGAATGGCGAGCAGCAAGGTCGGGCAATGAGGCAGCCATGAACAACAGACCTGCGTGAGACGAATACGACACCATCGCTAATGTAAGGCCCTTTGTGTCTTTGAATATGTATGCTCCTTCCTTTCTTTTCCAGTGCGTGGCTTCGAGTCGGAGGAGCACTTTGAGGACTTTGTGAAGAACGACCCGCTGTCGGGAAAGCTTCTGGCCGCCGTTGTGTTCGAGCACCACTTTACCCACGACGACGAACCATTGCCCCTTCAGGTATAAAGCAGGAGGAAATACACACTGTTGCACATGGGGTCACACACGATCGATTCTTGCACTGGCAATTTAAAGCAAATGATGTGAATGAGCAATTTAACTCAAATAACAATAATGACTTGTATTAGAAATAAAGCAAGTCCATAAGTTGTAAGGCCGGTATGAGAGAGCAGGCGTCCCGAGAGAGAGTTCGATACAGTACTTTCACGGGAAGCAGTCACACTGGTTCAGCTGCATTGCTCTGCCAGTAAAAACAGCATTTTTTTTGTTTTGGTTTTTACATGTAACTTTTAACTCGCTCGTGGGCAATTGGTGGTTTTTAATGAGCGCAAGAGGAAGTAAGCTCATTCTCATTCTCATTAGTCATTCAGAAGAGCACAAAAACATTCTGAAATGTAGGAAATGTGTTCTTATCTTTAACAAAAATGAACAGATGTCGACACAAACCCGTTTTTTTCCATCCCTAATCACCATAGTACGTATTTAGTAAACACTGATGTAGGTGGACGTTGATTTATTAAGTGTTAAAATATCCCAAATGAACAGTGATGTATTTAATTTGCCAAGACACATCGCCACGCTCAAATGCACTGTGTAATTTGGGTTTACCCATTGCAGGCTTTATTTATTCATTCTGCAGGTTGGGATCATAGCAAAATTGATTTGCTGCGTGTGGAGTTCTCCACGCCTCTTGGCTTTGCTCCACTCATTCCTTTTCTCTCTTCCGCTTGTAGGTGAGCTACCACCTACGTTTCACCTTCACGCCCCGCAACGCCCCGCCCAGGGAGAAGTCCGAGCTGAACCCCAACAGCGACTTGGACTGGCACACGCTCAGCCTCTTCCCGCTTTTTCAACTGCCGGGCCCAAGGGAACGGTATGACAAGGAGGGCGGAACACCCGGTGAGAATCAGTCCTCTGGTCCCTCTCTTCTCCACGTACCCCCACCCCTTCCCGCTCCATTGTCCGTCACCTTATTTATTCGCAGGAAAAATTGGATTCTAAACATTCTTAATGAGGAGCTCTCGTCCAAAAATAAAATGTGGAGTAGACCTGAAAGGGTTCAAATTACCTGCAAAATGATGTCAAGAAGATTTTATTTAGATGGCGATTGATAAAAAGCACTTTCACAGCCTTTGCAGTGAGAGGCCTGGCTTCGGGCGGTGTTTCCATGGCAACTCGCTCATTTTGTTTGATCAGTGCTATGTGGTTTTGGCACTCCCGAAGGTGCAGTGTGCCCTGGCATCAATTCTAGGGCATCTGCGAGGTGTCAAACGCTCTTAACGTCACATTCGCCCGTCTGCCTGTTTGATATGTCAGCTTTAAACGATGATGGATTGAGGATTAGAGGAGGTCAGCGGCCGACTCGCTGCCCCCCAAGGCCCCCGGACCTTCCTTGCCACAATAAAGTTCCCAACTTGAGCGTGACGGTAATGGAGGGAAGAGAAGTACTCCGAAAGATGAAATCATCCTAACAGCATAATAGAGCTGACAAGCTTTTAGAGTTCCATGAAAATGGATTTCCAACCTCCGCATGCATAATAACCCACGACTACGGCTTCACTTTTGTTCCTCAAGGTCTCTTTTCTTTTCATGCTAATTTTGCGAGGGAATTAGAATGACTTTGCCTCGCAGGAGCAGGCCTCTCTGAAAATGGGGTTGAGTTTTAAGTCATTCTTGAGCCCTGGTTAACGTGAATGAAAAGGTCATATTTAACAATTTCCTCCCAGCTACAATCGCTTTCTTTTTTTTCCTTTTTGTTTTAAGGTTATTTTCGAGAGGGATTCCTGGCGGTGCAGCACGCCGTGGACCGAGCCATCATGCGCGCGTACAATCGGACCGCCGCCGCCTCTCTGCTGGGGCAGACCCGCGTGGTCCTGTCCCGGTTCCCTTATCCCGCCTTTATAGACGACGTCTTCATCCTGGCCATCCAGAACCAATTGCCCTTACTGCTGGTGCTCAGCTTCACCTACACATCCCTGAACATCGTGCGAGCCGTGGTGCAGGAGAAGGAGAGGAAGCTCAAGGTTCGTCTGCACACTGGTCCCAGTTGCTGGGATTAGAAATCAAAACCGATGACTAACCTGTCGCCTTTGTTGTCTGGTGCATCTCAGGAGTACATGAGGATGATGGGCCTCAGCAACTGGCTCCACTGGACGGCGTGGTTCCTCATGTTCCTGCTGTTCCTCTCCATTTCGGTCTTCTTTGTCACTTTGCTCCTCTGTATCAGGGTAAGTAAGCTTTACGAGTCACCGTTTGTGCAGAACACATGCTCCTTTGCATCATAGTTTCCTAAAGTGTAATTAGAAACCAATTACGTAATATTGAGTTCAACCCCTAGTGGTAGGGCTGCACGATTAATCGATTTTACATTGAAATCGCGATATTTTGCTGCCATGATTGTACACGCATAATCGTCCACGATATTGACATTTGGAATGCGTGCTCTACCCATGGCTCTGCTGCAATTCAAATCAATCACTGTGTGAATCCCCACTGGTTGCCATGGTTTCCCATGACCGCCTGCATTCATAAGCTAAGGTATTCTTTATTCACAATTATGCTACATCATAACATATAGGAACTTGCTTTGGTATTACTAAAGTGCATATCTCTTTTCACAAATGAATAAAGAATAATCATGATCAATAATCGTGATATTGATATTGATGAAAAAATTGTGATTAGTATTTTGGCCATAATCGTGCAGCCCTTCCTAGCGGTATATATACTGGGCAACATTTTATCCATAACGCCAGTGTGGAACGTGTGCGTTGTATCAGTATAAGTATAAGTATGAGTATAAGTATAAGTTGACATGGCCGCAATCGATCACACCAAACCGCGGCTGTGCATCACACACACACGTTGCGCACTGGCATCTCCGGTGACAGTGTTTTCCTTTAAGCTGTCAAATCTCCACTCTGGGACCTCCTTGGTGGTCAGACCTCTGCACTGACCAACTGTCGTTTTAGGTCAGCCCAAACGGAGCCGTGCTGAGCTACAGTGACCCCACCCTGGTGTTCGTCTTCCTCCTCGTCTTCACCGTGGCCACCATCAACTTCAGCTTCATGATCAGTGCCTTCTTTTCTCGAGGTGTGTTCCTGCGCCCACCTCGCTTTTTCTCACCAGAATTGGTGCACATCTGTCTCTACAGTGGATGTGTGTGTGTGTTTAAATGCCCTCTATGCCCTGACTCATTTTGTGTAAATACTGAAAAGCTATGCTGGTTAAAGTGTAAGCTAGGAATGCTGCACTGATTAAAAGGTGAAGTAAGGCAAAAAAAAGGGCACATTTATTATAAAACACCAGAGTGCATTTCACAGTCTGTATTGTGTAACAGCAGTGCAAATATTCAACTCACGCCATTACTGATAAGTCTGTCTAGCTCTGGCATTCCTTGCCAGGTGGTAGATGTGCGCTCAAGGTGAAGTTTATGCCTAAAATCAAAATGCTGGTTTTAATCGACAGAGCAGAACGTTTAATATGTCGCTCCTCTACATTTTTTTCATATAACTCATTGATAAATTACGCCTTTGCACTTTTTACCTTGAAGGCTGTCACTGCATTTACAGTAAGAGGGGTCAAGCTGTTGTCGACTCAGGTGAAAGTTTATCTCACTCCCAACTCCATTCCCTGCAGCCTGTGTTCCTGGAGCCAAGCCCCGCCCCCGCCGGGGGGACTCTGACACAGACAGTAGCAGACAAAAGCAGCGCAGTCATAAACGACACTGCAGATGCTCTGCCTCGTGTGTGTGTGTGTGTGTTTGTGATGCTCTTTTACTGGCTGTTGCACGATTCTACTGTTTGGTCGTAATCTATCTAAAAAACAAACAAATGAACAGATTTGGCTTTTGTAATTTAACTATAATAATATAACACATTTCTTTGTAAATTAACTTTGAATTCCACATGATTGAAACGGACAAAAGATCGAGGCCTCTAGACTTAAGGTATTTTTACAGGAGAAATTAGTAATGAAAAGAAGTGTTAATTGTAGCTCTAAATCTAAAACGCAGATTATAAGATAAAACCCAGATAAACACAAGCTGTCTTTTTAGAAAAGAAGAGAGTTGAGGTGTTCAGATGATGATGGGTCAGAAAGGAACTTCAATGCTGTCGTTTGTAATTTTGAAGAGAGAAAAGCCCCCCACGGCACCTGGCTGTCTTTGTATGAACAGCAGACCCTTTTGGATTTCATAATAACAGTACATCAATGCATTTTCCACATGGGCTCAGAATGTCACGGTGTCAGCTGTAAGTGCTCTTTTGAGAGGTTTCGTCTGGCAGAAATACTCTTCTCCCTACTTCCTCCCTCCTCTCTGCTGCCTCCTCAGACTTTCGCTCTGACAATAAGGGAAATGTGTTCCACAGCTTAATAGTTTACCTGCCTGTGAGAAAGGAGGGGATGTGATTGTAATGTTAAATCTGGTGCCCGCTCACACTTCTTTTTCTGTCTAATTCCAGCCAACGTGGCAGCAGCAGCCGGTGGCTTCATCTATTTCATGAGCTACCTGCCTTATTTATTCCTGTGGCCGCGCTACGACGTCCTTAGCCACGCCCAGAAAGTCTCAGCCTGCCTTATCTCCAATGTGGCCATGGCCATGGGAGCCCAGCTCATAGGAATGTTTGAGGGCAAAGGTGAGCCTGCTTCCTTCTCATGCACAGTGCATCTTCTTTTTGGTCGTGAGAGACGTTTTTCCATGAATGAATTCTGCTATTAATAAATGGGACTTGCAGAAATCTTCTCATGTGTTCTCATGTTTGCAAACAGCGGTTTTGTATCACCCTCATCTTCCTTTGCAGGCACAGGAATTCAGTGGTGTAACTTGTTTGATTCGGTGACGGTGGACGATGACTTCTCCCTGGGCCAGGTGCTGGGCCTGCTCCTCTTTGACGCTGTACTCTATGGGCTGGTGGCCTGGTATATGGAGGCAGTGTTTCCTGGGGAGTACGGAGTGCCTCTGCCATCCTACTTCTTTGTTCTGGTACGACATCTTCATCCCGAGGCAACATACGCACACGCTCATGCACACACAAAGTGTGGGTAATCCAGATATAGTTTATCCATCAAGTTTGAATGTTATGGAAGATAACAGCTCTTTTTTTAAAGAGTCAAGAGATATAAACACACTCATTAGGTATGAGCAGCAGTACATGAATTGTCCTCTCACCTGTAAGTGCAGCCAGTTGTTTGCAGAAAGATGCTCAAACCAAGTCTGATTTTTAGGTTTCAAGATTGGGTTTTACGGCTATAAAGCAATAATCGCCAGCACTTTAAAATCATCATCTTGTCTCAAGGTTGGGGCTCCGATATATACTTGCCAGAAAATTGTCTGAAATTGCGGCGCTCTGCAAAGTCTTATATGACAGATGACAGCGGGGACTGATGCATTGTAATGGTTACAGGAAGTCTTTGAGTTCAGCATGCTAGAATAACAGGAAATATCTGAGTCTGTTGAGCCAACAAAAATATAAGTTATCTTTCTAACAACTGTATCTTTATAACAACTGTGGACGATCACAAAATGGCGTGCCGTTTACACACCCATGCATACACATACACACACATAAACTTGTGCTAACCCCTTTCCAAGTGGCCAGGAATTCTCTCGAGTGCCAACAGGGTGTGGATTGAACATGACGCACTTAGGTTTGCGTCCATTGTGTGCATGCGTGTGATCCATTTTCTGAATTGTAGAAAGTGGAAGTTGAGTGTAGACTAGGAAGTGCACCGGAAGTAGGTTTGTCCAGGAAACACTCCCATCCAATGTGGAATATTCATATGGACAAGGTTAATGATGATGCTTGTCCCTCATTGCATTTAGCAATTATTTTTCCGTGTTGACGCACATGAGGGTTTTTGTGCGGTGTGCAGCTCTCACTTATGTCTGTCCCTCCCACACCTGTAGCCTTCATATTGGTGCAGTAGCCCTCGCATGGCTTTGATCAACGAGAAGGAGGAGGAGGAGGATGCAGAAAAGGCCCTGAAAGGAGAATATATAGAGGAGGAGCCAGCTGGGCTGGTGTCGGGGATCAAGATTAAACACCTTATGAAGGTAAGATTGCAACTGTGGTATGAAATTACCATGAAAAACACATAGTTTGAAGCATGACATTGCATGGCCTTCTGCACCCTGCTTGCCAGTTGCTTGATCTTGTTTTGCCTGAAACAGGCCCATCCTCCATCCTTTGACGGATGGGTTGGGGAAGTTCTATATGATCTAAAATCCTAGATTTTCCCTCAGAGGCTCCTTGAGGAAATTTGATTAAACGTGGAACCCCTTGCTATCCATCATCGTTTCACTAGACATTATACCTGATGATTCAAATATCTGACTGTGTGGATCAACATTATAACTACCCGCCAATTCAATTCAGTTTTTTTGTTATTCAGTTTATTTTTTATTTTATTTTGTTTTATTTTTATTTTTATTTTCTTTCTTTTTTTTTCTCCTCTTCTGTATTATGTGTGTCACCTAGAGACAGGTGGCCTCAGGGTCTGGGTTCTCCGGTAAAGGGGAGGGAGGGTTGCATTGGGGAGAAAATGAAAAAATGAAAACATGAGCACTGTTTCATGTTTTTCTAGTGTCTTGACTTTGTGGACATTTTGGATTGTTGATGCTCAATAAAACATTAAAAAAAAAGAAGAAAAGAAAAACACACAGTTCGCTCATTAATACATGCTTTGGTCTGGTCATCTTGACAGGAGTTCCGAGTGGGCAACAAGACGCGGCAAGCGGTGCGAGACCTCACGCTGAACATGTTTGAGGGGCAGATCACGGTGCTGCTCGGACACAATGGCGCCGGGAAGACCACCACTCTCTCCATGTTGACAGGTGACCGGTTTGAACGCATATACAACCGATCCATGGAAACGTGGGGGAAGTGCCACAAGCGTGACATTAACCCGTGCTCCTTTTGTCACTTTCAGGTCTGTTTCCCCCCACCAGCGGCAGGGCCTACATCAACGGTTATGACATCTGTCAGGACATGGCTCTGATCCGACGCAGCCTCGGACTCTGCCCGCAGCACGATGTACTGTTCGACAACCTCACTGTGAGGGAGCACCTGCTTTTCTACGCACAGGTATTCATTCAGAACTCTCATGCTTGTGCAAAGTGAATAGTTTCCTGCCAGACGATTCATTAGTGTGTGTGTCACATGAAGTATAACGTTATCTGCTTTGTTCCCAGCTGAAGGGCTACGCCAAGGACAAGATCCCAGATGAGGTGGACAGGATCATTCGTATCCTCAACCTTGAGAACAAGCGACAGGCCCGCTCGAAGACTCTGTCGGGTGGCATGAAGAGAAAACTCTCTATTGGTATCGCCCTCATTGGAGACTCCAAGGTGAGCAATTTCA
>CAESWR010000180.1:410285-422031 GCA_903171835.1 Mullus surmuletus | reverse complement strand
GTAATGTTTTTTGGGGCATTTCTCCCAGGTTTGAGCTATTGTTTGCTGAACTGGAGATGAACAGAGATGAGTTGGGTATCGCCAGCTATGGAGCATCAGTCACCACGATGGAGGAAGTTTTTCTCAGGTAAGAAAAGAATGTCTCTTTTTTTCATGTTAGCATGTTTGTGTATAAAGTAGGGGTGTCCTGATACAGCTTTTTCACTTCTGATTATTATTAACCAATGGCTTACATACATTTTAGCCATAAGAATATTCTAAAATTAATTACCCTGAAAAATAATGTCAATAAGTCTGATAATTACAAGAACTAAACTGTAAAACTGATCCAAATGCTGCCTGTATTGAAGAAACATTTTTGCAGTGAGTGGATGTATATTTTCCTTGTTTGTTCAGAGTGGGGAAGTTGGTAGACTCAAGTTTGGACATCCAGGCGATCCAGCTGCCCGCCCTGCAGTACCAACACGAGAGACGATCCCACGACTGGACAACAGACGACGCCAGCAGCATCAGCGGCATGACCGACGTCACCGACTTCACAGACAGCGGCACGCTCATCTCAGAGGACTGCTCCAACATCAAACTGAACACGGGGGTGAGATGAGCGGGCCGCAGAGTGATGCTTGTCCTTTAAGAGAAGAGACACAGATTGAGTGTTTTCCCGCGGAACATTTCATCCTGCTCACCCGCCCCTTTTCTGGCACCACAGATCAGACTACAACTGCAGCAGTTTTATGCCATGTTCCTGAAGAGGGCGCTGTACAGCTGGAGAAACTGGAAGGTGATGGTGGCCCAGTTCCTGGTTCCTTTGGTCTTCACGGTCGTGGCCTTAGCCGTGGCGCGCTCCTTTCCCAATCATCAGAATGCTCCTCAGCTGAGGCTGGCGCTCAGCCGCTACGGTACCACCAGGGTCCCAGTGGCCATGCAGTCGGGGGCGGGTCCCCTGGCGTCCACTCTGGCAAGTCTGTACAGCTCGCAGCTCTTCTCTCAGCATGGCCAGCTTGTCAACATCACCGGTATGTGCAAGTCACGAAAACGTCAGCTCAGCTCGTCCTGCTTCAGCCGAGCACTAACTGGCCACTTTTCTCTCGCGTCAGATTTTACTCACTACATCCTAACAAAGGCAGAGGAGGAAGGCGGCAGCTTCAACGAGCGCTGTGTGGTGGGCGCCGCTTTCCGCGGCAGCAGCCGCCATTTTGCCGAAGCCACGGGCTACTTTAACAACGAGGGCTACCACACACCTGCCACGGCCCTCATGTTGGTGGACAACGCTCTGTTCAAGCTCCTGGCAGGGCCCAACGCCTCCATCCAGACAGGCAATTACCCCATGCCTCGAAACCTGTCTGAGGTCGCCCAGAGTCAGCTCACAGAGTGCGTGCAGGGATGGGCGGGGGAGATTTAAAGAACAAAAAATGTGCTTTTTTTTTTTTTAGAAAGCTCAATGGATGGCCAGGTTTTACAAGGACAAAATTCTAGCATGTAATGGTAATTTACATTGTTAATATGAATGTCGGTCATTTACAGCATGATGCACTTGGTGCTGGCCTAGGAAATAGGTGTGCTTGGATTGGGAATGTGAGACAGATAATAATAACACAAACCTTTTCTGGGTCAGTTTTCCTCTCCAGACAAACCTTTTTATACCCTCCTCTCATACCGCTCCCTTCTCTTCCGCCCACAGGAGTAAGACGGGCTTTGCCATCGCCATCAATCTGATGTACGGCATGGCCTCCCTGTCCAGCACCTTCGCCCTGCTGCTCGTGACGGAGTCGTCCATCAAGTCCAAGCACGTGCAGCAGGTCAGCGGCGTGTACCTGTCCAACTTCTGGTTCTCCGCCCTGCTGTGGGACCTCGTCAACTTCCTGCTGCCCTGCCTCCTCATGTTGGTCAGTGTTGCACCTGAAATGACTTCAGTGATTTCCACATGGCCGTTCGATTTCACCCGCGTTGTGTTTTTCCCACTCAAAGGTGGTGTTCCAGGCCTTCAAAGTGGAGGCTTTTGTAGAGGACAACCACCTGATAGATGTTCTGCTGTTGCTCCTGCTGTACGGCTGGGCCGTCGTGCCTCTTATGTACCTGCTCAGCTTCCTCTTCTCCACCGCTGCCACCGCTTACACCCGGCTCACCATCTTCAACATGATCTCCGGCACGGCCACCTTCCTGGCTGTCACCATAATGGCCATCCCAGGTGGGAGGAGACAAAAACTACTTTTGGTTCTTGAACTGTTTCAGCATTTCAGCACCTTTGAACTTTACAACCACAACAGCAGCTGTTTGGGTTCCTAACCAGAAAACAAAATTTGACAAATTTGATCTATGGAAAACCTGAACTGTTCTAATTTATGAATTCCTCCTGCAGAGTTGAATTTGCAGAGCATGTCGCACTTACTGGATAAGGTGTTCCTGATCTTTCCAAACTACTGCCTGGGCATGTCCTTCAGCCAGTTCTACCAGAACTACGAATTCATCTCATTCTGCACCTCCAGCCAGCTCAGCGAGGCGATCTGCAAATACTTGAGTAAGCCCCGCCCGCATTAGCCGAGGAGAATGAGGTCATTGCTGGCGCTGCGTGGGTGGCACGGTGCATGACTGAAGTTATAACATTCAGGATGTGATTTACCACCTAGACTCAGCAGTTTTTCTATGATGGATGTGTGAGACAGAAGGGTAAGAATGAGTCATACTCAAAGGTGGCAAGTAAAACAGTTAGAAGGTGAGGCTTACTGTATAAATAAATAATCCTTAATGCAGTCACAGCTGTATTTTCTGCAGTGCCGCAAATGCACTGCAGGTTTCGAGAAAACAAACAGATTAAAAAATACTCAGAGAAAATAGGCCAATTACAAACAAATACAATTTCTGTTATAAGCCCTGCATACTCCCTTCCTCTGCAGACATCACATACCAAACAAACTACTTCTCAATGTCCGAGCCCGGCGTGGGGCGCTTCCTGGTGGCCTTCTCAGTGCAGGGACTCGTCTTCATTATTCTCCTCTTTGTGATCGAGCTGCAGTTCGTTCGCACTGTTCGGCGACTTCTCACCTCCATGTGCAGAAGACGCAAACAGGTAGGCTTTGTCGGAAGACGTGAAAATAGCACTCGGCGCCACAGATTTTATCGTGTGGGAGGTGTCTCTGGGAAACAGATTTTGAAACGTGGTTAATTTTATCCACATTGAAGGAGGGGTAGATGAACATAGATGTGGTGTAATTGGCATTTTCCGCGTGTGTTTCAGTTACCCCTAATTGAGGATGCGGCGCTGCTGCCGGAGGACAGAGACGTGGCAGAGGAGAGGAAGAGGGTTCTGGAGTGCCAGCCAATGATGGAGTCCATGGTTGGGAGCCCGCTCATTATGCAGGAGCTCAGCAAGGTTTGTAGCATCCTTTTTTTTTCTTGTTTCTTTGAAGGTGCTGTTGGAATCTGTAGATTTTGTACACTCCCTCATTCTAAGTATATAAATGTGGGAATATTCCCAGTGGGTGAGTGGGTGTGTTGAGGTTTTGTTTTTTATTTATTTATGGAGGTGTTTGTTCATAGAGTTTTTAATTTAATGATGTGAATAATAACACCCCCGGAAGAAAGAAAATATGTGAGGGTGAGGATGACAGGTCATTTTTATATAGATTCCAAAGAAAATACCTAACTATGGGTCGGTAAAGGTCAAAGCTATAACAAATTGAACCAAATTGAAACAACCCCCTGCAGCATGCTTTATGTTTGAAAGCACTATAGAAACATGTTTTGATGTGCTCTGAAAATAAATGATGTTGTTATAATAATAATAATGATTATTTCTTATCATCATTATTATTATTATTGTTATTTATCATCATTATTATTAATATTATAATTTTTAAGAGCGATTCCAGAATGCCTGGCCTTTCTCCTCCAGATCTGCCCAGAATTCATGTGTGAAAACCTTGAGATCCAGACCCCCTTGTCTCCCTCTTAGGTGTACGGTAGCGGGGCGAATCTGCTGGCTGTGGACAGGCTTTCTCTTGGTGTCGGGAAAGGAGAGTGCTTCGGCCTGCTCGGCTTCAACGGAGCGGGAAAGACCACCACCTTTAAGATGCTGACAGGCGATGAGAGTGTGACATCTGGAGATGCCTACATCGACGGATACAGCATCTTGAGGGACATTAAGAAGGTTGGGGAAGCTGTCAGAATTGGGTTCTAATGATCCGAAGTCCTTCCAGAGCCTTTTTGATAGAGAGCGTTCTCAACACTGCATTGCAGGTGCAGCAGCGCATCGGTTACTGTCCTCAGTTTGATGCCGTGTTGGACCACATGACGGGAAGAGAAACGCTATGCATGTACGCCAGGCTCCGAGGAATACCCGAGAAGTATGTGTCTGGCTGCGTGGAGAACGTCCTGCGCTCGCTGCTGCTGGAGCCCCATGCTGATAAACTGGTCCGGAGCTACAGGTAGGTGGTCCGGGAATATATGCACATCACGCCTCTCTCGCTGCAACAACCATGTCTGATATGTCAACATCAATGTGTATAGTGGCGGTAACAAGCGGAAGCTGAGCGCCGGCATGGCTCTAATTGGTGGGCCTCCAGTCATCTTCCTGGACGAGCCTTCGACCGGCATGGACCCCGTGGCCAGACGGCTGCTGTGGGATGCAGTCACGCGCACGCGGGAGTCTGGCAAGGCCATAATCATAACCTCCCACAGGTGAGCTACATGAAACCTTAAAAAGATATTACTACTAAACACTAAACACACTATTTTATTGTATATTATTTATCTTTTGATTTGATTTTTTAATTTTAAAAATGATGTTTTCATCTATTATGTAACTGTATGTTATCTTTTACTAATGCTGAATGCAAATATGCATTGATTGAGCTGTGCAGCTGACCCCTCTGCCCAAGACAAATCTCTCCCAAGGGAGACAAATAAAGACATTTTGAGGTTGACCGTTATTGTGCTTTTCTCACCAGCATGGAGGAGTGTGAGGCCCTGTGCACTAGACTGGCCGTGATGGTCAACGGTCAGTTCAAGTGCCTTGGGAGTCCGCAGCACCTTAAGAGCAAGTTTGGCAGCGGCTATACGCTGCTGGCTAAAGTGCACATAGAGACCGAGGTGGAGGACAGTGACCTGCAGCTATTCAAAGACTTCATCGAAAGCACCTTCCCAGGTCAGAGGCATGAAGCCATTATTGAGTTTGGATCCTACATGGATCGGCACACCGATTAGGCCTGTCACAATAATCAATAAATCAATTAATTGCATGATAAATGAGAACAAACACGATCATTTTGCCAGCCTCAATGTATTGTCATGGCATTGTTTATCGTCAATAATGCAATTAAACACTATCTCTTATGATATGGTTGCAAATATAAGCAAAAACGCGGGTAAAGGCAATTACAGCATGATTAGCCACTTTATAGAGGAAAATATGATAAAAATTACACCCACTGCAAAAATAACTACTATTCCAAGTATTTTTTTTACTGCCAGGTGAAAAGAAAACGACTTAACTGTGATTTGTTTTCTTCTCGTCATAGGAAGTCAACTGAAAGATGCACACCAGGGGATGGTGCACTATCATCTGACTGACAAAACGCTTACCTGGGCCCAGGTACAACCACAAATATCTATATCCATCCATCTAGAATGAATATAAAAGCTTCCCAGTTTGTTCAATGGTAGAAATGCATGTGTGTACTTATGCAGTGTTAGACTCCCTCTAGTGGACAACATAGTGATCTACCAGCACCTCAAAATGTTTTCATTCTAAATGCAGATTAATCAGATTAGTTTGAGATTGTAATATATAGAAACGATTATAATACCATTTTTTGATTGAATTATTTGTACAATAGGTACTGCACAACATTGTTTATACTTCAGAATAGATAAGTACACAGTAGGTGCGTGTGCATACAGGCGGCATTTCTGTGTCTTAAAATGTGTGTTTATCAGCTTCGAAATGTGATCCCACTTCACACATCCCCGTCCTCACTCCCACCCCCTCTTTTGTTCACTCTCTAAAAGGTGTTTGGCACTTTGGAGGCAGCCAAAGAGAAATACCACATCGAAGATTACTGTGTGAGCCAGATATCACTGGAGCAGGTGTTCCTCAGTTTTGCCCAGTTCCAGCACTGCACAGAGAGTGCCAGGAAGTGAAATGGAACAAGGAAACAATACGTCCGTCCGTCCGTCCGTCCGTCCGTCCATCCGATGTCCACATGATGCGGTGTGTGTGTGTGTGTATGTGTGTGACCAGTCATCACATAATTGCCATAGTTGGCAAGTGTGTGCAGAGGTGGGGTTAGAGGGCAGCCTCCTGATCCTTTTATGTTTGTTTGTTTTTTTAACAACTAACACACACACGCACACACAGCCGTGCACTGATCCAGCCCCAAAACACCAACAACAGCATTTCTACTACTGTATCTTTCTTGGGTCATTCATCCCCGATGTTGTCGTCGTCGTTGTTGTAGTGTGACAGGGTAAGTAGGAAAACTGGGATTGTGATGAGTGACTGAACTGAGTGTTGCACCTTCATTTGAGTATTTTTGTTTTAGTGAGGTCAAGGACAATAACACCACTCACCAGAATCTACCACTACTCTGAAAAGTGTGTGAGAGGGTTTCTATGTGTGTGCACCTTGGTTGTTTTTTGTTGTTATTTATGATTTTTACTTTATATCTTGATGTTTCCAAGAATTGTACTTTTTTTTTGTGATCATCAGTCGTCACAAGAGAATGAACCACTCCATTTCGATATGTTGGTGAAATTGTTTGCACACCTTTACGCCTTATCTGACTAAAAATGAGGGTTCGCATTTCCTTCCTGTCGCGCCTGTACAAAATGCCTGTTTTACCCTTCAAAAGCCTCTTGCGTGTCGTTGCCAGATGTAAATAACGTGGTGTGTTCATGGTACTATTTAGAAATTATTGAAAAAAACTAAACAAAAACAAAGACCCACTTACTCCAGACAAGAACACTTTTAGCGTTTTTGGCGTATTAATGAATGCATGTAAATACAGAGATTGCATGACGCCGAGAGAGCAGAGAGGTGCTACTTGAAGAATGTATTGTCGAGGATTAATCCTCCGGGTACATTTCATCCAGTCTGCGCACACACATGTCCGCCTCCATTGTTCAGCTCAGTTCTTTTCCATCTCACGATTGTTGGCTGCCAAACAAGTTATAGGAGCTGTGTCCCAATAAGATATTTGACACTCGGCAGGCTAAACAGGTCTTTACAGAAAAACTTGCGCTAACCTGCAGACAATTGACCTATGACCTAGAAAAGTAAGACTATAATCTTTATGGTGTTTTTTTTCACATTCCTTTTCCCCTTTTATACCCATGTATGTATGTATGCGTGTGTGAAAGGTGTGTGAGTTTAAAGTCGCAATGTACTTTTCCCGATTTTCATCTCAACTGAACCACTTCTTTGGACAGACCGTTAATATTAAGAACAAAAGAGATTGTCAATGTGCCGTTGGACAAACTGCAACGCTTGGTTGTGTGTGACGTAGGGTGGCTCCTTCAGGGAATGAATGAACGCAATAAAAGGGCCGAACAGTGGTGCGGAAAGTTATGCATCCGATTCAAAAATTGATGCCTTGCTCTGAAGAATGGTGGTCAGCGCAGAGTTTGTTCCTTTTTTTGGTTTTTTAATGGATCTCAGTCCCAAGAGTGCCCATTTACAACGTTCCCAAAGCCTTCCTTTGATGCTTTTAAAAAAGATTATTATATTCTGTTCGATTGTATTAGACTGTTTAATATAACAAAAAGAAAACCTTCATGAGAAATCTTCTCCAGCTTCATCCTATGTCAAGAGTTCAATAATTAGGGTGAAATCGCTAGAATTAAATTGAACTTTAGTGTGCAAAAGACATTCCTGCTTTAAAAAAATCACTCTGGCTTCACAGACATGAAATGAATGTATTTACTCTCTTGCGCATAAGCAAAAAGCACTTGCATCAATCAACGTTACTCGCAGCTTGATATGTTTTGCCAAGCTTTGTTTCAAAAGAAAAAGAGACTGACATTCCAGAAAGACGTGTGACTTATTGGTCTTTGAAAGGATTTAACATCTTAATTTTGATTTGTGTTACATTTTGTTCGTGTATTTGCACACTTATGTCTCATTATGTATGACTTGAATGAACCGAAATGTTAAATACGTAGTTTGAGCAAAAAAAAAGAAAAAAAAAAAGGAAAAAGTTTGCACTGCTGATATTGAAGGTTTGACTGTAATGAAATGTGTATCATATTTAAAGAAAAAAAAAGGGAATTCACATCATTGTAATTGTGTACTGTACCATGGAACTGACCTTGTCAATTGTATATCATCGTTTTTAAATTAAATAATGCTCTATGCAAATGGAAGCAAACATGGTTGTCTCGCCTGTTTTTCACACTTAACATCTTAGAAGCGGAGTTTTCATTTTCCTTATAAAAACAAAACTTAATGCAGAAATAATAAACTGTCATTATTTGTGGAAAAGTGAGCAACATCGTAAAAGACGCATCTCACCCAGGCCATCATCTTGTTTGAACCCCCACCCTCAGGCAAGCGTTACCGAACACGAGACTGTTAAAACAGCTTTTATCACAAAGTCAACACTACATTCAAGCCGAGCCTTGAAACCTGAACTCACAGCCATTGCGGAAGAGGATAAAGGCCACTGAAAAAAAAAAAATGTAGTTAGAGCCAATGACAATTTTTTTGAGTTCTGACTTTAATCTCTGAATTCCGATTTAAATTTCAGGATTCTGAGGAAAAAAAAAATCTCTGTGGCTCATGTCACTAGCCGCACAATGAAGTCGGTCCTTAACTGCTATCCGTAGTTCTGACTATCTCAGAATTCTGACTTTTTTCTCAGAATTCCGACTTCAATCTCAGAATTCCGACTTTAATCTCAGAATTCTGACTTTTTCTAAGAATTCCGACTTTAATTTCATGATTGACTTTTTTTCCCCAGAATTCTGACTTTTTTATCTCAGAACACTGAGATTGAAGTAAGAATTCTTAGATTAAAATCAGAACTGAAAAGAGAAAAATTGTCATTGGCTCCAACCTCCAATTGTCTCTCCCAATGGCACTAATTCTCTTCCGTTTTATAGATGAACACCAAGTGCTTTGCATGGCGAAGTCCCTTTAGGTCGATTGACTATTTACGTTTGGTTGATTGTGTATACGATGAGTATGCAGCCCCCGGCAACATCCTCCTCTCAGTGCGAAGAAACACCTGCGACTCCCGGCTCCTCACCACACACACCATCACCTATGGATCAACATGCTGCAACCGGAGCATTTTCTCCTCGCTTTCTCAAGTCCCACGGCTCTCCTGGGCGCTGTGGCCGCTCTGCTGCTCCTATATTTTGTCAGCAGGAGTTTCACATCCTCGGAGGGGAAGGAGCCCCCGGGACCCTGGCCTCTGCCCTTCCTGGGTAACCTGACGCACCTCGACCTGAAGAGACCCTACAGGACACTCAATGAGGTGGGTGCAGCGACTCACGGCCACAGTCATTCATCCGTACATCATTCTCATCCCCGCCTTCTATCTTTCTTCCAAAATCCCCTCAGCTCTCAAAGAAGTATGGGCCTGTGTTTACAATTTACCTCGGGTCCAGAAAGGTGGTGGTCCTGGCTGGATACAAGACGGTCAAAGAGGCTCTGGTGGGCCATGCAGAAGAGTTTGGAGACCGATTTATTCCCCCAATGTTTTATGATGCCAACGAAAATCATGGTAGGAGAAACATATCATAGAAATGGCACAAAGTATTCATTCCTCAAGAACTGGATATTTTATCACAATTAGACTAATAACTCAAGACTTCCTGGGGACATTTTTTGTCCAGTGGTTTTTTGGGGGGGCCATTTAGAGGCTCAAAATCCCTAAAAGCTATTTGATATTTGATATGTATCTTTCAGGCTGAAGCTGATTAACAGGACTGACTAATTCAAAGTTGGAAAAAAATATTGATATGATATTTTTACAGCAGTCTTGGAAGGAGACACTTTTTGTCCCAAGGAACTAATCCGAGAGTATGCTATAAAATTCTGTCACTGCAGAAAAAATAAGAATGCCTCAAATTCAATGTTGCTGCCAATCATTGACCCATCTGAGGCTCCAATAATAATAATAATAATTAAATCCTCCATGAATTGCATTTTATAGAAATTATTTGAGATCTTTTTCAATTAAAATACAGTTGAATTATGTAAGCAAGTGGGCATTTAGAGGGTTAAAATCCCCCCAAATCAGTCATATTTGATATGTATATTTCAGGCTAAAGTTGATTAAAAAAACTGACTCATTTAAAGTGGATAAAATGATAATATATGTTATTCTCACAGCAGTTTTTATAAGGAACTCTTAAGAGTTAAAGAAACTGACATTAGAAAATGGTACTTAATGTAATACAAAACATTAATTCATATTAAAAAAACAAAAAAACAAAATTTCCATCATTTGTCACAGGAATTCTCTTTGCAAATGGAGACTCCTGGAAAGAAATGCGACGTTTTGCGCTCACCGCCCTGAAAGACTTTGGAATGGGTAAAAGGGTGTCTGAGGAGAAAATCCTGCAGGAGAACTGCTATCTGAATGAGGTTATTGAATCGCACGAGGGTAAGGATCAACAATTTCTGTCCCTGTAGTTGCCAGTTTTTGACTGATTTTGTAATTTGTGTGACCCTTAGTAAGGGGTCGGGACGTTACCCATGAAAGTAGGGGCAGAGTCAAAAATATTTATAATGTACATTTTTTTTGTTGCCGTTGTGTCACATAATTCTCTCTCGAAATCTTTTTTTAGGGAATCCGTTTGATACAACAATTCCACTGAGCAACGCAACATCCAACATAATCAGCTCTATCGTGTACGGACAGAGATTTGAGTACGACGACCCTCGATTCACAGACATGGTGAGACGGTCTCACGAGACCGTCCAAAATGTTGGCTCTGTAGGAATCAAAGTAAGCTTTAAGTCTTTTTTTTTTTTTAATTTAAAACTTTTTTTAATGGGAATCATCTCTATAACGAGAACCTATCCTGTTACAGATTTACAACGCATTTCCCAAGTTCACGAAGTGGATAAAAAACAGGAAAGTGACACTTCAAAATCGGGACAAAAACGTCAAAGATGTCAAGGAGTTGATGCAGAAACTTAAAGAGACACTGAACCCTCAGATGTGCAGGGGGATAATTGACTGCTTCCTGGTTCAGAAGCAGAAAGATGAGGTAGGATATTAAGGTGCACCAACATGGTCACTTCCTGAAAACCCACTACTACTCGTAATATGTGTCTTGGGTGTGTTGTTGTAGGAGTCGCGCGTTGTGAACTCTCACTACAACGAGAAGAACTTGGTGTTCACCGTCACCAACCTCTTCCTGGCTGGCACTGACACTACAGCGGCCACGCTCAGATGGGCTTTGCTGCTCATGGCCAAATATCCACAAATACAAGGTGAGACGAGCGGAGACCCATTCACCTCATTAGTTGATTTTTTAACATTTTTTTTATGTATGACAATCAGTTTTATTTAACTCAGGATGAACATAGAAAGGACATGAAAGTGACAGCTGGGTTCGTCGTCTTGCCTGGCAGAAAAACTGACTAGACAGCAGTTTTGGACTTTGATTATATTATATCATATTATATTATATTATATTAACTATTCTGTAATTCTCATCTTGTGGTGCCGATGTTCGATGAGAGGAAAAATCTTCAGGGACTTGATGATGCCATTACAATAAATGTATTCAAGTT
>CAESWR010000180.1:357633-371944 GCA_903171835.1 Mullus surmuletus | reverse complement strand
AAACTCCACTTTCACATATTTTCCATTGCACATAAAAAAAAAAGAGGGACAAATCCTTGTGCAGGAGAAAAGCGCTCCAGGAGTACGATGAAAGCAGCAACAAAAATAGGCCAAAACGCTCCCAAACAACATTTTTTTTCCCACTGTTTTGGTTTATGCGTTACGTGTTTGCTGTGAAAGACAGCTGGTATTCGTCTTCAAGCGACCGCTCGAGTCGGGAGGAAGATTCTTCAGACGAGAGCATGAGGAGAATAAGGGGAGGAGGTGACATACGCTCCCTGAAAGTGCAGTCGGCTGTTGGATGTGGAAGCAGACGCATGAATGTAATGAGATCCCGCTGCGCAAAAAGACGCAGACCGTCTGACATGTGGGTCCAAAGCTAACTGGTGGATTTTCATTGTAAACTACATGAAGAAGGGATTAACACACAACATTTTCTGCCCTCCAAATAATGATGAATGATTCACTGCTCCAGCTCTGCTTTTGGCCCGTTTCCGCTGATGGTATTGGCTCTACTCGACTTGCATTTGTGTGCGTTTCCATTAAGAAAAAGTACCTGGTACCATGGTGCTAAAAATTACCGGCACCCAAAAGGGAGGAGAGTGGAGTCCAGAATAGCCAATACCGTGAGTGGAAATGCAGCACTTGAGTTCATGGCCAGAAATCTGTGCATCCTATTGACATTTGTATCAGTGAATTCTAATGAAATACTGAAATACTGCATTGGTGAAAAAGGTACAAAGTTCATAATACATCAGTTCAAGCCACAGCAGTCATAGATGTACATTTAAATGTTGCATTTAAAACCCTTAAAAGCAGCTTTCAACTCGTCTAGCCAAAAGCTCCAGTCTCCCTTTATGCAGCAGTAATAAGGCTGGAGATTTGGAGTTCATGGTGCTGTTCAGGGCAGTGAAGGCAAATTAAATAAAAAGGAAAGAAGAAATGAAAAAAGGGCTGGCATATCATATTTTTTGCTCTGTGATATTCTGAAAAGCCTTGACCTTTGTCAGCCGCCTCGCAGGTAAAGAGCCTCGCATCTGCAGAGTCGAAGGAACATGAAAGCCACTTTTCTGGCGAGCGGGGCAGAAAAAAAAAGAACAAAAAACGTGTTACGTAAAGCCAAGCCGTGGAGATGACAGAGCCGATAGGGCGACCCCTTCCCCCGAGCTCTCCCGCTTCGAGAGTGAAATAAAAAAAAGAGGAAACATTTTCTTTCCCTCCGCCGTTTTTGACAAGTTGGTTCCACAGAGGCAGTCAAACACTCGGACACAAATCCATCCACCGGAGCAATTCCGTTCTTGTGTTTCCCCGCGGGCGAATTGATCCAAAAACAACACAAAGGCAACTAACATGTGGGACGTCTTCATTCATCTCGCCTTGTTCCGATGTGTGTGTGTATGTGTATGTGTGTGAGTGTGCATATGCATCCCATCTGTTTCTGCACCTCCCGGCTGTCACTGAAGAAAATGGAACCAACCATAGAATTTTCCCCCCACCTCTGCAGACGCAAAACACTCATCCGCGAGCGAAGTGGCAGCACTGACATGCTAATAAAGTTGCCAGCAGAAGACCAAATTACAGCGTGAGTGACGCGGCAATGAGCGCAGATTAGCTCGCGTCGCACTCGCCCCAACTTCAAACCTGACAATAATCCGTAAAATCTGCTTTCGTAAAAACCCACCACGGGCAGTTTTCCCAAACTGATTACACACGAGTGGCATTTAAGTCCACATTGCCGCATTATTTACCGACAGTCTCATCACCATCTGGCGTGCCGGTGCCGTGACATTTGACTAACAGCTCTGCAGTTGGTGGGCGGCCATCTCTGAGGCGCGGAGGGATGAATGAAAGCTCCATCGCTCTTATTGCCTTTATCGGGTTTGGCGTGATCAAGCGTTTGGACATCGACGCGAGCGCACAGAGTCCGATATGCGAGAGCAATGCAAGAGGCATCTGAGCCAGATTCAGACACTTTTCATTTGATCCATATGTGATGCCTCGCGACCTATTGATCTGTGTAATCAATATCAAAATGCTTCAAGTGGCTTCACGCGTCACAGGACGTTCGGCAAAACAAAGCCATTGGAGCTCATAGGTTGTGTGCAGAGGTTTGGGCACTTTTGGAACGACAACACAATCGATTTGTTCGTTTGTGGTGTGTGATGCAGAACTGAGGCGACAATGAAAACCAAACACCCATGGGGTGATGATCAGGTTGAAGGACGGGCCCGGGCAGGGACCCCTGACCCTGTAAAATGAGTGATGATAATGCATGATAGTGTTGTAGTACTCAAGATTTTTACTTTTTAAGGGTCTTGGTCTCGTCTCGGAATCACAGGCTTTTTCAATTGCCTTTAACTGCTTGAAAATGAGTCAGAATTGCTGGCAAAGCACCAAAATGCAAAATGTTCAAGAAAATCATTAAAAAACTCCTTGCTTAAAAGAGATGTTGCTGTTGCATTTATATAAAAACAAACTTGGTTAAGTTTAGTGGTTAACTCAGTTTAGCACCTCATCTAAAGGACAACATCTCCTATAGGACAGCGTACCTGGCCTTTGGAAGACTGTCCCCTACTGGCCCACCAACACCACTTCCAGCCCGGGGCCTGGAAAAACTCCCTAGAATGTCACATACTAGTGGACTCGTAGTATTGCTCGGTATACCTTCGCCAACTGGGTGAAAAATTGAAATTTTGAGGATGTTAATTCAAAAATGTTCCATCTGTACTGAGGTTTTTTTTAGGTTCTGTATCAGAACTACTCTAACTAACCCTAACAATGAACAAATTGGAAGAACCCCCCCAAAAGAAATCACCACAATTTTCTGCTGCCTCTGATTGCTATAGAAATCAAGAGTTCCTGGGTCTGACTGCTGGAGCCAGGCTGCTTTTTAACCGAGTAACCGGCACAAATGATTTGCAGCGAAACCCTAAATGGACTCTTACAGGCTCCCTCAAGCACCACTTCCAACAAGATGTCATCCATCACGATACCAAATGGCTTGTGTATGCTCTGCTATGGCGGCTTACACCAACAAACACTCACCATTGTTTATTTAAAAGACTACAGGCTGATTCATGCCGCTCCCATCGACAAAAGAAGACGACACACGCACACACAGCTGGACCAGATGGCGTCGAGCTCCAACGTGCGCAAACACTCATTTGTATCCTTAAAGGAATGACGGACAGCTCCTGCGACACTGAGAAAGGTTCGCCCCCTTGCTCATTTCTCCCGAGCAACATTCATCACCATTAGCGTTCATTAACATGAGTTAGTGCTCGTTGGGCGGCGGTGCGCCGGCGGGCGCCTCAAGCTCGCTGCCATCTCCTCGCCGTAATAGACGGAGACTGAATGCGTGTGGTCTGAATGGATATTGGACGAGCGGGGAGAGGGGGGCACGCCGACCTGCGCCCCCTGAGATGGGAGGCTATGATCAGTTTGCTTTCATGAAAGACTGGCACACATTGCAAGATTCTACAAACCTTTACAGATTTAGAGAGCGCATTTGATGATAATAAAAGATGCACGACGGAGCAAGACACACACTATCCAATTCTATCAGGTTCTTCAAACATCAAAACGTCAAACGTGACTTGGAAGAAACGGAAGAAGCAATGATGGTTGTTTTCAGCCTATTATTTTTTGAAAAAAAAATATACACACAAACAAAATAAAGGTTATGGAAAAAATCTGAGACATTGGGAATGTGGACTGTATGTGTTATATTACGAGTTGGAGGTGAGTAAAAATTGGTATTACAGGTAGCTTTCACCGGCGCCATGTTTTATGTTTGTTTTTACTTCCTCTTCTGTCAGTCGGCTGACTCAGCTAGCGTCTCGACTGGGTGTTACTCCGGTACATGTGACATGTTACACACTGTGCGTGCTCGGCTCTTCTCGGAGCATCCCACACACTACAGGATTTATAATCGCAAATATTTAACATGTTTTACAATTTCCTCCTTCTGAGGCCTTCCGAGCTGATCGGACCGGTCAAAACCACTCCCACACCACAGGAAAATCAGACACGATGTCGTTTGCAAACACCAGACAATCGGGCCTTTGCTGGCTGTGGTCGGAAGGAGGAGATCGGGACAAAAAACGGCCGGATTATCCTGTAGTGTAACTGCTTCTGTCTGTGCGGCGAAGAGCAAACACACGTGATGAAGATCCAAAGAACACAGCGGCGCTAATAACATTAATGATGAGCTGCTTTCCTTGTTGGGGATCATCTCTGAGAACACGTGTTTATGCAACAACAACATATGGAAATGATGTACAATTCCCCAAGCTGTGCAGAATTCATGACTGGTTCTGTATCTGTTTATTTTGCCACGTAACATCTTAAATAGAACTGAATTGCACAGAGATGATGAAAATTGCGTTAATAGATTAAAACAACAGTTTGCGCTAAGGCTGTTTTTCATTCATCTAGATAAAACATTTATAAATCACCAATTCCAGCTTTTCAATTGTGAAGATTTTGGGTCGTCCTGTGTTATATTTTGTTAGAGCTGGTTGCAAATACATTTATTTACTGCTTTGTTTCTGTATGTGTATGCTGCTGGGACACTGCAATTTCCCCTTTGTGGGATAATAAACTGTTCTCAAAGCAAAACCCTGTGATAAGAATTCCCCCACATTTTCATGATAATATAAAAGCTCATATGAAAAGGGAAAATATCACTTAAGATGAATTGATAGTGACAGTGTTTGATGTTAGCAGCCCAATTAACTTCTCATATTTTTAGTGAATTTTCTTGCCTGGCACCATCTACACTGTTCATCTCATGAACAATAGAGGCTCACATGACAATGAACAGACATTGCAGGTGCCTCCCCGCTTCTTCCTGAGGAGCGAGGAGAATGTTTGGATGAGAAAACGTAATAGCTTAAAGCAGTGGATTGCACATTCCGTCTCGTTAAGATGTTGTTCACATCTGGATCAAAACAAGCCAATTTTTAAAACCTCTCAGGGCAGATGGGCTGCTGAACCACTTTTCCTTCGCTTCAACAGCCCTATGGCTGCTTTCCGGGGAGAAAGAAATAAGAAAATAAATAAAAAAGGTAGACAGCTGTAATTTGCCACCCTTCCTGTTGCTGTCTGTAGTTACGCATTCAGAACCAGAAGCTATGACAGCGGAGTGACACCAGCTGGCACAGCCTCAGTCACTCCGACAGCAGTGGGACCATGAAGGTGGCAAATGTTGGAGATGGATGCTCCGGAAAAGTTGCCATTTTATAGTCGTAAACTGCAAACTATTTGAGTTTTACAGGACGTGAAATGTGAGATGTTGCTTTCTCACAAGATGGGGAAAAAAGTTTCCTCTCCTTCATCACAAGGAGAACATCGTCTACTTCAAGATGAGAAAGTAGAAAGTGGCAGAAAGCGTTGGATTTCAGGCTCGGCCCTTAAATGATAATTAATGCTGCGACATGTAAATAACAAAAGCCATATCAACGATATAAACGTGCAATTTAGGCCTCTTTTGATCATAAAGGTGCTCATATGCATAAATGGCCCAAAGCAAAATCTGAGTCAAAACAAAAGTTCCCTTTCTGTCCTTTAATCTTAAAACACAAATGATTATAATTAACCAAGTTGAGAATCTTTTGGTTGCATTGATTGGAGGGAGCTACTTGCTCTTTGATCACTCTATCTCTGATCTGTATAAAATATTGATGAACTTTCCTGGTCTACAAAGTGGAATTAATGCAGAACTTTTAATCACTATTTTGTACATGGGAGCACTACGCAGTGGAAGTTTATGCTGCTTTTGCTTTAGGGGCGGGGCTTCAGTCCGATCCACGCCTCTCAAACACCATGTTCAAATACTTATACACACAAATGAAACCAAATTACAGTAAAAGTAGATAAGAAGTTTCCAAGGAGTATCAAAGGGCTCCTTCAATTTACCACAGTGCTGCTTGGAACAAACACAGGGTTTAAAATGGTTTTTGCCACAAATATTCAGACAAATATCAAATCCTCCAATTTCCCAAACTGCAAGCAAATCTTTTTTTTTCTTTATCAGGTAAGCCAATAAGGAGGACATACCAAACAAAACTAATTCAAATTGCAAAGTGATGTGTACAGCGAGGCAGCACGCACGGCTCTCACAAACCAGCTTTCAAACTGATGTTCTTGGATCCAGTCTTTCTCGTTATGAAGGAAATCAAATTCTCTGCCCTACTGAATGGTTTCGTTTGCACGAGTGGCCAGGTGATTCTTATTAGCTTCATTCTCCCTCATCTCATCTGTTTTTGAGGGTCTCTGTCGCCAAGAGTTCACGCAGCCAGAACATTTAAGCAGGCGAGCAGAATATGAGGGCATACGAGTGTCTCAATGGTCTGAACTGTTGGAGCATCAACAGGGTCGCCTAGGGCCTTTTTTGTGTCATGTGTGCATGTTCTCTCCAGGCTGGTTCCTTCCAGAACTAAAAGATATACATCTTAAGTAATCAGGTCTTTTAGGAATTCTCCTGCGATTGCCTGAGAGTTTGTGTTCACTCAAGTGTGGCTGCCCACTGCGCAGTAATAGCTTGGATGGATCAAATATAGAAGACAAATTTCCCTTTGGGAACTTACCTCAACTACAGTGGTTGCTGTAGCAGATTTTCCCCCCAGTTTATCAAACTTTGGAGGTTTGGCAAAGTGGAAAAAAAATGTCAAGGTTGGGCCATGAATACTGATTCTGAGCTTGGGACTGCGGAGAATAAGTGGAAATTCTGAGTACGAAAAGCAAAGCTAATGTGCCGTACAGCTGATTAGCCGACACACAGTGACTAAAAGGCAGTGAAAAACACATATATCAAGAGGAAAATGACAAGTTCTGTCATGATTTACTTTAGGAAACATTTTCCATTTCAGCCCATCTCAATAAAGCCATCATTTTCAGTTATCCAAACAGGATTTTGATTGGTGGTCGAAAAGCAAGGCTGACATGGCTGTCCAAATTTTTGGTGATGTCTTGCTATCATCGTTTTATCCCGTCACAGGTGGATTCTGTACAGCTCCTTCTGTGAAGAAATAGGATGCCAATGTAGAGCCCAGGGTAAAAATATCCCTCCCTCATCTCCACTGCGCCAGGCGTGCAATTTGCGCCTGGTTCTCCAGATTAGACAAAACGACTTAACCCTACTTGTGCCGTTTGGTGCAGCTGCGCCAATGCTGAACCTGGTCCACGAAAATAGGGCACTGTGTCTGTACTAATGCAGGTGGGATGCAGCTCCGTAGCGAGCACCTACTGGCTCTCTCTGCTGACCGTCCAGGACTTCTAACACCGTATCCCTCTGCAGCTGAATACTAAAGTCATTATGGTGCATACCGCCGGATCTGCCTGCCAATAAACCGACTCCAAGGAGCAACAGTCAAGCCAGGTCACATTCAAAATAATATATTATTCCTCTCTCTGGAGGCGTTGGTGAACTGAGAGAAAAAGTCTGGAGGCTTGCCACTCGGCTGGACAGCTCAATGGTCCCATTGGTCCATAAAGAGAGCATCAAGATGTGACTGGGAGCTGAGCATGCACTCCCTCACTAAATCACATTCAGACTTCTGTTTTTCTCTCCCAAAGACTTTTTGTGTGCGGCTCCCCGACAAAGGCAGGAGGAGACCTTCAAATCGCACCTCGCCCGCTCGGCCATCTGTCAGAGTGACTGATTTAGATGGAAAAACGGCTTAATGATGTTCAAAATAAATTAAACTGACAATGAAACTCAGCGCTTCCGAAGCTCCATAATATAGTCGTTCATTCCTTCTAATGGTCAATTCATCTTTTATCAATTTATTCTAATGGGTTGCGATAAATTCAATACTATTTTATCATTTCTTTCTTCTGCACATTTGTTGCATGCATCAATTTATTAATGATCACAAAGTCCCTCACCTATGCAGATCAAATCTTCATGACAGATCAATAAATCACACTGAGACCCACCTGAATGTTGTCGAACGATGTTCTGTTGGTGACGTCATAAAGCAGAAGCAGAGCTGAAAGAAACAGAAGAGCGAGTCAATTGCGCAGTTACGACAGTGACATCTTTTTACACCAAAAAATTGTTTCACAAGAAGAAATTATTACACCTTGACGTCTCAATTCCTCTCGAGATTAGATTGGATGGAGTTCATTTCCACTCCAGACACATGGCTGATTAATTCCTGTCCTGTCTCTTCTGCCTTAAGCCCCAGACAGTTTCAACTGCGGCTGGTTAACTTGCAAAGCTCGTTCTTTAGCGGTGTAATGACCCGTCGGGGCAATAAGTGGAGTGGCCGGAGGAAGATGAGAACATTAGCTGGACTTGGTAAAAAGTGAAGGCGTGTTTAAAATGCAAAGATTAGTTTTGCACAGTTGACAGATGTCTAATAGCTCCACAAACGGGCAAACAGCAGCAGGGTGACAGGTTTAAAGTGTGTGTCCATCACTTTAACAAATGATGACCTTGAGAAAGACATTGACTTCCTCATTCTGCAGTGCATAAAAGAGACAAACACAAGGCTCTTAAAAGTCTCCTATATTTATGCAAGTGCACAAGCCCCCCCCCCCACAATATATTATGACAATGCTGTGGCCAGGATGCAACATAATGGCAGCTGTAAATATTCAATTTACATGCATAACAAATTAACCCACCTGGTAAAACATTTTTTTTCCCCCCAACAATATAAATGTGTGCCTTATCATTTTACCATCATTGTTATTACAGAAAAACGACTCGTCAAGGACATAGACTGAATGAAGTGGACTTATATTTGCTATTGTTGTGAATATCCATCCTTCTCAAGGCTTCCTTTTTAATGGCCGATAATAATTCTGTTGAGAAGTGGAACAATGTGGCGGTGACATTTTCGATTCATTTATTATTATCATCTCTGTCTCAGAATGGCTAGACCGGCACAGTCCCAGACAATCTGTTCACTGTTCTTTATTTGGCTGAACCAGTTTGAAACAATTTGCTAAATTGACGTAATTACAGTAGAAATAAAAAAACTGCCAAAAGCTCATTTTGGCCAACTGCAGCGATATAGCCGTTGCCTGCGCTTTTAATGCCGTGAGACAACTCTTCTGTAATGACGTATAAAACTGAGTAAGCGCTACCTCGCCGAACCAACATTGGAATTTTAGCAGCGTTTATAAGTCCTCTAAGTTATCTGACAGGTATTTGCGGATGAATGATGCCGGGACTCAGACTGAGAGGCCTTTTGAACAACAGAAACGCCTCGGTCCGCGTCCCTCCATCTATCAGTGGAGCAGCCTGGCCCCCCCGGGAGAGTTCAGGTATTTAAGGGGCAGCGTGGGGACGCTTCTGAAGAGGAGTGAGCATGATGCGGACTGACAGCTGCGTAATAAAACACAGCTTTGCCAGACTTGTCCGGGAGGTGTTTCACTCCCTTTCGCTATCTGCTATCGCTCGAAAAGGGGAAGCCAGGACATAGAAAATCATAAACCCCTGTGCACGTGTGAGCCGCGCTGATTCAAGCGTGCATTTCTGCTGGCTCGTTTTCAACCCTGCCTCCCTCCCCGAAAGCTGCTCTCTATTCATAACTTTCCAGAGTCGTAAAAGGTCAGCCGCGGTCGTTATTTGCAAGGCGACGACTTAACGAAATCAGTTCGGGAGAGATATCAAGCACCTCTGTTTTCCTTCAAGCAGCAGGAACAACCGGCTAAATCAAAACGCCTCATTAAATGTGAGATTTACTGGCGAGGGGAACAGTGCAATTGAAGTTTGGATGAAGAGAGCAAAAAAAACAAAATCTCTGATCTTCCCCTCTCTGAGAGTTGATTAAGTGAAACACCGCGGAAACCAAAATGAGGAGACGAAAGACAAAGAGATAAAAAGATGGAATGGAAAATGGAAAAAAAAAAAAGAAAAGTTTATTCGTGGATCTTTTCGGCTGATATAATTTTTCCCTGCATCTGACCAAAGACAAAAGCCAGTCTATTGGATTTTACAGATCTGGTTTTGTGCTCCCAGTTCACGCGCTCCCACAGGTGTGGTGTAAACAAAGAAGGGGCGAAGAGGGAGAGATCACACAGAGACGCCCAACGAAACAATGGAAGCACATCCCAGCATCCCTTGCTTCATCAATCTAGGACGAGACAAGTCAGAAGCTGAGCAAATTACTGCGTGAAAGGAGTTTTCGGGGGCATATTTGTTTATCTGTATCCCAGCCATTTACATTTTACATCACGTTTTCCACTCACTCGTCTCTCAGATAATACAATAATTGAAATTCCGGGTGACAAAATGTGATGGCAGACAGATTCCACACCTATTCATCCTCCCTTCATGCCTCCCTGACTGTGCTCTCCCGCGGCCCACTGCCCCCCACCATCCATCAGCTCTCTGGATGTGCTGAGACTTAAGCTGCGGACATCCTCAGCCTGCAGCTCTGCTCTGGTTTTTTCCGGAAAAAATAAAAATAAAGTTATGGCAGCGACAATTAGCGCCATTCGTCATCCTCCCCGCGAGTGTGAAATAAGGTTGAGGTCATGAGGCTGCAGCTGGTGGGCTTTTCCAAAACATCAGCCTGGCTGCATATAAATCTAACAGCGATAAGTTATGAGAATGACTGTTCCGAGTCTATTTGAGGCTCGGGGCAGAATTTGATTTGCAGCAAACAAGGTTTTCAGCCTCATGTTTGCGGTGATTCATTAAAACTTCATGTCCGGCTGCTGGAAATTTTCCGCTGTTAAATTCTACAATAAAATATTACCAACAATCTATTCAGTTCTACATGCAAAACGATCGGGTGAGCTGATCGTGTAATTTATGCAAATATGGAAAAAAAATGTGCCAAGAGTTTTTGGATAGCTCAGAATTTCTGACCTGAAATGATGAGATGGCAGGCGAACATGATGCAGAAAAAATAGAGAGGGAGAGCTGAGAGAAATGTGGTCAGATGATTTTTTTAACAAGTCAGCAGGGGAAAACTCGTGAAAATGCTGACACCATCCAGGTATTCTTTTTTTTAAGAGAGGATGCGAGAGCACAGAAGGGCAAGACCAGCTGAAGACACATAGGCGCCTGCTGTGGTTCCTCCATTAATACCTGCAGGATGGAGCGTTGTTTACATTCATTAAAAATGTTAAATTATCCCTTAAAAGGAAATGCAAATTGGTGCATTTCCATAAACCAGTGTCAAGTAAACAAACACAGCTTAGTTTCATCAGCAGATGGCGGTATGTGTTCCCATTTCCCATTAAACACACTTTTTTGGGGGGGGGGGAGGGAAAAAAATCTGCCTTGATCTTCGATGAAACTTTTTTCAGAGGACTTTTTCCCCCAATGCAATATTTCAAAATGCACATAACATCACCTGAAAATGCATTTTCCCAGAGGAGTCAGTGAATCAATACGCCACTTCTACTTTAAAACCCTTCAAATAATTACTTGAAACCGCAGACATCAGCGCTCCTACCAACATCTCGCAAACAACATTAACATTCCTACAGGCTGCGTTGGTTTTCAGTTCAGCAGAAGAAGTACCGGCCTAAAAATATAGGCTTGTTTTTTTTTTGTTTTTTTTTTTACCTCCTGTGAACAGGAAGTCTTCATATGCAATTCAAAGAGCAGCTTCGCCCAGGGTCAGCCGGCATTCGGCACAGAGACTTTGATGTAGACAGATGTACAGTCGGGCTTGGAGAAGGCAGAAGCCACCAGGGCTTTGAGCCGAAAACCTGCAGTGACTGCTTGTGTAACATCGTCTCTCCGCTGCCAGGATGGAAGGAAGTAGGGAGAAAAAAGTAGCGAGCGGAGGTTTTGAAGGAGATGCGAGGTGAACACAATGCGGAGACGGACGACAATATCATCAAATGCTTCCCACCGTTTAGCTCATTCCTGGGATCCGCGTGGGTTTCGGATTCACGAGCGAAGTATTTATACCCTCACACCGAATGTTTTTCATTTCATTTCCTCTAAAGCGCAGGCCGCCTTTAAATCGTCCCTCAGAGCCGACGGGTCAGGAGGTGCTCGGCGTTTTTGAAAAAGGCACATGTAGACATTCATCCGTGCGACGCTCTCCTCTTTTCTGTATTGATGTTGCCTGAACCCATCCTGTGATACGCTTCATGGTGGGAATGGAAAAGTAATTGAAAATCCTAAGACGGCCGAGGCTGCGCTCGACAGACATTAGAGGGCGGTTTTCCTTGGAAGTTATGCTCGGCGGGTTCCAGGCCTGAAACTAGAACCTGCTGAAAGTCGTCTGGCTTCCTCTTCTTCCAGGAGACGGAAAAAAACAAAACAAAAATCGAGCTACAATTATGCAAGCTAACTGCCAAACCATGACACATATAATGACGATAATACACAGATGCAGGTAATTTACACTCATGTGCATGCAGTTGGTCAGACAAAAGCAATCACGCAAGCACGTGCACACACACACACACACACACACACACACAAACACACACACACACACACACACACACACATGCACAAAATGTCCCTGCTAAAACTGTGGAACTTAAAATGAAAGGCAGGAGAATGGGAAACAGAGGCGATAAAGTCGCTGTCACGAGAAAAGGACACAACCAGATGTGAAGAGTCAAACACAGAAGCGCCCACACACACACACACACACACACACGCACACACACACACTGAGCAACAAAGGCATATCCATCCAGGCTTCCTCATAAATGAACAATCAATATCATTAGAGGCGCTAAAAACTGATGCCACAACCTGCAGCGTGAGCCTGAAAACAAATTAAGATGTGTGTGTGTGTGTGTGTGTGTGTGTGTGTGTGTGTGTGTGTGTGTGTGTTTGCATGTGTGAGTGGCTCACCGTGGGCATCGCGGTAGTAGGCGTGAGTGACGCTGCGGAAGCGCTCCTGCCCAGCTGTGTCCCAGATCTGCGGAGTGAGCAAAGAGGGGGAGATAGAGGGGGAGAGAGGAGGGGGTTCTAGCTGTTTAATTGAGCTTTCTGGTTGCTGTAGCTCACTGTGAAGAGACCACCTCCTCAGTTTAGTTCCAGGGGTACCGGATGAGCCTTGAATATTGAAGTAAGACCTATATATATTTCTTTTCTGACCTCAGAGCAGTGCAACAGGCAGTATGTGTTGCTTCTTCTTCTTCTCCTTTACATTTTCATCCCCTTTTGACATTTTTTTCGTATCTTATTTACCGCGTGAGTGAAAATAAACGAGCCATCCCGATACCCATTCATGTCACCGTCTCTCTACAGTGGAAGCGGCGTAATTAGCCTTTTTCTCCCGCCGGGAAACAGAGTCTGTCATCCCATTTTGGCTGGCGTGGCAATTACCTTTCCTCCCGTCTCCGGGGTAACGTGCAGACAGACTGTACCCCTCATTTGTTTGTTTTCAATGAAGAAACCTCCCAAATATCTCTTGTTGTATATATATATTCCTCGTGGATTTTCTTTCCCGGACCCTTACTCATGCGTGTGTGTGTGTGTTCTGATTTGTTATTCTCTTTGCACGCCGAGCCAATTTATCTCTCTGTCTCTGCGACATCAGCAAGTCAGCTTTGATGCCACCTGTTTGGCCCCCGGAGCAGCGGTCCTCGCAGGAATCCGAGTGACGATAATGAAGAATGGCAACTACAGAGGGGGGGTGGGGGGTCGCTGGTGGAGCTCTCTGTGCCCGAGAAGTGGATCGCAGCCAATTAACCCAAATGAACACGTCGCAGAGTGGACGCCCACTCCTTCCACCTCCTTCAACCTCTGCTTTGTGTTTCGGTGACGCACAGAATTAGTGTTTGTGAGAAAGTGTCAGCGTTCTGCACCTTCTCGGAAACAGACAAAGAGGAAGAAGGCTCAAAAATGTAAGCATTCGCGGCGATGGATAAAACCGGATTAGATACTTCTGAAAAATACCAATTGATGGAAAGCCTGGTTAGTCACCTTTACAACAAGGTACAACTTGGAAGGATCGTGCATTTAGGGAATCAGCAACACAGCTAAACTTGTGGGTAACGCCCCCCACTAAATGTGCCAAAATCCCTCAAAAAAGGTTCGGAAATATTATTTCAGGCTCTCATTTTTCCCCTTTAATAATACCAATTGGTGTTGTATTTCATATAATTGGAAAGCCTGATTAGTCACCTTTACAATGAGGCAAGACTTGTAAGGATCGTGCATTTATAGAATGAGCAACACAGTGTGGGTAACGCACCCCAAAAAATGCCCTGTCATGGCACAAACCTGGCAGCACTTGACATTCAAAACCTTTCCAATGGTATAAAATACAACACCAATTAGTATCATACAGAGGAAGATCTAGTGATTCATTTTCCAGGATGGATAATTTTGTCTTGTGTTTATTTCTTGAGAAGGCGATTAAGA
>CAESWR010000180.1:333154-352702 GCA_903171835.1 Mullus surmuletus | reverse complement strand
TTTTTTTATTAATGACGGTGTCTGTTGTCGTCCCCTCGCGCTGCCAGGAGCCGCCTCGAGCCCATCGTGGCATCTGCAGCTCCAGAGACGGCGCGGCTAACTTCTCCTGCAAGATGGTCACATTAGCGGGAATGTGCCGGTCGTGAGTGAGTATTAATAAAAAGAATTAAAAAAACACAAAGACGGAAAAAGGGTAGACGCTTCTGTTCGTGTTAGAGTCAACAGTTAGGCATGGATGGCTCAGCTCAGATCCAAAATAAGAAGGCTTTCATGTCCCTTCCCGTCAGAAACGCTCGCTCCCAGTACAAACGAGGCGATGAATCATTTGAACTGGCCTTTTGTCGGTTGTGGGCGGGACTCGCTCAAACACCCGACTTCATTTTTCAATTCATCGCCCTCGGGGGACCTTGACCACTTTTCACATCTGCTGCTCAATCATCTCGTCGCAGCTCAAGGAAAAACAAACAACGTCGCGGTTGATCGATTGATTGTTCTTTTGTTCGAAAATCAAGCTCGCGGCTTTTTTCTAAACGCGGATGCAGAAATGCAAGGCCAAGACGCGGCAATTACGCGGCGTCTGACAGCCACTTGTTGCATGAGTCACGCTCTCGGCTCCTTCTGTTTTACATAATGGCCACTTTAGCCGGAGGGTTCGCCAACACGCTCGTGTTTTGGTCAGAACTCTTCGCTGGAACTGAAGTGCATCTGCATATTTATACGATGCGGCCTTAAAAGCCGGCTATGATGATGTGCGTTTGGAGCGCACACACACACACACATACACACACACACACACATTTGCAGAGTCTTTATCCGGCGGCAGATAACAGTAAAAGGCAAAGTGATTCATTTCGAGCTCGGAGTCGATGTATTCCAGTGCTCGTGAGTTTATGGCACAAGGGAAGATGGCTCATTCGCTTTGCAAGAGTGTGTGTGTTTGTGTGTGTGTGTGTGTCTGTGGCTACACCTCAGTAAACAGTCAGCGCTTGGGTATTAGTTTGCCCTTTGCAGCTGTTTTTGTCTCCTCCAAAGCGGCCATGTTTTTGGATTGGATGGGCAAAGAGAGGTCATTTGAATTTTGGTGCGTTTGTGTGGCTGAAAAATGGATTTTTCAGATTTTATGCTAATGCTGCCTGGATTTATTTATTTTTTTTGCCAGTGAGAAAGACAGTTAGCAATGTGTGGCGACAGCACGGAGAAACACACAGATGCAGAACAGGAGCTGCGACATCCTCCCTCGGTTCATTAACTGCTCGCACATCTGTTGAGCATTGTTATGGGTGTGTGTTTGTACATGCTGTGAGCATGACGCTGAAGGTGTGACCGAATAAAAGTGAAAGTGAAAATCCCATGTGGTTGAATATTGATGAGGATTTCTTCACTTGAGACTTTTAATGTCTTCATCTCGCAAATATGCTTTTCAACCCACGCTTCAGCCTGCATTCAGTTCTCAGTTTTTTTTTGTAGTTGTTTTTTTTCCCCCACTTAGTCTGTGATCAACGACATCCTCTTGATTCACCTGGAGAATTGGATCAGTGAAATTGACCGTCCAGCACATTTTCGGTCCATTTGGCCACTAAGCTGTTTTCGATGCCATTGACCACCAAAGAAGAAGAAGTCGGTCGCCCACCGTGGCCAGAGAGCGACGGTAACTGCAGGATGAGCCAAACTGTAAACGCGGGGCGTGGTGATGAATGGCGCGTCGACTTGCAGTGACCCATATGGCATTATGGGGGTCAGAGGTTGTGGAAAGGAATCAATATTTACAACTTCAATTTCACACAGCAGAGACACAGCAGACACGAGGGGTGTGCCTCTGCCTGTGCGGTTGTTTGCACTGAAGAAAAATCTGCGTAAAGGATATTCTATATGAAGAAATACTGTTGCTTTTGGCCCTCTTTGACAATGTTAGTGTTTTTATTTTAGTTAAAGATTGGGATGCAAAGGGGTTGAAATTTTCCAGTAAATCTCAGTAATGTTTCCTGAATATTTCCATGGGAATTGTATCTTGGGAATATTGGGTTTTGTTGCCGTGACAACCAGTCATAATGAGACAGCAGCCATTGAAGACAAGGACATCCAGGTCCAAAATATAAATAATGGCCTGAAAAGAGCTAAATAATTTGGACATTTCTTGTTCCGCCCTTTGGGGGGGCGCTGAGGGGACATAAGAACCTGAACCATTCAGGGTTTTTGTAGTTCTGTGAAAGAAATAATTACATTTCTACAGTCCTAAAGAGTGATTAGTGCCATTTATAAATTCATTCATAATAATATTGCATTAGACGAGTTTGCATGCATCTCTTCTTATAACAAACCAAAATGTTTGATATTTATACATGGATATAAATTCACATAAATTCACGAAAATTCCAGTTATTCCTGTTAATTTCCAAAAATTCCCATGAAAAATGTCCAACTTTGAAAGTTCCTGGAGTTTTGCAACCTTAGTTAAAGAGGTAAGTGAAATTTGAGAATTAAATATATTGCCCCTGGCGCCCTGTTTCCTCCTGATTATACTGCTGAATACGAAGAAAAGTCCACTAGCCTTAAAAAGTGAGGAAAAAAACCAAACACGTTTATGGTAATTTGGCTAGAAGATGTGTTGAGAGTTCGTCAACAACAGTTACTGTGACGGGACAAATTGCACCTGCGAGCCTTGCTTTTGTGACATTGTGAAATCCAGGAGCGAATGAATACAGCTTGTAAATGCTGAGAGATTCCTCGCAAAGCTCTTTAAAGATCCGTCCACAGATTTTCAATTACTTGTAAAGAGTAACTGTTCGCTGACAATCTTGTCACTGATCGTAACCTTCATTATTCACGTCCACGTTCTCACCCTTTGTGAACAGCTTGATGTCAGGGACCTTTCTGCACTCCCGTCACGTACCGTTACCTGTGATCTCGGCTATGATGAAAGCAAAGCGGGCGTGGCGCGCGGGACCCAAGGGACCGACGGCGACTCACGAGACGAGGTGGTCCGGGCGCCGCTCCACGCCATCGCATGCTGCTGCTGATGAATTCAGGCAGAGCTAAATTAAAGTCTCCCCGTGGATGAGGATGAGGGGAAGGCCTCCTCCATATGCATGTAGCATAAATCCTTCCC
Source organism: Mullus surmuletus (assembly GCA_903171835.1). Classification (NCBI taxonomy): domain Eukaryota; kingdom Metazoa; phylum Chordata; class Actinopteri; order Syngnathiformes; family Mullidae; genus Mullus; species Mullus surmuletus. The sequence goes on along the minus strand of CAESWR010000180.1, from coordinate 349,596 downwards.
GTCATTATCGAGCCGAGCGCGCGGGAACATCCCGAGCACCTTCAGCTGCTCATTATATTTTCAAAGACATGTAAAACATTGGCGTGTCTTTGTGGTCGATGTCAGCTGCGCTCCACACAACACGCGCGCGCCGGATCGAGCCCTCATGTCACATTTCTGCTGCACTACGACTGACTCATCCCGGGGGTCACACCCATAACACACACACACACACAGCACGGCCCACATCGTAAGAAGTCTTTCAATTATTCAGCAGCCGTGTTCATCGATAGACAAATAAATAAGCAAGAAATCATTTTAATCTGAGAGCTGGTGCATTGTGGGATAATGTACAGTCACTGTAGGTGACTGCCGCACAGCGTCAGCTTTTGTGTGCAAAGAAGGCGGAGGTTCATGTCAGTGCCGAACATCACAAGAGGGACTGAAGCGCTCTGTTTGTCCTTTCATCAGGGTTAATTAGGTGGAGCGTGTAGACCAGGGAACATGCACCCCCCCCGCCCCCCCCCGTCACGTCCGCTTTAACATACCGTCACGCTCACCGATAATGATCTCACTGGCCGTCTTCCACGAGTCAATCAGTTCTTAAAGCATCAGTGGTCATTATTTCCGTCCACGCCTTCACCTGTGACCCCCCCGGCCCCCGTCCACTGAGAGCATACACTGTCCCCTCCCCCCTCCTCCCCTCCCCTCTCCCCCCAATGATGATGACACCGCACATCAACGGATTTTAATCTGCAAAAACATCACAGACGTCTGTTTGATCTTTTCAGACATGACACAAATGGCAATGCTTTTAAAGGGATAGTTCGCTCAAATGGTGGGGGGGAAAAAAAAATCCACTCATTATTACATGATAATGGTGACGGTTAATCAGGGTAGAGAGCGAGCTCATTATGAGATGATGAACGAGTTAAATGCCACAAATCAAGTGCAACTCCGTCAGAAGTAATGTGAATCTTTTATTCAATTCTTATATTCAAATCAATCGGTGAGGTCCAATCCTTTGAATTTTGACTTGTGACCGGAGCAGAGGGGAGGTTATTGGTGAGCGAGTGTTGATAAATGAGCTGGAGAGGAGGACCGGGGTATAGGGGTGGGGTGCGGCGCGGGTAGGGGGCTCTTTCCTGGGGATGCATTTCACATCAGCATCACAGCACCGCCAAAAATACCATTATTCATTTTCCCCCATTTCAGCAAAGCTTAACAAGCAAAAAGTTTTCTTCAGCTTACCAGAAAAAACAACAACATGCGTACCCTCCTCTCCTCCCACTCGCTATCGTGCGCGCCGAACACACACACGTCCGTAGCAGGATAATAATGTAACGCTGCAAATCATTAAGATGAGGGTCAAGTGCACAATGTGTAAAGAGGGTGCGATGAATTAGTATGCCAGCTGTGATCCTCGTCCCTTCAATCTGTCGGGGATATTTTACGGCCCACTCGCGGATGGAGCGCTCGAGGTAAATCATCGGTGGGCTGACTGTGTTGTGATGGTTCATCCATCCCAGGCTGCAAAGTTCCGCCCCCCGCTAATGGTTAACCTAAAGTAACCCATAGGTCAAATTTCCAATATGGATGCACATGGGATGTATTTTCTTTACGCATGAGATGGAAGTAGGGGAGGGGCAGCATGTGAGATCATGGATGGTCAACACTGATGGCGTAGAAGCGGCTTGGAGAACTAATGTCAACAAAGCTGCTGTTGCTATGATATTAATTGTAATATAATGAGCAGCACCAGGAGTATACAGATCTTTAAGAGCAAAAAGCACCAGACTCGCCCATAGCTTATACCCCAAAGCAATCAGGTTGCTGAACGAGGACCCCCCCCCCTCACCAACCTCTAAAACACTCCTCTTTTCGCCTTTGAACTGCATTTAAACTGCAACAACTATGAACCGGAACTGCATTGTTACAACATTCATGTCATAAATCACACTTTTACATACATAATATATTTATACTATTTATATCCATACTGTTTATTCATTGTTGATAATACTGTTAATACTGCTGATTCACTTTATGGGTAAGACGTGATTTGTGATGAGACGTCAACTGTCAGCTGCTCATAGCATCTCGTTTTTTATAACAATTTCAATAAATAATTAAATAAACTGATTCATTATGTGAGGCCTCATAGTGATGCAACGCTGAGATTTTCCTTCCCATCAAATAAAGTTGCGAAAGGAATAATAATAATTTTACACTACAGTGTCAGAATATGAATACATTAAACAGAGGTTGGAATATAACGTACGAGTTCTGGGGAAGAGAGGGTGGGCCTGAAAAATCAGAACAGCATCTTCGATCCAATCGCGTGAACAGCAAAACAGTGGAGGTAACCTTGACAACCCAAATTCCGCAGCAGTTTGACGGCTGCTGCTGGACAGATTACCGAGTCAAACAAACGCCGCCGTCCTCAGGTGTGCGGCGGTTGCGTCAGAGTCCTCTCACTGCAGGCGCCAGTGATTGACAGCTGGAAGTCTCACTCGAGGTGAAAAGTGCTCCACTTCTCCCCGCCGCCGCTGCCACACGTGTCAGCTGAAGTATCACTCCTCTCCTCCCCGGTGCCATTAGGCACTGATTGTAAAGAGCAAGAGGAGGAAGAAAAGCTGTTTTTCTCGCACTTCAGGGGACGGGAATATACCGCGCGGCGGCGATGTCGCTAATTGGCTTTTCTGTTTTGTTATCTCTTCTGAACGATTCTTTCGTACTCTTGAAAGTTCCTTCCTACCTTAACCCCGGAGGTGTCAGAAGCAGAAGCCCCCTCTCGAACTGACAATATTGTTTCTTGAGTAAATAACATTTGGGAGTCATTAGCTTTTACAGCCAGGATAAATTCACCGACTTCTCCGCTGCTATTTGGATTCAACTCAAAGTGAGAGACGGATGTATAACTCCGGGCTTGGACTATCGAAAAGATTAAACAAGACGTTACTTTCGGCGAGGCTCCAGAAGCCGGGGTCGATGGTGACAAGAGAAAACGCATGACGGATGTGAACAATCAGCTGGTGGAAAATAGAAATCAGACGCCGCGGGTTGATGATGTCTGATTGCAGCAGATTTAGAGGGACTTGTTGACCCGGGACACGTCCAAAGAGTCTGATTGACTCACTGATGTGTTTTGCTTTGAGCGCTATGGGTGATCTGATCCAACATTGATATAGGATATCGGTCCGATATATTGGAGTATCGGATTATATCGGTCTCCATCTATAATCTCCGATATAAACAAGCCGTCCATTCCAGACTCCAGTCCAGCACTTCTAATAAACGGGTCAGTTTTCCTCTGTTGCTGACTATTGTTCTCCGTTTGAGTAATATCTCCTGATCAGGCCTTTTCTAACATTCCATACTACAAAATAAGTAATAAAAGTATGCATGATTTGTGCTGATATCGTATATCAGTATCGACCAAAATACTCAAGGCTGCGATATCGGCGATGGAAAAAGTTGTATCGGGACAACACTAGTGAGCGCCACAGTGGTTCAGCACCAAGGACAGCACCGCAAGCCGGACCCTCACCGTCCTGACTGGACCAGACACAGACGATCCGCGCACACAGGGTTGTACTGTGTTGCTGAATTCCATGTAATATCCTTTTTGTTTTGTTTTTCACGCACATCAATGCCAATATTCGTGTTCGTCACCATTATTTTTTCTGTTGCTGGGGCAGCAACGATGGAACACAAAGGCTGGTGATGATTTATCCTTAACCTGCAATTCTGCAGTGTGGGCTGCGGTGAGGATCCACTGTGGATTTCCAGGGTCCAGAAAATACTGAAAAACTAAGCGTTGATACTGTCAAGAGTAATAGAGCAGCAGAGCCCTTGTTGTCAATTTCATAGGAAAATGAATCAAACTGTGGCCATCTGATACTAAAACATTTGGATCATGTCATCGTTGAAGACTGTTTAATTAAAGTAGGGGAAGCAGAAGATCCGATCATCCTGGCATTGAAAGCTGCCTCTAACAACAACATCCAGCTTCTTGAAGCTTCTGGCTGCAGTCCCCGCCTGTGGCAGGAGCCCCGAACGAGCCGTCCGTGCCCTGCAGTGCCACAGCGCGCAGAATAGCGCGGGCACGGAGGCGCCGCCGAATGGGTAATTGGCTGTTTCTCTTTTCAAAAGTCTTGCAGAGCCGCTGTCTGTTCATTTTTACAAAAGCACCGCGCAGCTGTGCTCCACTGAGGGGGGCGCGAACCCGCCCGGCTGAAACCTCAGAGCGGGAGGAAGTCCGAGTCAGAAGACGGCCGAGTGATATAAGGTGATTACACGTGTCAGCATGCAAAGACAAACGCGGCGTGTAAAAGCAGGAAACGTCCTCAGGACATGTTAGCCGCGTGATTTGTGTGTTTGTGCGGGTCTGGACAGTGTTACAAATCATTGACACGGCAAAGCTTCAGCGTTAACACCTGCCAACGTTACAGCCTGATGCCTTACAGTCTCATCTGGCTTCCTGACTGGAGCAGAAATATATATATAAAAAAACCATAAATATATATACACAATCACCAGGCTGCTGCTGATCTCACACGGGAACTTTTCCACACAAACACAGAACAAAGCTCTCAGCGCTGCGCTCCAGCCAATCCTGCTCACCTGCCCGTCAGTTACCACCTGCATTACCGTGGCAACTGCTGATATGGACGTGCTGTGTTAAAGCCAAAGCTAGCTGGAGTGGAAAAAAACCCCAACCCCCACCCCCCCTCTCTGGTCCCGCTGCAGACATTGCTTAGTGCACGCAGCAAAAAATAACTTGAAAATACATTAAAATGAGGTAATGAAGCTTTATATTTTTAGTTAACTGCACGTCTGAATTCTCATGAGGGAACATGCCGCCTCATCTTTCGTCCTGCATGACTGCCACTTATAGAATCTGACAGAAATAAACGGGGTGAAATTTGCGCCTCGGTGCAAGACAGTGGGGAGCTGAAGAGGTAAAATGTCATCCAGTTAACCCAAGGATCTGCTCAGCGTAGTGTTAAGGGGCGATCATTAGGCTGATCGGCATGAAAATAAAAACAAGTAAATACGCATGATTGTTGTCAGACGCCTGATTGCTTCTTTCAGTAATGTCCCCCCCCCCCTTTTTAATTAAACGTGATTCATTTCTACTTCCTATTCCGACTCGGGTGTATTTTAAGTCTAATGAGGCACCAGTGCAGCTCCGTAATCCTGAAAACATGCTGAGGCTTAAACGAGACGCAACTACAACAAACAAGGAAAAAAAAAANNNAAAAGCAACTCGCAGCAGCTTTGAAGTGGGAACTGGATCAAATCCCTGTACGAGGCAAATTGCCTTTCTTTCCCACCATCTAAAAGGGATCAGAGCTGTCTTTTCCTAAAAATAACGATCACTCCGTCTCTCTGTGTATCCTCTACGGGAAGACAGACGCCAAGGACTTTTATATCATCCAGCTCGCGGCCTGGTCTTGCCGCGTCTTTGCGATTTAGCCGTCATGTGAAGCGCGTGTGTATAATAAGTCAGGAAGGATCCCAGCGTGGAACGGAGTTGGAGCTGCAGAATGATAATAATGGCATTACTCATGTCACGCAGCCCCGGCGCAATTAAACAATAAGTCAGTCAGACACAAGAGTGGACTAAGCGTCACGTTTTATGACTTCTGTACTTTTCCCCCCCACTCCATTATTAATAAACGCGGCGGGCAGAGAGAGCTGAAGGAGGTCGGCGCTTTGCTCCCATAGGCCGAGACGCACGTCGGGAGACGCAGACGCGGTGTTATAAGAGGTGTTACATAAGTAAATAAATCAACCGCTCATCCACCCACCAACTCATCCAGCCCACACAAAGAGGATACACAACACACACACACACATGCAGGTACACATCCCCAAGAGAGCAGGTGATCCAAATATACCATTTTATGCAATGTGTTAACTTTTGAGCATCACAAATAAGTTCATCCATAATAATAATAATGCTTTTGCTCTGACACTCCACAGTCGGGGCGCCGATGCAAATCTGTGTATTACAAAGTTTATAAAAGGCCGCAAGTCAGCAGGTGTGAACGGAGGATAAGCTGCTCAATTCATCCTTTTAATGAATCAGGGCGAATGAAAATTGTAAATGTGCTGGGTGAGGAACGACTACTTCCGTTAACTCCGGGGGTTTCATTCCTGGAGATAGTAGAGAATGCGGGGAAAAGTGCAAAGTGTGGCACAAAAATGAGCAGCGGGTTGATTTAAGAGGCCGTATTAAGGGGCCGTTTGCTTCTGCGGCGATCAATGAACTGCCTCAAATTCCTAATTTGTAGCCATTTCATCTGTAACTCGGTGACATCGCTGCGCTACATGGTACCAGCACCGCTAATGCCCCGCCCACTCAAGCCTCACATTCTTGTTTTTATACAAAGGATGGATTTGGGCAAAGTTTCCCCATGTTTGAAGTCTATTTGTTGTCATTTTCCGTACAACCTGTTGAACTTCAGCATGTTTAGACGTTATTTTGGTGATATCTGGTGGACTTTTGAGGGGGTGGAGCTTATAGCGGGTATAAATAGAGACTCTGCAGCCAAGCTCATTTCAACTTTTGTGAGAGACCCCCAAAATAAATAACTTGAACCAGTAAATGAGAAGATGTTGGTGTCTTTAAAGGGATAGTCTGGATTTTTTGACATAAAGTTGTATGAGATCCTCACCATCAGTGTCGTGCAGCTCCGTTTCGGTGTTGCAGAAAGTAGTTCCCTCTAGTTGATGGGGTCACAAGAATAAAGCGTTTTGCTCCAAAAAACAATATGCGTTCAAAAGAGTAATCCATTTGCATCACAGATTCTTGGCCGCAAAAAAGTCCAACCTCGCATTCACCTGGTGTTATTTTACCTCCACTCGCATCACTTTCTCCTTTCCATCACCTTTCCATCAGCTGGAAAAGGAAGGAGGTGAAAGGAGACTGCTGCAATGCGAGAGAAGACACGTCCAAGCATGTACACGCCGTGAAACAGCTGATGATGGTGCGCGCAGTGATACAAAGAGAGGCAAAATAGTGTTGGGTCGGACTTTTTTGCAGCCAAGAATTCGTGAGGCAAATGTATTACTCTTTTGAATGCATACTGTTTTTTGGAGCAAAACCCTTTATCCACGTGACCCCAGCAACAAGCTGGAACTACTTTCTACAACATCGAAACTGGGCCGGAACTCCGCTCACGGGACGTAGTGGGGGGAAAAGTCACTGCTGATGCGCGACACTTATGGCGAGGATCACATACAACTTCATGTCAAAAAATCCGAACTATCCCTTTACCACCAAACAGGAACCAACATGAGGTCAGCTGACGCATGGACAGTGTGCAGACCCATTAGAACACGCGGACAAGATCCCCCTAAACACACCTGGGACTCCGAAACTGGCACGGAGAAGCCTCAAATCTAAAGCATGTCGCACTAATTTAAGAAATCAATATCCTGTCTTTTAACACAGGAAAGCCTCACCGCTCCGAGGCAAGTAAAGACCCCAGATACGATTGGATTAAGGAAAAAAAAAAAAATCCCATTAGTACAGTTGGCCTTGTTTTGCACCGAAAAAAGGTATTAACCCGGAGAACGTCGGTATGTCTGAGCACACTTCCGTCAAAACGAAAGAATTTCAGGCTAAATTTAGAAGGGATCAATAACGACCGTGGAGAGGCCTGGCAGATATCTTCGCCTTCGGAACAGTTGAAGGGTTTTTTTTGGCCGCTTGTTATCATGGAGGGGAGTTAAAACTATCCTGAGGAGCCATTGTAAACAAAATATGTGGAATTGAATGAAATGGTAAATGAAAATACCATCATGAGAATACTGGCCGGGCTGTGAAGGTTGTGGAGGAGTGAGACTGCAGCAGAGGGACCCCCGCCCCCTCCCTAGACCACCACCACCATCACAGATTTTGGCTGAAGGTTTGCACGCTCGTAGTTTGCTCTCGGCCCCGATCGATTTGGACTCACCCTGAAGTCGATGCCCACGGTGGAGATGAAGCTGCCGGCCAGGAAGGCTCCGTCTTTGAAACGCACCAGCAGACAGGTTTTGCCCACGCCGGAGTCTCCAACCAGCATCACCTGCACAGGAACCAGGGATTGGGGTGGGGGGAGGGGGAGGGTTCATGGATTAGGGGTGTGAAGGAGGAAAGAAATATCAGTCAAAGCCGGAACACGAGGAGCAAGAAGGAGGGATGTGTTGCTCTGATGTTTCTGAAATTTGAGTCACGCAGCCGTCTCGTAATTTAAGACGGTTGAAGGGATTAAAAAGACCGTCTTTTCCTGTTTCCACACTACTTCACAAACCCTGTTTTTCCACCTGAGCCGCCGTCCCCGTTCAGAAACTTTGAGAACAAGGGCCCTTTTGAGCGCAAAAGGATGTTGAGATGACAACCATCTCCTGGTTTGATTTGCAGAGTGAAGTGCAGAGACTGTTCCCATCAAACATCTGTTTTAAATGTAGGTGTAGGTGGAGTGCAGGCGCGGTGGGCGTGAGTGTGTGGCTCTCACAAAAAGACAAAAGCCCATTATGCTTCTTTTTTAACAGCACATGCAAACAAATGTGGGTCCAAGCTGCAAAGGCAGAAGCTGCTGGCTGCACCTCGGATGCTCCTCTATTGACACAGCTGCTGCTGCTGCTGCTGCTGCTCAGGGAGGAAAGGTCGCGCTAAAACGCAAGTGCAGTGAAGGGGAGAAACATTTTTATAAAGCTGAAACTGCTGCTTTGTTGACTTTGCATCTGAGATAAGAGCCTCCCCGCCGCACTCACCTTGAAGGCGATGTCGTAAAACTCGCTGCTGTTGCTGATGGAGGGTCTGCTGGGATGGACCACGCCGTTCAACTGGACGATCCCCGGGCTGCTCCACGCGGCTTTCCCGCCGCCTTTCCCGCTGCTCGGGCTGGTGGCGGCTTTGCCTTTTGCAGCCTTTTTGCGAGACATTTCCTCTCCGGCAAAAAGACGCTCAGCTCCAAGAGGGGGGAGAAACGCGGAAAGTTGCAGCAACGGCGAAGTTAAAGCGTTTTGGTTTCACCTGCGCGTCGCTGGCATGTTACTCCGCACCTTCCTGCTGCGGGGGGGAAGGGGGGGAGCAGGGGGGGGAGGGAAAAAAGTGAAGGGGTCGAGGGAAAGGAAACGCCAAAGGGGCTTCCGTTGCCGAGGAGCCGCTTCCTGCTCTCTGCTCCGCTCAGGACAGCAGCGTCGATGAGCGCGTCGATGCGGTTTGGCGGAGGACGCGGAGGACGCTGCGCTTTTACGCTGCGCAATGGCGCGTTCCGAGCGCTGTGAATGCAGGTTAACGGGGTCCTCCCAGCTTCTGCGAGCTTTCACTTGGAACCGTGAGTGGACACAGGTCTTAACAACAAAGGTAAAAGGGTAGAAATGTGCCAGGATTAATTAAACTTAACCGGTGGCTGAAGAAAGCAGCTGTCCATGGTGCTGAAACACGTTTATGCGCCTAATTGGCAAAGTGGAAAGCATTTTTAAACGTATAAATATCACTATTAATTCGTTCTACTGATTAAATCGTTGTTGCTGTTTTTTTTCTTCAATAAATCTGCCATGCACTTACAGTTTTCCCTACAGCTCACACTTTTAATGTTAAAATATCATTATAACAGTTTCACGCGCTCTCTCCTTATTTCCCCTGAATGATGGAGGAGAAACATGCACGTCATGTCTCTCTCAGCCACCTGTGGCACAGGGAGGAGGAGGAGCTGTGATTTCAAGGCTGCGCCACAAGAGGGCAGCATAAGCACGCTCAACCCGGGGAGCATTTGGAGGAAGTTGGTTTTGGAGTTTCCGTAGCAGCAGTTCTACAAGAAACTGCTTTCCCCGAGGAGATAAACCTCAGCAGACCCGTGCTTGGGGGCTTCAGGTGGCCACTGCCCTTTCTGTGACCTTCACCCGCTCTGGCGGGAACTAACTCACAGGCCCTTCCACGGCACGACGGATGTCGCTCCACAACAGGCCTCCAAACTCCACATATTGTCCACATTTGAAACAGCAGCACATTCTGATTAGAGCCTGATCCTCTGCGGCCACCGAGGGGACGCTTTTGTTTTCCGTCCTCTGTAATCTACTTTGTTATGCAATATGGGATTTTTTTTGTTGTGTGTGCGTGTGTGTGTGTGTGTGTACGATACAACTGTCTTTGTGTTCAATTGCCAGGCTTGTCCGTGCTCATTACCGCACGCTCAGAGATCATATCCCAGAGACCCCGCTTGCTCCCCACAAACAGGAGGCTGCAGTGAGATCGTGTTACGTCTGACCTCTGCGATGAGCTTTTGTTAAATATGCCCAAGTTTAATGGAGTGGAAATCAAAGCGGCCCGCGTTTTTTAATATTCAACAGAGGAAACAACAAATAGGCCGAACTTGGGAGTGTACTGTACACCAGGGGTTTTTCGTGCAGTGGATGGAAAAGTCAGTTTGCTCAAATCTGACTGGCTTTGGCAAGTGGCTATTTCAACTGATCCCACTGTGGTAAATATTCATTGTGGCAAAGCTTTGATGTAAAAATTCAATTGTAGCGTAATCTAACATTAAAGTATAAGCATATGCTCTACTCTTTTATTCTTCAGCAGCCAAGAGTTACTATTTATACAGACAGTGAGCGGGATTTTTGTTTTTTTTGGTTGTAAATGTGCCTTTGAGCTGAACCCGGAGAGTTCACAAACACTCGCGAATCTCTGGTTTCTGCTCTGAAATCCGCCGTCCGTCAGTGCCTCCCCCCCTTCGCTCCACCCATCTCGGTCGTAGCGTAAGACGGTGGAGTGTCACACAAACACACACACACATACACACACAGAAATCCACCAACCCCTGCGCGCAACTCCCGTGGACAGCTGAGATTCGTTCTGCCCTCCCGAGGCAGCTGTCTGCCGGGGCAACAGCTGGGCATTTTGGAGGGAAGAGGCGACGTGGATAGACAGCGCCGTTGGAATCCGTCCCTGCTTTCAGAGAAATTAACAACCTTGTCAAGATGAGTTAAATATGCCTAGTGAGTGTTCATTGCTGTGTGTGTGTGTGTGTGTGTGTGCACATGTGAATGTCTGCCAACGTGTAGGGCAAGGACGAGAACGTAAAAAAAAAAAAAGGCCCTGTGAATACGGATTGTGGAGGCAATTGAGTGAAATCTAATCAAGCAAATGTACTTTTTCTTTGGTAAAACAAACAAGACGGCAATTACATTAAGGCTTTCTTTTCACCGCGTCGGGTCACATCATTGCATCACGGTAATTAGGTCAAAATTACAGCAATCGCTCCTGAAAAGAGCAACTAGGCGCAACGTTCTCGCTCGGGTTGCTTGAGAAAATATTGTGACGGAACATAAGGCCGATGGTGTACGCATGTGGGAGTGTGTGTGTGTGTGTGCCCGATGCAGAGAGGTCATAGCACTTTCAGGGTCACATCACTCTGCAGGCACACCCAGGCCCGGCATTTGTCAGTTTACCCACGGTCAGGTGCCCCGAACGTGGGCTGGGTGGCGTGCAGCAGCCTGGCCAGTCGCTCAAACAAAGTCCCGGCAACTGTTGATCCGTTGGCTGCTCTCTCGCTCAGCTGCCGGCGGGCCAAGCGTTTGCGAGGAGGGGCCGGCGGGAGGGTGGGTGGGGGGGCTGAGGGGGCTGGGGGGGCGGGCTGCCTAGATAGGGGGCATCCTGCCAGCCTGCACCCCTGTTTGTCAGGCCTTGGCGTGAGCGACCATCAGTGGACTGGTACTGCCTGGCACTTATTCGCTCCCTGAGGCATCTTAAATGAGAAAAACATTGTGTGTGCTTGGATGCGTGTGTGTGTGCATGTGTGTGTGTTTGTGTGTGAGAGAGGGACAGAGAGTGAGACAGAGAGAAAGAAAGACTGCTATATGATGAAAAAAGGGAATCTTCGGTGCCGGTTGTTTGTTACCAGCTATGTATATTTGATTTCCATGAGGTTAAAAAGCACTAATCCTAATGAAATTAAAACACTAATTCTTCTTACAATAAAACCAACACAGCCCTGACATGTGAATTAAAATAGTCCCTTTAATGGAAGAAGCACATTCAATTAGTTGTTAGTCCTTACTGTGCAGACATAATTAAAAAAAAAAGTATTTAACCTGTTGCTTATTCAATATTTGCACACAATAAGAACTTGTCACCTTTCATCAGTGATCTAATTTGTCAAACTCCTTATTTATGAATGTATTTGGAAGAGGTGTGAACATCAAGTACTACAGCAGCTCACTATTGTCCCTTGAGGTGCACAGTGGTACTACAAGGTGGGAAATGCGGTGCTGGGTTAGCGGTATTGGTTTCAGGTTTAATTTTGATTTAGTCTAAAGGTTCCAATAGTTTTCTCTTCTTCACGGAACATTAATATTGCATTGATATTCATAGTAAATATTGTGATTTGAGCCTGCACGATGCAATGTTCTGCAGGAACCCTGTCCGTCCACGTGGAGCAGTGCAGACCAGCCATGGTGGAGAGAATTGAGCCTTTACAAAAAACAATGTGTTCTGGTGGCTCGCAACTGCCTTGGCATGATTACTTTTCTCATTTTTGCCATATTTTAATGTGCTAAACCAATGAAGCCAAGGCCCGGCTTCAAATCTGCCATCATACAACATTTTTTAATTCTCTTTCCTCTACGTTGTAAAAAAGGTGACACTGTTAATTAATACCTTTTCCAAAGACGTCATCATGGCATGTATGTGTGTCACACTTGCAATTTCCACCTCTGCTTTAACACTGTTTTCACAGCCGATTTTTTTCCTCCTCTTCTTTTTTCGATTTTTTAATGTCATTGTAACCCAGCAGGGGGTCTGTATTAGTAAGGCCTCAGAGAGCTGTAGCAGGTTTTAATCTGAAGTGTTGAAAATAATACATGCCCAACCCTCCCAGGACCCTTTAAACGATCCAGACGTAAGAGTCCGAGCCAGGGTACCAGAATGGAAAAACTCTACGAGGGCAATAATCACTACCAAGGGCCCAATTTTCCCCAATATCTGCTCTTTATTTCAGTCTCCTTATTTATTTGAATATAGGCCCTTTAAACTGAATTTAATTCGAATCTGCTCCATTTTTCTATGAATTGATTTAAAGAGCGAGACACTTTTGTTTCCACTTGCAAATGTGTCAAGCTGTCATGTTAAGATAGAGGGTAGTGGGTGCATGTAGGAGTGATGGGTGTGTTATCCAAGGCCTGCCCCATAAATCCTCCCCGCTAATCCAGGGTGCTTCCTGGAAGCGTCAGTGTCACTGGATTCTGTTGCTGTGGTGATCAGATTTATGACCTCACACATGGTGTTGCTATCAAACAGGAAACATTTGGCGGTGCAGCGGGCGTGCGGACGGAGCGGGCGATTTCGCACGTCACTTCGCGAGATCCGAGAGCTTTCGAGGGCGAAGGCGGATCCGGCGGGAGAGAAAAAAAAAGTGCGTAAAGAGCGGAGAAAAAGCAGAGGTTCTCAACAAGGCGTGCCGAAATTGCCCGCTGCCATTTCAATCGCTCGGCTGCTCTCAGACGCAGAGCAGATTGAGTTTTAGGTGGCCGTAATTTTTCACAGCTTTGAGGAGGCCAAAATAAAACATGACTCACTGTCCACTTTTCCTCCCTCTCTGCCGCCGGGCCAGAGGTGGGCACCGCGAGCCTCAGCTGGACGCGCGGCAATAAAAGACGACGACACAGGCGCGCAAATGGAAAACACACACACACGCGCACACACACAATCTGCACCAGGGAGTGGGCACACAAGCACCAACTGGAGAAAGCCATGGTGAGCGGGAAAAGGTGTGAGCAGGAAAAGTGGTGTGTGTGGGTGAGTGTGAATATGTGAGAGTGTGTGTGTGTGTGTGTGTATTTGTAGAGTTTTTGCAGTTGTGACAGCTGGGATGAAGGAGTGGAGGCGGCGTGTGTGATTGGAGGAGGTGCCAACAGAGCAAGTGTCTCTTTATTTTCATCACACACAAGTGTGTCCGTGGATATATGTTCATCCACAGTATGTACATCTGTGTTTGTGCCTGATCGGATCTGTCTTCGCTACTAACTTGCTCCGAATCTTCTAAACCGACCGCTCGTTTAATAAGATAGAACAAAGTGGATCACCGACATAATGTATGCGGTATGCAAATGATCCGCATGTTTACATGATATCTACTAATCGCCGCCGCGTGCAGCTCAGAGGTCAGCTCCCCCTAAATAACCGCAACGAAACGTCTGTTTGTCAGTGATGTCTATGCGTGCACATGGCCGTGCACTCGAGAATATAATGGGGCTCCTCAATTAGAATATAATAGTCCTCCTCCACCCTTCCGCCAAGTTTCATGAAATTCATGAAATTGCCGACACGCAGGCGGAAAAGCTACAGACGTGAGCGAAACACAGAAACTCTTTGGCAGAGGCGATGTATTTTGGGGAAAAAATTGAGTCGTGCTTCCTGGTTACGCTGGATAATGTGATGGACGGCTTTGCAGCGCTCGTAAAAAGTGCTCGCCGGACATCTTTTATTTATTTTTTTTAAACTTTGAGGTGGACAGTGAGAGATGCGCCCACCTGTCGAGGCTTTTCGGCCTTCTTTGCCCCGCGCGTGTGTGTGTATGTGTGTGCGTGTATCCGCGTGTTGCTCGGGTAGGTGAGGTCACCCGGCCGCTGTTGCAGTAATGAGCCATAGCAGCCTCTGCAGAGCGGCGGGCAGGCAATGATGAGGTCATTCAGCAGGCAGGATTAAGGCCGTGACAACTGGCGCTGTGGCCACTGCCAGCGCCGACCGGGGCAGTTGTGTGGTGGGCACGGTGCTGCGGTCCCAGCTCCGCACCAGCATCACCCCCGCTGTTGTTTTTTCATTAGCCGGGTGCTGCCGGCTCAGGGTGGGGGGTGGGGGGGGGGTTACGGTGTGGCTCGCCAGGCAGTTGTTGCGGGGCTTTAGGGCCTTCTCGCCCTGCGCCGCTCTCCCGCTTGGCCTCTGTCTGTGGTCACACACTGTGACCGCGGGCTTCGCAGGGAATAAAGGGTCAGGTTACGCAGCAAACACACTCGTTAACTCAATTATGCAAGGCTGGAACACTTTGATGTGTGGCGATAACTTTGGGATTACCGAGGGGACAGATGCTGTCTGACCACAGCAGAACTTTGTTGCCACATGCCTCAGCTACGGCCGATGAAAGACGGACAAAACTGGCCCGGGCGGGTCAGGAGACGGGACCGCTTATAACCTGGTGGGGATGAAAGACGGGGACAAGGCGTGGACGATATCAAAGCCAAAGAGCACTTTATGATGCTCTCCAAGTGCGTGCTTAATATTTGGGAAAACACACAAAACCTAAAACCACTTGTAATGGATGAAACGGTTCCAAAATTCACTTTACCCAACATCTGTTTCATGCATAAAGGAAACAGGAAGTGCAATGTGCTGCTCTGTATTAAGCGATTTCAGCCTCTATTTTCAATTTTCTCATTTCGCAAAATGATGAAAATGCATAAAACACGGCAGCTAGCCCGTCGCTGGTTCCCACTTATTTTGCAGTGGAGCTTGCTGGACATAAACCTAAAACCATTAGCTGCACCGCTGAGACCAATTAGCAAAACGTGGCCGCACAAACCTTCCCTCGCTTTTACAACGTGTTCTCTCGCCTTACCCTTCCTCCCTCCAGCCCCTTGGTTTTTCTCTCTCCGGCTCCGTGGAAGGCTGAGCCACGGCCCCGCAGTGTCTTTGGCCTCTTCTGCGTTGATTAGATGAAGTAGCTGATCCATTTTGAGGGGCGGTCGATGCTCAGCGACAATGGAAATGCTGTGATTGGTGTTGCCCCGTGGCCTTTGACTCTGATATACTGATAATCTCCCACATTGGCACCACATGTGAACTCATTCGATTGTGTGGCTCTATTTTAGGGCATGTTTAGATATGTGTACAACACACTATTCTCACACAAATACATGGGCAAAAACTACTTTTGGTGACTTATTCATGAACTCTGTGTTCCCCCCGTCTGTGGACAGTGAACATCTTCTCCCACTAGGTGGCAATACAGTTGCAAACTGACATCACCGAGGGGCGGCTGACACCTGTGGGATCACGTCTCACTTCACACTTTCTCCCTGCTATCCTCTTGTGGGTCCCAAATCTCTTTGAAAATTCTAAACTAAGCATAGAACACACTTTGGTCATTGATTGATTGGCCATTTATTGCAGACGGGGTATGAAAAGAATTAGCCTTTTTACAACAAGTCTCAATGTCAGAAATCCTAGCAAATAACAAATATGTTTTACAAAAAATGTACAAGCTTTAACAGCAACATTTTAGTCCAACTGAAATGTACGGGTGTGTCCAAAGGTTTATCATTTGATCTATTTAAATACGTTTTTAAATAATTTTTGCATGTGCAAAACTTCCGATGCCATAGTTCCAACAAAGCTGGGGTTTATAATACCGACTTTGGTAGCTCAGAAAGCCTTTTCTAAGCATTGTGATTATCTTTATATTCTTTTT
>CAESWR010000180.1:309436-320709 GCA_903171835.1 Mullus surmuletus | reverse complement strand
AGATACGTTGAGAGAGAAAAAAAAAAACCTGTTTAACGTATCTCACTTCTTAAAGTAGCAACTGAAGGCAATTTGTTATGGTCCCGCTGATTTTGTTAACTTATTCCTTTGAGGTTTGTCTTAATTTAACTTATCAGCGCCTCAGCAGATGTGTGTGTGTATGTGTGTATGTGTTGGGTTGTGTGAAGGGCCAGATGTGTTGGGCACCTGTAGCTTGCTGTCAACGCCCAAGAGAGGACCCAACAGCGAGCGGGACAGTAGAGCTTGTCCGCGCAAACACAGATGCACGGGGTCGCACAGGGCCGCCATTGTGCAGGCACTATTCACATACACACATGCACGCACGCACGCGCACACATACACACACACACCTGGGATGGGAGGCACAAGTAAAGTGCCACTGTGTTGAAGTGAATCAGAGAGCCAGCTGCTGTCTTGCTGTTACTGGGACTGACCAGTCCACACTGGCTGGGAGGCTGAAGGGGTCACACAGAGGCTGAGAGTCTGAGTTCAGGCCACCCCTCATGCCACCCCCCCCCCTCCCCCTTCTCCCAACCTTCCAAAATAATCAGGGAATAGCCATGATTTATGGTGGGACACAAATCCTAAGAATAAGAGAAAAAGAAGTGGACACAAGCAAAAATGTGCAATAAAAGATCGCTCATCACTTTAATATGAATCCTCTTCCTGCAAGAATCACACTTGCACTCATATAAATTCATAATTTTCCAATTTATTTCTGAGTTAATTGGTTTTGTAGCCATTTTAAGGATGTTTTAAGTCTCTGTGTGTGTATATCATGCAGATTGCTTGCTTTTCTTCTCATCAGAATACTCAAAACTACCATAAGCGACTGCTTTCCAGGAAATGTGATGAAAGAATAACTCATTAAATTGTATGTCCAATTCGATTATTTTCGTTGGGAAATATTAGACGGCCCTTGGCAGAGGTGACTGCTCTCTAAGAGTGCTTGTTTATTTGTTTTCAGCAGGGTTATGCAAAGTCAACCAGGCTGATTTTTGCAAGGAACTTGGTGAAAGGTTGAAGCAAGAGCCAAGGAGGCGTGGAATTGGGAGGCAGATCTGTTACACATACTGAAAAATTTTACTGTAAGTGAACATTTTGCACAAAAAGCACATATGTACAAATGGGCTTGTATGAGAATTTTGAAAGACAGCAGGCTTCAACAATTGCAGGCTGTCGTGCAGGTCAAAGTCACACGGGATTGGAACAAGGATGAAAAAATGACACAAGTGGCCTGTTCACTTTGTTACACCTTTGACCCTAAATCAAGTATATCATCCAGCGGTGCTCGATCCCCCCCCCGTCTCTGTTACAATTCAATTCATTATGCTCCATTGATGCCCCTGGACACACTTTGATTTAGAAAAACAAAAAAAACCTGGCCAACTGCTGAGGCTGCCATGTCTCTCCTTTGATCCTATTACAGGAAAATCCTATTTAAATTCTGCTGTTACATAGTATGCTGATGATTATATTGGCGGCAGGATTTTCACAGAAATAATCAATGTCTTGTCGATTTCAGCCACTTAAAAAGACCATCTATTTTTGGTCGGCTTACTAATATGTAAACCGAATTTACTGTACTATATATCCCACTTAAACCAAATCACGAAACATCAATGACAGCCGCTGTTGGAGGAAAAAATCTGAAAGTAAATTCCTGAATCGAATCAACAGAAATAGAGTTGTATGTGTTACTGCAGATGCCTGACATATATAAGCAAAAATAGCCGTCTCAAAAAGCTGCACATGATTGATCATTACAGTTTGCCGGAGAGAAAAAGTGCGTGTTGGTGGTTTGGTATCAAGGGTCCCGATTTGGCTTTGCACAAATGCTTTTCTCCCACAGCTGCATCCATCCATGCAAAATCATCTGAACCTCGAAATTATTTAATACATCAGCAAAATGTGTGAGGGGTGGCTGTGCAGCGAGCTCTGATTAGAGGTCAGCTCACATTATAATTCAATGCAAAATTCCTCACAATTGTTGCAACGGAGGGTGGATGATAACAACATTCCTCTGGAGCCCCATGCCCAGTTTAAAAATGCAGATGTCAGATAGCCCCCCGTCCATCCCCTCCGCTCCTCCACTCTTGATCTTTCCTCTTTGATTTATTCATTTTCTATGTTGGCGAGCCAGACAGGACAATGGTGGCTTTCATAATTGAGGCTGTGTTCCCACTACCAGTACCCTGGCCCGCAGTCCCCCAGAGCCCCTCATTCATCGGACCAGCTCGATATGACCGTGACCTGGTCATGCAGGACCGGTTCTAATGACACACAGAGAGAAATCGCATCAGGTCACGTGTATTAGATACTGGCTTTATTACACTACAGAAACATTTATTCAGTAAATTGGTCCAACTGAAAAGCCCCACAAATGCGTATTGAGTACATATATATATGGTCATAATGGGGGGAAAAACTATTTTGTGCAAGATAACTGACGTGAAAATATGCATCTAAACCCATTACTCTTCATGTTGTGATAGCCATCAAAAGTGTAGCGCTTTGTCAGGCAAAACTGATCCAATTTTCACCAAACACGGTTGAGGGGGAAAAGTATGGGCTTTGGAAAACCCTTACATCTATGTGCTGCCTTGTATAAAAATGTTCTAAAGTGATCTGGGACATTTTTTCAGCACCTAAACGTTAATTTACACCATAGATGCGAGTGATCTTGCTTATGATCAAAGAAAAGGAGTAAAAGAAATTGAATTGAATGAAAGAAAGTTGTCAGTCATGACTGGGGAGTGATGTTATTATTGATATATAACCATATAAAAGTGCTGATTTGACCCCAAAACTGATCATTTTCCCTAAAACCTAAACTGAAAACCTGAGTAACGTTTTTTTTAGTTCCAAAATCTGATTTATCTCACAATTAAAGTATATGACAGCTGCCTGCTGCGCCCCCCAAAACCTGTAACGATGTTATGACAGTATCTTAAAGGAAATATGCTTATGTGTTTATTCTACCACTTTTGAGGCCATAGATATATTTTTCATTTTTGAGGCAATAATTCATGAATCTTAATGACAAAACTCTAATGTTGTAGAAAGATTTCAAAGGACTAATATATGTCACTTCTACTGCATTATGATCCGTGACAAATCACTAAGTTATGTTATTACACTTGCTCTCTCTGCGATAATGTCTTTTTATTGATTTTTGTTATTTCTTACATTTGCAGGATGCATTCTGATGTTGTACCCTGACAGAGTGGAGATTAAAGTTTGGACTTGGCTGGCTCCAGGACATGTTGAAGCGGATGTTAATGGTCCCCCCTTCCATATAAATAGCAGCTGGAACCTGCTCTCCAACCCCCCCCCAACAGAAAAAAAAAAAACCCAAAAAATGAAAATTGGAAGAACTCAGCATGGAGCTGATCTGAGCGCTTTTCAAAATCGGAAGCACAGCACTGTTTTCAGAAAGTTTCAGCTGAAGCAATTGGTGTGGGAGGAAAATATGGAGTGAGAGAAGAGGGATAAGAGCTGAGGGGAACGGAGGAGGAGAGAGGAGTGCAGGGGGAGGGGGAGCAGGGGTCATCTCGCCTCCCTCTATACTTGCTCTCTGAGGTGCAGGGAGGCTGACTGCACATAGCCAAGGCTCCTTCTTAGAAAGGAGGCCTTTCTTTTCTCCAGGCCCTTGCTAATGCAATTGAAAGAAATTAGTATAATTATGCTCCATATTGCAGATTGAGGAGGCAATGTGGCCCGTGGGACGAGGATGGGGAGGGCAAGCTAGCGTGGGTATTTGCTGACGGGAATAACTAATTCATCAGCTACTTTTGCCATTTATCAGAGTACATTCTTGCATTTATGACATTACAGCTAATCAAATAAAGAGGTCCTGGAATGCTGCATCTCTCTCAAAATGTGATTCCGCTAATGCGAAAATGACTCCTCCTCCCTCGTGCCCGCGCCGGCCGTCCTATTGACCGCGCTCCTGCTGCTTTGCCCACTTGGTCAGCGCCGTTATGGAATGAGAAATTCACCCCGGGTCGTCCGCTGATTACAATCAATGCTAATTCTACTGTCAGACTGTCTTCCATTGGGAAACAGCTGTGCAGATGATGAAACACACGCGAGTGCTCCGCAGAGGACAAATCCATCCGACGGGGCCGCACTGAGACACATGTCCTCAATACTGACACTTCCATGGAAAGAAAAAAACACTAAGAAAGAAACGGTACAAAACAAATCCATGTCAATAATGTGTTTCGGTACTTGACGTTGGCTCTGGACTTCTGAGAAAAGGCACAGGAGGGGTTCTTCCAAGCCCAAACCAGAAGTATGCATTTGTTACCACAGTTTGCATGAACATGGCTTCGGGGCCCTGATCCACTATTATATATGCAACTGTGACAGTAATTAAAGAGCACTGCATTCGGGGGTCAAGACGAGGTGCCAAACGACAGGGAATGATTGATTCGGATGCGCGCGCCAAGATCTCGTCGAAGCAGCATAGAAAAAATCTAAGTGATTATTGGTGATGTTCAGATGCATCGGAGGAATAATGAAATCCAGATGATTTATAGGAAGTGACGGTGACGCAACGCGAATGACAATATGACCTTGAAAGACATGAGGAGGACCCTTTCCTCGGGTTCTTCCGTCCAGACTCCGCCCTGCAGAGGTGGAGGGAGCAGCAGGGGGTGGAAGAACACCATTTGATCCCTGCTCCGGGGAGCACCGGGCCTACACATCATCTATATCCTGTTTGGGAGCGCAGGCTTTTGAAACCCATCTGCTCTTAGCTCCCAATGGCATCATCAAAGACACGTATGAGACAAGAGCATGCGATGACCGGAAACCGTTGGCCGCTTTTCATGATCAGAGATTCGGCTTAAGATCAACAAAAAAAAAAGCTTTTTTCAAATGGTATGCTGTGTTTTACATAAAGATCTGCACCAGAAAAAAAAGAAAAATAAAGCAAATAAACGAAGGGGAATTCTAAGCACACACAGGACTCCTGTCCACCCACTCTAATGTCCACGGATAGTATATGCAGCATTTTTCCTTGGGGAGCAATGGGTCGAAAACCAGATGAAGCCTGGTTTTACTTCATTAATATACGGTCACATCATGTGTACACTTGTATGTGATGAGCCGACCACGCAAAAGCACTTAAAAAGCTCAGACGCAGAGAGGGAGAGGACAACATAAAATATGCTAAAAATAATAAGTTTGAACAAGTGGTCTTCAAGTTAGAAAATAATTAAATTCAGGGAAGCAAGATAAAAGGCCTGCAAGCGACAAATTTGATTATGACCAGAAAACAACTTCTATTGGATCTGAATGACCCAGATTTGTGTGTGAAACGAGAAACATACACAGTGCGCCAATACCCAGGCGATACAATGAGTCCCCAACAAAAATAACCACGGCAACAAATATTTAAATCTAATATTTTATCCTTTGTTTTCTGAATTGATAATTTGCAGGTTTTATTGAAATTTATGATTTTTGACAGTAGGACACGTTATCTGTGGATGTGATCCAGAGGTTTTGCAGCACTATAAATGTTAGTCGGGAAAGGTTAATGCGCAATAAGCAGAAGTAGAGGGATTTTTATGGCCAATAATTTGAAAAGATCAACTGTAATAGAAACTAAAGCTTTCTCTGACGTGTCTGTAGGTCCGCACGTGTT
Organism: Mullus surmuletus; assembly: GCA_903171835.1. Classification (NCBI taxonomy): domain Eukaryota; kingdom Metazoa; phylum Chordata; class Actinopteri; order Syngnathiformes; family Mullidae; genus Mullus; species Mullus surmuletus. The sequence goes on along the minus strand of CAESWR010000180.1, from coordinate 315,032 downwards.
CCTCCGCAAAGCAAAAACAGATGACTCGGAGAACAATATAACAAACCCGCGTGCGAGCGTTAGAAACACACCCCTGAAAATAATCATCAAATCATATTAATCAATAGTCATTACTTAAAGCTCCACAATGAAAAACCGGTTCGAGAGGAGATTTACACAGGAGATTTGTGGCGGGGCAGCGTAATAAAACGTTTTGTGACTGAAAAAGAAAAAAAACAAAATTGTCAAGGTTGTCGAGACACATAATGTGGGCCGTTAATCAGTCACAGGGAGGAGAGGCAGCTCCCTCAGGAAGCAATTAGCTGTGTTGGACCAGTTGCTAATAAAACACTTGGGTTACAAGCTACCCACAGACCAGCCAGACTGGGGACCCACGGCACGGTGTGTGGCTGTGTGTGTGTGTGTGTGCATGCGCGTGTGTGTGTTGAAGCAGGACAGCTACATCGAGAAAGGGAAGAGGCAGCGTTTGTCGAACTATCATCCCCGGGTCCAAGTTTCTCTCTGATATAAAAGTTCAACCTGCTGCTGTCAGGTTGGATTACACTGGTTGCAATATCTTCCAGCGGTTCACAAGATAGACGGAAAATATCCACATTCGCCATCTGGATCATCAATATGTGCAAAACAGTTGTAATGTTGACTCAGTGGAGTTCTTTCGTAATCGGTTTCTGATGGAGTTCAGACAGGATGATGAATGGTTTGGGACGTTTTTGATGCTGAGATATTCTTCCGTCCCATGCCGTTCCCCCCCGTGGGATTATTGTATGAGACACCTTCATCGCACATCAAAGACGAAACCCACGTTCAACTCTTCCTCATTCAAAATTCAGATGTTGAAGGATTTGGATGGTTTTGCGTTGTAATTCTCCTGCTGACCCCCCGAAACTAATGTCACAAAATGGAGAAAAAGGTGCGACAGGGGGTCCAAACGCCCTAAGAGAAACCCTCATGATTTCTTTTTTTAAATGTCACCCTGAAAACCTAAAATATACAGTTGCTCGTAGCGTCGGATTTAGGGAGAAAACACGTCCAGAAACGGCAGAGCCCGGCGAGGCCCGAAATTGAATTAGAGTGCATTTCATCCTTTATAAAATAAAGCAATAAAGTTCATCAAGCCAAACAAAAACTGAATGTGTTTTTTGCAACTGCTGTTTAGTCAATTCAAAGGCACAGCTTAGATATGACGTTTACGCGCTGATTTCATAACCATTTCAGCAAAAGGGAAAAACTGTCACAAGGTCATTTGAATTCAACTGTGGATTTTTACTGAGCTTGGCATTTGTGCCTTCTTAAATGACATAATTAGACTACTGTAACGAGGGCTGTGTTTATGATAAGTAACAAATAGGATCATTTTAGCCACACGTGTGCTGAAAAGGAGAACCTATGTGGTATTTATGACAGCTGCATCAATGCTAATATTAGACCCATAACCAATAGTTAAGGGCTTGTATGAAATTAAATTGCCACATGTTAACACTAGAAATACTCATTTCAGACCCTCTGGTACCAGAGCAGTGAGCTAGCAAATTCAATATTACCAAATATGGATACCTATTGATCACATGATCTATCTATCTATCCATCTATCCATCTATCTATCTATCTATCTATCTATCTATCTATCTATCTATCTGTCTGTCTGTCTGTCTGTCTGTCTCTCTGTCCATCTATCCATATTAGCAACCATTGTCCATTAGTATATTTTGGCATACTTGCACCCCCCCAATGAATTCAAAGATACAGTTGACCTAACTCATCATGGCAATAGCATTGTCACCAAAGGGAGTGATTGGAAAACAGGTTTTTTAAGTTTATTTCTGAATTTGTCTATTCCAGGTTCGACTATGTGAAATGATGCCGGCAAGACACAACACCTACTGTGTGACATGCACGATGAAAGACTATGAGCTGCAGCCAAGGAACATTTGGTCCAAAAAGAAGTAGTGGAGGGTAATGAACCATAATGCCATAGTGGGGAACCATTCGTCTCAACGGGGAGCCTGCGGGGTGCTGAATAAATCAACCGACAGCCACTAAGAGGATCCCAAAAACCATCTCTTGCGGTGTGGCGGGCGCAACATTAGCTTGGGTTACAGCACATCATCTGGGCCCTGCCAGAGCCGAGACACTAGACACAACAAAACCAGGCATTTAAGGAAACAAAGCGCAAGAAATGCCACTTCAAACTCTTCCCCAGGGGGATGAGACAGGGGCGAGAAGAGATACAGGCAGAGGAAAGAAAGGCCGGGAGTGGGGGGATGGAGGGGGATAGAGACTGGGAAGGAGGAGCTGAATATAAGTGGAAGCACATTGACAAGCCGTGGACAGCAGCCACTTCTCTGCACGTTTAATGCTCGGCACAGAATGCTCAGGGATCTGCTGAAAATCCCGGTTGCAACAGGTCGCACTTTTTTTTCACAAGTTTTTGAATTGTGAGCAAAGCAAGAGCAGCAACAGTCAGCGAACACTAAAATAGTGTGTAAGACAAGTTATGAATCATCTCTTGATCAAGATGGATGATACGTTTTAATTGGATTTTTTACAGTGATGTTTCAGAAATTCTGCTGCTTTGGCGGTCTGAGCGCACTGAGGTTAATCGCAGATGTGGAAAAGATATGAAGATATGAAATCGAGGGTTTGGCGTCTCATGGAATGTCACAGAGGTCAATTGGTATGATTATTGACAACGCAGAGCATTTGGATGTGTCCGCCAAATGCAATTAGTCATACCAGACACACGAGTTTACCAAATCAAATCTGAGCCCCGGTGGCTAAACTTAGTATTATATCAATTCTGAGTCTTCCAGGAAGTGATAATAAATTTGGTGTGCAAATGAAATACACCAGTGTTTAGGCGGGCAAGCCAAACTGAGGTTACATTTTAAACATCCTCATCTGATGTTAATCGAAAACCTTCATGCCAATGAACTCCACACAGACTTCTGTTTGCTTTGAGTTGTTGCTGCTGAATATATTCAATTATTACTAGTTGCTGGAGGACAAACACAACTCAGCTGCCATTTCTCCTGGTAACAGAGAGTTTGTATCTCTGAGCGTGAAGTCATTTGTTGTGGGGAAACAACACCCGCGTGCGCGCATGCATGTTGCGCTGCTCAAGGAAACTGAGGTGTGTCTGCCGAGCAGATTTTCACACGCTGTGTGGTCCTGCCTGGAGAATGGAGGAGAAGAAGAACCTCACCCTTCGTCAACAGAACTGGAGAGTGTGTTCTCTCGAATCTCAGCGGAGATCGCGGCTTTGCTTTTTCCCAGAGAATGACTCAACGCCGAGAGGAAGGGAGCGCGAGAGCAGAGGAGTAGCCTCCTCTCCGTCGGACCTAAGGGAGCCAATGGCAGGCCAGATAATCCCAGGAAGGCGGGTTGCGCAGATGAGATGAGTCAGCAAACACGAGCGAGGATGCAATCGTTCCGTCAATAGCCGGGTGATTTAACAACAAAAACAGAGGGATGTGTCCTGTGAAAGCGAGAGGGGTGTGAGGTAAAGGGGAAGACCCAAGGAGCGGTGGGAGCGGAGGGAAGGTGGGGGAATGATCTAAGGAATTCTCCGTCCACATCCTCATTTTTTTTTTTTTTTGGGAGATTGAAACAATTTAGGTCAGGCAAGCCTTCCCCTCACTCCCCTCCTGGCCTGAGGGTCTTCCCCCAGCACACATGTTCGCTCCTCTGCGGCCAGCTTACAGTGATTAGCCAGGCCTTCCTCTGCGACAGGTGCACCGTCACGCTCCCCTCGCTCCCCCCCTGCCGCTGCGCCACAGCCGATAGAGGCGCTCGGCCCGTCTCTCGGTCAGGTTCGTCCCCCTGTGAGGATGAACCGACATCTGGGGGGGGGGGTTGGGCAAGCATCGATAGGTGCTGTTTGCTGTCGATGGAACTTCCCAGGGCTGATAACAAGACTAGATTTTGATGGTTATGTATATTGGTATTGATATGAAAACCTAATATTTCCTCCACAATTGAAAGACAATGGGTTAACCACAGCCAGTTGCATTTCCTCGGGAGGAATTACACAGAGCCAGTATAAATCACTAACGTGTGAGTTAAAACATTCAAATAAAACGAATATTAGACAGACCGCATAGCGTTTTTGGAGTCCTGCGAGAACCAAGCAGCCCGTTTTTGCCTTTTTCCCCTTCATTTCGGAGCGGCTGCGTAATTACTTTCAGTCTCATGGATTCGACTCTGGTTTTTACAGTTGTAAGCACTTAAGGAAAATTATATTCTTGGCACCTGGATTCCACTGTGGCACAGAACCGCTTCCCAGGTCTGAAACCAGCCTGATCGAAAAAACATCGACGGCGTGGCAGCCTTTGGCAGGCAACGCGACGCAGAGAACGTGAGGAAGCCATAAGAACCATTGAAAAGAAGGGAAAAAAAGATCCAGACACGTCGCCTTGTCTGCTTTCCTATTCTGTTTTCTAGATGTACAGTATAGTGTGACTTGCTGAGGAGGTGGGTGTAAAGTATTATTTTTATGGTTGGAAAAAGAATAAAAGTGATTGCAGCCAGGTGGGATGACAACGCTCGGTGCCAGATGATGACAAGAAGAAGCGTGAAACAGGAAGAGGTGTCATCCAACTGGTAAGCGAGCACACACGGCACCTTTCAGATTGATAAAAACGCCAAAATGGTCGAAAGGCTTGGGACAAGTGATGCTCACATATGTTGAAGTTTCCAGATCGTTTCAGCACTTGAATAAAAAAGATTCCCTTTTTCCCGTGTCCAAGGCCCAGGTTCACGTTCCCATGTGTGTTACTGTAACCATGACAACAAACGTCAACCGACAATGTTTCCCTCAATCTCACTGAATGCGTTTGGTGGCTGCACCTTACTTTAAAGGCTGTGCGCTTCTGGAGCAACTATTAGCATGTAGCGATGTGTTCATATTTTCTGATCAGGTTTCATAGTCAGTGTTAGCCAAGTCGTGCTTGGACTATTCTCTTTTGAGATGATGGCAGATTAGTTTTATGCTTTGGTGTGAGATGGAAGGCATTAAATGTCCAGTGGAATCGTGTCCAACCATTGCGATCCAGGAGAAACTGTCCTGTAGATGCAAATTGTTCCCATTTTGCATGCTATTTTGCATTCAAAGCTTCCCAATTTGTTATGACACGTGGGAAACGTTCGTAGACGAAAGCCAGAGAAGAGAGAGTGATAGCTTTGAATATCCAAATATGTTCGGCTCAGCTCGGTGCATTTTCTTTCCTTACGTTGACGAGTCCTTTTTGGATGCAAAGTGGCTCACTTGGAGCGATGCCTATCGCTGCACATGTTAACGAGGCTGCTGACAAATAGGGAAATGAATGGCGCAGATGCAACAGTTAGTTGGCATGAAAGCTCTACTTCCCTGTTCTGCAGCAGCTCATTTGGGTTGTTTGCATGTTTGCTTTCCTCGCTGCAATTAAGTTTACGTGGTCACCAAAAAGATGAACAAGAATTATAAATAATTAGTTCCCGTAGCTATGATAGGAACTTCAAGTTGCCATGGGATACATATAAACTGAGGTTTTTGGGCTATTCCCCCTGACACACACAGACATTTCTGTCTTGTTTGTGCTGTTGTCTAAACACAGAATCC
>CAESWR010000180.1:279747-292889 GCA_903171835.1 Mullus surmuletus | reverse complement strand
AAAAAAAAAAAAAAAAAGAGGGAGCTGGGAACTGTGAAAACTCGGAGAATGCAAGGCTGATTTGCAAGGGAAATGAAGTGGACATAAAGCGCGCTTATTGCCCGGACTGTCTCTTCGCTGAATATCCAGCCTGAGAATTCAGACATCAAAGCGACGGAGATCATTTCCAGTCGTACTCCATATTTCCCCGAGAAAGATACGGACCCGGAGGAAAGTCTCTTGTTTGCTGCGTTGCGTCTCGCCGCTTCCAAAGCAAACCATCTAAATTTGAGCGGCCCCGCCCGAGCAAATGACTTCCTGACTCCGCGTTTCCCCGTCCTAAATAAAAGAACTCCATTTTACTGTTGGTGTCTCCTGCGTTTGCCGGCGTGGCCGAGCCAAACACAACAGGGTGGCAGACAGAACTAACATTGACCCCCCCCCCACCCCCCCCACCCCCAATTCTGCACGGATGTGCCTGCACACAAGAAGATGGGAGGAAGCCGCAGCGCCGAAAAACGCTGGCTCCCAAAATGTTGCCTAATTGATGCTGGCTCCAGCATCACGTACGTCCCGCCACTTGCATCAATCGGCTCCTGCGAGGAGGCTGCTGTAACTTCCACCAGGTTACTGACTCTCAAAGGGGGGAAAATAAAACCAAAAACTGAGACTTAATTCATTCGATGATGTTCGGAGGGAGGCTTCCTTTATACGCCTATACTGTTTCCTTTTGTTTGTACTTTTAAGGATTAAATCCGTTCCCGCTAAATCAAGAGGATCTAATAAATAAAGCTCTATGTCCTGATGAAGTCCCAAATTTTGTGCTTGAAAATGAATTTATTTAAAGTCAATCTGTCCCGGTGAAGAAGCTGATTATGTTTGTTTACCAAAAAGATAACCAGACCGGGGTCTAAAACTATTTGCAAATAACTCTTAGTATCTGTTTCAAGTCGCGCGCTGTGCCAGATGGAGAAGGATTAATGTATCACAGAAGTCAGATGGCATCAGGTTACTTCTTCTACTTTCCTCATTAATGAAACTTTCTCTTGCTCATAAATTTCACATTAGGGGAAAAAACGTTTTGTGTTACTCACAAAAAATATAATCCAGAAGTTGTAACAAAAGGGAAACAAAGAATTTAGCAGTCTGGTTTAGAGATGGTTTAGTGGAACAGGAACACACAATATGCAGTCACCACAGATTGAGTGTTACTAATATTTTTTAAAAAGAGAAAAGGGAAAATTGAAAAAATAAAATAAAATACAGCCACAATTTGACATCTGGTCATGTTCTGTTCTCTGAACAGTTGTCCACAGTCTTTCACTTTCTTTTTTCATTTGTTCTTTCCTTTTCACTTTTTCTTGGCACGTCTCATTTGTGAATGGGGTGGCAGCATCGCTGCTCATCTTCTTTCCACAGCTTTAAGACTTGTTGATTAGTAACTATGGCTGTGTTTTCATTGTCACAGCTTTCTGCTTTTGTTGAACCGTGGCACGTTTCCATCAACAGTACTTTCTCCATCTTTACTTGAAGTGATCTCATTGCAACCTTTTTCTCTTCACACTTCCTGTCTCCCCACTCACAAGACAGCCAGTTTGCTGTAGTCAGATTAAATGGACTTTGATGATTGACAATTATTATTATTATTATCACTATTTTGCCTGGAATGATTTCTAAAAGCAAAAGAAAAATTGGCAATAGGTATAAAAAAAAAACCATTGGTGTATTTGCCTCAGAGTATTGTACTGTATACAGTATGTAGCAACAAGTGGGGACTTCAAAAAATGCAAGACGTCTCTCTGGTTAATGTAATTAAAAACAACAAATTTGCATAATTTGCATAACCCCCCCCCCCTCTCCCCCCCGCCCGAACCCACACAAGCAGCTCTCATCCGTCACTGGTGGAGACACAGGGGAGAAGTGAGACTGAGGCACCAGCATGTGGAATCCTGCAAGACCCCGGAATGCGGCGTGTGGGAGGAACATTTGCCACAAATTTTCTACGCTACTGATGCACAGAAGTAGCAGAGGTAGAGACAAAGTGAGAAACGAATCGAAAAAAAAAAAAAGGAAGAGGACGAAGAGTGAGAAAAGAAACAGGATGAGAAGCGAATGGACAAAAGGCTGGAACGGCTCAGGTAGAAGCAAAGGAGGGAAGACAGAAGGGGGAAAAAAAAAAAACATCCCTCCCTGATTTGTCTTGTCGGTTGCAGAGCCGCTTGGCAGAAAGTGCGGCAGGGACAGCAGGACCATGAGTTTTAAATGTAGCTTGGTGTTGGCAGAGCTGTGTGTGAGTGCACTCTGTGGGAGCACAAAATCTTGTCGCCCAGCGCAACATGGCGATTCAGACAAAACAGCGGAGCCCATGGAAACCCTTGTCGTTGGATATGAGGATACACACACACATATACATACCCACATAGAGATAGAGATGTATACCCCACCTGCGGCTACTTTTTCTATAGCTACAATCTGGCTCAGTTCTCACAAGCCTGTACGCGGCAGTGTACCGAGGAATGCATTTGACAAAAAACATGTCTGGGATGCCACACTTTCTGGGCTAGACTAAGACGCACAGAACACCGCAACATATTAGGTGACCAATGCAATATTTGTTTAATACGCTTATGATCAGCAACACATGTCCATCCTCTCACACTTGATATCTTTTGTGGTATGACAAAAAGCAGGGGAGAGGGTTGGGGGGGGAGAAAAAATAAGGAAGAGTTTGTTCTCCCATGTGGTTTTGGCCCATTCTGAGAGGCTTGGAGCGGTGCCAGTCTATCCCCGGTCCAGCCTTTGATATGGATGGGGTTCATTATGTAACTGGATCTATTGTCAAAGAATAAAACAATATAGGCTCAGCAAGAGAGGTGTGTTTTGTGTGTGTATGTGTGTGGTGTGTTTGTGTGCAAGGGCAACTTTAAATGTACAATGCATGTGGCTGGAAGGGGCACTTACACAATCTTCTCCCACCTTATCACAGTCCTGACACTGTTGAACACCCGCTTGCTCCCTACTTTTGGCGTCAAAACGAGCTCAGCGCAGTATCAACAGGGTTCTCACTTTGCAGTTGCAGTGAAATGTGTAAAAGCATTTGGCAAGAAATATCGCAAGATTTCATTTAGCCTTTTTTTTTCCTGGTTTTGAATCATTTTCGCACAACTGCAAAGAATAAGCATAAAGTCTGAGCTGAATTACAGCTATTGTTACCACCTTCCCAGAAATTTCAAATGCTTATCATCAAACAGATTGTCTTTGGTCCTTGAACCTGCTTACCCCCTCCCTTCTGTTTCCAGTTAAGCACCAACCTTAAGTACTTGATCAGTTGCAGTCCGTCAATCAGCTCATCCCGACGTAAAAAAGGGCCAATCGTGGTGAAGTCGGATAAATTGTAATCTGAATGTTGGCGATTACCTATGTGATGGTAAAGTGATTGCAGCAATGGTTTTCAGTTGCGTAACCCACACAGGGCCCATGCACATCTTGTACCAGTGGTTATATGTATTAGCCTGAATGAAAAAACGTAAAAACTTTTGCAAACAACAAATATAACTAGTTCATCATTGACTGAGATTATATAGACTTGACACTATAGAGGATAGAAACATTAAAACGAAGTCTGTGCGTACTAAAATTGGCACTGGTCAGGACATTCAGCAGATGATTCTAAGCATGGTAACTCTGGATGCATCCAAAAAACGGCTCCTTTTGTATCAAAACTAGCCTACTTGTATATACACTAAACTAAACTAACCTAACAGTAAACTAAACAAGTTGGCTAAACTGAACTAAACGTAACTGTTAATTTCTTAGCTAACTTCGGTACCATGCATGGAGTCACAGTCATGAGTTAGCTTAGTGAGTATATAATCTAATATAATTGGCATATTAGCTCATTAGCTTGCATCTCTTATCAAGGTTAACATCGATTAGAGCATTTCGTGGAAGAACAATTCTGTATTAGTAACCTGGGAGCTTCCTATGGCCTAAACCTGACCAGACTTTACGCTCACATTCATGTAAAAGATGTACATTTGGGAAGAAAGCAAATGACATGGATATTGTGGTTGGAGGACTTGCTATAAGTCATGTCACTGGATTTCCCCACCATTCTATCCTTTCCTGCTTTGCTTCACGTAGACCAGTTTTTCTGATAATTCCTCTTTTGACTGTGACTCCGAGCATGGTGAGCGGAGGCCCGATAGACTTTTAGTGGTCTACTGAGTTCATTACAGCTAAGCGACAAACCTCAGCGTGGTTGCAGAGGTCGCCGTCTCCACAGTACTCTGGCGCCTCTAATGCAACACTGAGTCCGTTGACCGTTGGTTGCTCTCGCAGACGAGAAGGCAGGGGGAGACATCGGGGCCCTACGCTGTGGCTTCACGGTGTTGGAACGGCGTCCGATATCTGTCACTGCACACAGAGGCAGCTTCATTTGACTACGGTGGTGAAATGCTGCTAAATGCAAATGTTTGCAGGGAGTTATATCATGACCGGCAAAGGCTTGTGATGATTTGAATGAATGAAAATTAGAGAAGCATATTTGGGGAAAGAAGGTTCTGGGGTATAGATAAAGCATGTGCAAATTTTATGCTAGCACGTCGCCAGTGTAGTGCTCCAAAGTTGTTGCAATGTAACTGACAGTGGAAGTGGAAGGCATGACTCAGCGTAGGTACAGCATAAACTCAAAGGTGGAGTTTGTGTCCGGGAGGGTCAACCTTGACCACAAACAACCACTAATACAAGAGCTGGTTAAGACTGGAGTCTGTGGTTTCCAACCCTGCTAGCCGTATTCCTTAAGGTAATGTTTGGCTTGGTCTTTCTCCATCACTCTTTCCCATGTCATGAATCAACACGACAACAGTCTGCGCTCAATGACAATTATACTCATGATATTTCAAAGAGAAACAACAACGATATTTGACAGCACAATGTTGACTTTTCGCGAGGGCCAAAAATCAGCATTATGCTAGCACTCAGCGAGGACACCCACAGCCAAAGCCCCCCAAAATAAACGACCTGGTTAGGGTTCAAAACCAACATAAACCGGAGATCAAATGTCTGCCTGTTTAAATAGTCATTAAGGAGCTTACTGGTTGTGCATTCTGAAGAAAAACACTCAACAAAAACTTTCAGCAAAACAAGTTCAATTTCACTTCTGATGTATTACATGCTGGATGCTTAAATTCCCCCACGACCAAGATAAAAGTCTCTCTCACAAGTCTGTCCTCAGTTCCTCAGCCAAGAATCAAGAAAAAAAGAAGGGACCTGAGCTTTTCCCCCAACGCTCCATTGTCCAAGTCATCCTACCACCCACTTCCAGCGACACACACACAGCGACCCAGCTAGCTGTATCACTCCCCGGTTGAAGAAAACACAGAAGATTTGTCATTTGTCTTAATGACAGAGCTGTGATGCGGTATGAAGTCATGCTTGTGTCAAATTTTAAAGATGTGAGACAAACACATGTGGAGAAAGGACATGCTGAGTCCTGCCAGGCTGCAGGAAGGGTGACGTAGTCAACTCCAACTTTTGCCAGTAAGACGAACCATTCACTGTTGCAGCTAATGAGCTTGAACTTTGACCCTTTGGCAAAGCAGGGGGCTTGGTTCCGAGTCTACCGCTGCTATGGCCTAACAGTTTTTTTTTTATTTCATGAAGGAGGAGTGGGCCAGAGGGACCAAAAGCATGGATTTTGTGCACTACTTCAATGCATAACTTAATGGGTTACCACTATCTGTGAATGATTCTCCTCTGAGGTAGGGCTGCACTGAAGCTTAGATGGATTTCATAGGGTTCTAAATTTAAAAAAAAAATCCTTCCTGTCCTGTATTACATCAGATAAGCGCAAACAACACACACAGCAAGATAGGTAGCTAGCATTTCACTCTGCGAAGGTGTCGAAGTGAGGCAGGGTGGTGCGCCGGGATTGAATGATCGAATGTGGAAAGTGATCTGCAGTTTGGGAGGATGGCGTTTTAATAAAACAGACCTTTCACTGCTTTGCGGTTTGATATCCCTGAGAAGACATGCTCGCGCTGCTGCAGAAGGGAAGGAGACGGGACACGGACGGCGAACTGGTGAAGGTTACCAGAGTTTAAGTGTTTGTGAAGCAATGACTGAAAGCTCTAGAAGGGGCTGATTATTTGATATGTCTAGTTGTAGGTTACACTGGTGTTCAATATTATGAATTGCCTTGTTTGTTAAGCTTAAAAGATACAGGCTGGTATGATGTAAATTGTGTTACTGTACTCCTTTAAAACACACGTGTGCCTTGATCGATGAGTGCAGCAGTCTTGGTTTTTTCTTTTGGATGAAAATGAAATCGGCTATGCTCAGGGGGTCATTATTTTGTGCAATGGTCCACTGAGAAAAAGTTAAAAGACTACAAACTATATTTCCAAGGGAAATATTGTTCTTTCTACTCCACTAGACATGCTGGAATTAGAAGGTGCTGCTCTCCCTGACCAATATGACCAATATGGTGGCTGTAATGATTGCAGCAACTAATGCTTGTTTTCCTTCCAGGTTGAGGTTTCGGAATGTTTACATAGAGGGGCTGCGTGATGGTCGACGAGAACTACACTTAAAAGGGGAACGGGAGTTTAGCAGGTAAAACTAATAACAGGAGTGCTGGCTTTGTCCTGTTTTGAAGTGCCAAAGGAAGGGAGCCATTATTCGTGGTTCATCTGTGAAATGTCCCTGGCAGAGGCAGTCTAATCGAGGACTGATTTTTTTAAAGAGCAACAGATTTCTTAAATATAAATCAGTAATACAAATATGATTAATAAAAATTCCGTTCCTTATTTTGCTTTTGTAACATACATAAAAGTATCAACAAAAAACTAGGAAATGGTTTTCCTACAGCGGAGATGAACTAACCTATTAGTGATTCACGGGTATCCGTCTGGGCCTGCTGCTTTGACTTTGCATTTTGATGTCGCTGTTTGTGGCCACTCAGGAATGTAACAGCTATTTCTAATTTTTCCATCATTCTTGACATTTACCTCTCTTTTGGCGTTCCTCTCCCTTAGTCTCTCTAATTATAGGGTGAACAATACGCATGTAAAGTGTGCGGGACTGTGTGCTCTCACATGCTTGCCTGCACACATGTAAATGTAGCCGCTCTCCCAGGATGGGACTAATCCCAGGGTGGCAGGGGTGGATGGGGGGTGGGGGGGGGGTTGTAGCACATGTGCAAATCTTTCAACTGTGGTTTGCGATGTTTAGTCTTGCTTTGTCAGCACTTCTTGAACCTAGTCCAGAAAAGCTTTCAATCGGCCATAATTCTAGACTCCCTTAGCATCCTGAAGCCCAATCGCGCTCTCAGCTCTGAGGACTTCCCCATCATGGAATGAAAAAAATTAAATAAAATTAAAAAAATAAATTATAGATATATATATATATATATAATGAATATAACAAAATCATCAGAATCAGATTGTGATGTGATTAGTTCAAAGATAAAGACCAGGCGCCTTTGGTAATTCTTTGCCCCGCGGGGACTTTCCGAAAATCACACATGATTGTTCATCACAAGGCAGGTTGGCACCGCTGCCGCTAAGGTGTCACTTGCTTTTCATCCCCATTTTTCTCCCAATTTTGCTCTCTTGTCCCCAGTTTGCCTCTGGGACTGCTGATTTGACTGGCAAAACAAGCCACATAATGGCAGGAAAACCAAGGGGTTTCCCCCCCCTCCCCCTGAATTTGTGGGCTGCAGAACATCCCTGTAAAAAGGAAGAAAAAAAATGCCGCAGTCAAGTAATAACAGCAAATTGCATCTGAGGGCATGGGAAGGTGCCTGAATGTCACATGCCTGTTTAATCGAATATTTGCAGTTAAGACACTTAGCTTCGCAATACAAATCAGATTTCAGTGAAATTTCATCTTAATTCCACATGCACTGGTATTTAGTTTGATTGCTGGCTATATTCTGCATAATTTTACACTCAAGCATTCGCGACGCCAGCTCATGCGAGTCAGATCATAAGGTACGTAGGATGCCGCTCTGTGCCCTTTTCTCCTTGTGCTCTCCGTACCTTCAGCTATAATAACACTCAGCAGCCCCAACACCGAGACAACTGCTCGGCGCAGTAATAACTTTTGCTTTCTTGGCCCCTGCAGCTGTCTGTCACCCAGGTCCTCGGTTCACAACAACAGCTGAGGCTCAGGCTCTTTGAGAGCTCAGGCTCTCTCAGGCAAAACGCAGTCTCGCAAACCGCTTTGGACTTTTCACTTTTCAAATATACTTCCTATTATCGGATGTGCGTGTAGAACATCCACACTGCTGACTAAATTTAGACGCACTGTTGCTTGATCCCAATTCCCCGATTCCTCATCAACTCAGCCCACTCAGCCCAAACGCAGAACCTCTTGTAACAGCTAAACTCACAACACCTCGAGCGGCTCTTCCCCCTTGCGATCCTCCTCCCTCACACACTTCCTCTCTCTTGGCCGGGGTGGGGGATGGTTGGGGGGGGGGGTCAAACATGCTGCTCAAGGAGTGGAATTTGCGTGTTATCCTCACTTTCCCCCTTGGAAAATGTAAACTCACAGGTGGCTAAAGCCGCCCCTGAAAAAAGAGGACTCGCCCGTGGAGGAGGCCATGTTCCACCTGTCGCCCTGGTTACGGCAGAGTAATATGACCCTGTCAAACATTTAAAGAAAAGCCAGGAGTTGCTTGGTTCATGTTACCCCCGGGACTCTAGTCAAAGGTTATGGATGAACCTCCGTGGGGATATGTGAGCGGTGGGTTTTAGAGCTTCGGGCAGGGTCAGGAGTTTCCCCACGAGATGGTGCTGCAGCACTTCTGATCGCTTCCTTTGGATTCTGGGATCTCTTGCTCCACCAAGTGTTCACACAAACACATTGTCAATCGACTGCTTGCAGTGCAATTCATTGGCTTTCATTCATTATTGCAAAAAAAGAGGAAATATTCTGACAATAATGATAATAATAATAATGATAATAATAATAAAAGGCCTCCTGCCACCTGAAGCATTTCCCAGTAAATCTAAGAAACTCTTAGGCTGTTTTTGCTATAAATAAACATGAACCAGAACTCCTACATCTTGAGAATCATGACTACAATGCTTCATCGACTGCTTTGTAGCTCCATGTTTGCCATGTCATTTACTTAACAAATACAGAAATAAATGAATAACAATTAAAAGAAGATACTAAATAGGATCCCAGGTGAGCACGATTAAGAAATATCTGAAAAAGAAAATAATAATTCCATTCCATTTTAAAATGATGTCAGCTGATGCCTCATTAAACTTTCATCGTACTTAATTGCCGTGAAAGTGTTCCACTGGGGAACCGTCACGTTTGCACGTTGTTGCTCACCTTAGCAACACACGCCCTGTTTTATTCTGTCAGACAATCCGAGTTAACGACACTTAATTTGAAGGCAAGCGTGCAAACAATGTCAGTGATGCAAAATAATAAAACTAATAGCAGCTTCCTGAAGAAGGGGGAATGACGCAGGCCACAAAAGAAATTGCAAATTAAATTGTTTACATATTAGTTTTATAACAACTGAAGCACTTATTGCAGTCACTTACGCAGAAAAGGTGTGTAAACTTCTGCTTGAATATCCAATCTCATTCTGGCTGTCATAAACCAAAGCACATGGGCACAGGGAGACACTCCATTTTTTTGGCAATATGCTGCCACCTGTTGGTTTGGACCGGATAGTATAAAGCTTTAAGTATAAAACTTACATCCAGGGTGAGTTAAGTGACTTTAATGACATTAAATGACACAAACACAGAAAATTATTATCACAGTGTGGTTGATGTTAAGTCAGTATGTGTCCTGATACACTGGAAAACTTACTGGTGCTTCATCATCAATTTTGGCCATCAATCAACAGTCTGAGATTAGAATATAAACGAAAATCTGTTGACCATTATGACTACGCTGTTGCTGTTTTTTTATTCTACTTTTTTTTTCTTTTAGATTACTTTCACCTCTGTAATTCCTTTCACTTCACACACTGCTGTGGTTAAATTAGGACAACTGAAAAAGCCAAGTTGGCAGTCCTCAGCGAGCGCTGGCATACACTGCAATGTTAAAAACAACACTCAAGGTAAGAAAGGATTATTGTGGAAATTCACCTCACAAACAAAAGCTTCTGTTGGCTGGGTTGACTCATACACCCTGTATTGTTTTTCCCCGCTGTCTTGGTCTGGATTTGGGAAACTGGGCTAATTTCATATGGGTTTTGTCGAGATAATCGAATCGGAGGAGTAGAATTAGGTTTTCTGGGAGTCAGCGGGTAAGAGGCACATAAAGGACAAATACATAGAAACAATAAAGGTCATGCAGTTAGACTTTTCTCACCAGGAGTTAGACTCGTATTATAATAATATATCCCCGCAATGTTGTTTATATAATTAACTATGTGTCACTCTCTAATGGTGAATATCGTGGATATATTTATTGCCCATTCAGAAGAAATCCCTGAAGCATATATCAATATTAATACAAGCCAAATATAGGTACGAACCCATGTTAAACCATTAGCTGCACACATTATCCTCACGGGCAAAGAAAGATTTATTTTCCAAATTCATATTTTATTAATACAGTTTCGGATGAAGCGGTGTATAAGGCCAGATCTGCAGGCCATGGAGTGCCACATTGTGTAAATAACGGTGACAGATAACGAGCAGCTTTACTGGGTGTGAGATGAGTCACAAGCGCGGCTCATAAACGGTGCTCGCTCCGTAATAACGGGGCTGGCGATGTGGAGCAGATGGCTGTTATTAGGAGTCGTGGTGAGGCGATTTCTAAAAATCCATCAACACAGAGAGCGCATAGAGAAAATAAACAAGCTTGAATGCGTAACCTAATAACCTCTGCCGTGTTCATCTCTTCGTTATTAATTCAAATGCGCTTCTGAGCACATCCCACAAATCAAAACGTGAGGCAGCCGCCGCTGTCGAACTGCCTGGTCATGTGTTTTGAGTTAGCCTGACGAATAAGAAGAGGAGGTCAGAGGAGACGGGAGGAATAGACGGGGAGGGGGAGGGAGGAGGGAGGAGGGAGGCGAGAGGCACGAGGCAGAGACACTTTCATTCAAGACTTGGGCATCTCAATACTGAAAGCAGCGCCTAGCAACAGCCTCCATCCGAGACTCTGTTGTCATGGAGATAGGCGCATGTAGAAATGTATTTACCAGCAATTTCAGACAACATTTGCAAGGGTGTGCCAATTTGATGGAATGCAGCATTTCACTCATTTGCATTAATTATACAAAGCAGTGTTCAAAACCAGAAAAACAAGGAGGGTGGACGCTTTCATACGGACTCGTGTCAAAACTTCCAGATGCTTCTGTGCAAGTTAAGACAATGACTTAAAGACTGAGGAGCTCAAATGGCCACTTTTTTTTATTTTACAAGGATAAATGTGTGTATTCAAGTGTTAATCTTTTTACGGTGCAGCTGATGACATAACCAAACCTGAAAAAACACACTGTTATTTCTACTATTTGGGGAGTTTACAGCAGGTGTTTGGTGGGGGTCGTTCCCTCGCCAGTCCACCAATTTCCCACCTCAGGGATTTGATCATAGCGTGGAAACCAGATGTAGCCGTGCGGTTATGTCAGAGTTCACGGTGCAACACTTTTTAAATCAAAGAAAACTATGTTAGCTATTACATCAGCTCTCCACGAGTGTTGTGCCGCGGTCAGTTGGAATCGCCAACCACTTTTGGTTACGTGTCTGCGACTTGCGCACGTTTTTCACAATGTCACATGCCCACCTCTCACACATCCTCTGCATGAGGATTTTAGGAGTGCCCCTGATGATGCCCCGTGGCTTCTGTCGACGGGGGAACTCGAGCAAAGCAGAGCATAAAGGGATCTTCGCCTGAATGTCAAGAGAAAGATGCTCCATAACTGATAATCAGCACGTGAAGGCAGCCTCCTGTAGTTTGGACACATGCGCTCACATGTGCGCTCAGATCTGAAAGCTGGATTTGTGGTTTTTTCCGAGCAAATTCACCTTGTTTGATCGATTAAGCGCGTGAATTCAAGTGAAAAGACAACCAACAGTGCAAGAAATAGTGTGAGACTACAAAGGAGGCATAAGTGGCTCTTTTCATTACCTGGGCAAATTGTATTCATCACTTTCAGCAAAGACGTGCTCTCAAGTCTCTTCCCTCTAAACCCCCCACTACACACCCACCCCTGCCTTTTCTCGTACATAATTCTCCATAAACTGCGGCTAATATCTGAGGGCCACTAGATGGCACGTTAATACAGCCCTCATGAGCAGAGAGGAGTCTTGTGTGAAGCTTCCAGAACCCTCCAAGTACATGTAATTACAAATTTACACACACACACCCTCTTGGTCCATTTTAAATGCACACTTCAGTAATCCCCCCTCAAAGCAGAGAGGAGTCAACTTGAATGTGCTTTTTGCTTTTTTCAAATTACGGTAAGGCACCGACCGTTGCATTTTGGGGGCTATGTCCGTCTTGATCCAGCCAGAAGTGTGGAGAGTCAGGTCCATGGATGGACTGCTGACGTTCAGACAGGTCAACCGACACATAGACAAGCGGTTGTCGTTCCAATGGCCCTTTCTGGATGAAATTAAGCAGAGACAAAATGGTTGTCATCGCTTTGCACCCCCAATTAATTCACGTTAGGTTTTATTAAAGACCGTTAAAGGAATCCAGTAATATAAACGAAATAACAACACCTCATTAACATACTGCTGTGTTACTTCTCTCACCTAGCAACCCTTCAATTAGGCCACCCCCACCTTCTACGCTACATTTCTTTCTTTCTTTAATTAGAAATTAATGATGGAAAATTCAATGCAAACATCTTTCTTAATTAATCACTTGTTTGGTTATTATGATACGCAAGTGAAACCATGTTCCTCAGTTTTTGTCTTAAGATGACGCTAATTGAGCTGCGTTACTATAGCAACATCCAGAACATAAACGCTGAAAGTCTTAAAATAACTACTTGTGCCTAGGTGTTGCCAGTGCATAATGTTACATATGTGGAAGATAGCGACGAGTAACGTCGTCGACTTCCTCCACAAATCCGGTTCGCCGATTGACGGGAGCAATGTTTAAACGAAAATAGCTGCTTATGAGATGTTATGTCGTTTTTTTTTTGGGGTTTTGTCCGTAATTGTGTC
>CAESWR010000180.1:258728-276039 GCA_903171835.1 Mullus surmuletus | reverse complement strand
CTCTTGTCATTCACGTCCTGTCACCGCACGTGTTAAATCTGCTTCTTCATGTGACACAAGCTGTACCTGTTGTTTAGTGACTGCCTGGGCTAGTGACTTGACCCACCCCGGTCCACCTACTTGTACGCTTCGTGTCCTTGTCACCGTATGCATGCATCACGTGCTAGCTTGCACAGTACTGAGTGTGTCTCTGAGTAGGAGATTTTTTTTTTTTTTTTTGGTTCAGTTGTATTAGTATGTCACTGAGATGAGCAGTCGCACGTGTCTGTAATGGATAGGGCGATCTCTGGGCAGAGCTGTGCATGATCTCATGAAAACAATTAGTTTAAAAGAAACGGGATGCAAGGACGCCAGAGAGAAAAGACAGTCGGCAGCAGCTGTAACAGTGTGTACTCTCAGAGGGATTCACCTTTACTTAGAGAGAAAGTGACCACTGAGCAATTTATCCTCTCAATCGGGAGCGAAATGACAAAACGAGAACAGAGATCACTACAAAAACAATCATAAACTGCAGTACTTATCCTCTTCTTGCAAATGGCTGCTCTTATTGTGCACATGCATGGCCGGGCCACAGGTCAATTTCTGGGTCCAGAGGTGATTCAGAAGCAAAATATTGCTCTACTCTATGGCTTTTGGTATTTGATTGGTTATTGTTAAGACACAGGTATGAGACCAATTGTAGTGCCAGGGAGCATTTTGTTCCACAGATAAATTAATGTGAAGGAGCAATCATCTGGGGATGCCAACTGTGTGACCTGTGTGTTAAAACTGCCTCCTAATTGCTTTTACTGACAGGATCTTGATTTAGAGGATGTTTTGCACGTTCTCATTTAAAAGGCATCAATTTTGACACATTTATATGCTTCACACCTGTCAGGAATATAAATCTGTTGCAGAGACTTAAAAGCAGTCAAAACCATGAAGTAAGAGAGCAACTAGAAAGCAAAAGATTATCGATTAGCACTTCAAAGACATTGAGGCACACATAGTTCCACCTCCATTCACAATGGTACAGTTGAGCAAATGGCTCACTGGCATTATGGCATTCAAAGTAGAGCAGCGTTGTTTTCTGAGCCATGCACCTGACAGTGTTAAAAACTCGGAAGCACGTAGTGAATAAATAGAAAAGCATAATTCATACTAGGATGTGAGCTTCTTGGTTTATTATAAGATCGACAGGAACAGGGCTATTGTCATTTTCTGTTTACAAGACTAACAGATGAAGATAAGTGAATCTATATTTTTCATTTAAATATCAGGGAAAGCCAAACCGTTTTTCAAAGGAAGTGTACTTTTTTTAAGCTATTGAGAGTTTACCTTTCTGGTGCTCGCACATCCAAAGTATTGGCAGGGTTAGGTTTAGTTCAGTTCAGGCTGCCTGATATTTTTCCTTTCATATTTACGATGAAAGTATGAAGGGAAACAACATTAGAGTAATGAGCACAGGCAAACCTGCTACTCACAATGGTTCGGGCGCACAACAGGCACCGGCTGCCACGATTCACGCACTCCTTCAAAACGGTGCAATGCATCCATCTACGTAGATAGACTCAGGCAGGGCTGCGTGTATTTATAGTCTCAAAGTTATTTAATGAGCAAAGGTGTAGCTGTGCTGTATGAGTAAGTGTGATAGAGGTAATTTGATCCGTGACTGTCAGTGGGAACTTCTGTGTCTAATTAGCCCTCCTCCAGAGAGCTTTTTCTCACTTACAGATGTAGAGATTACACCATGGGGGAAGTGAGAGAAGATCCATGAAAAGGGTCCCAACGGTGGTCTTCGCCAGCTCTGAAGTCAAACATGAAGTGGGACTCTGAGTGGTGGTACCCCTCAGACAGCAACTCAAAAACACAGACGAATCCAAATCTGGATCCAAATGCTCACTTGAGAGATGATCAAAGTCTGGGACTGCTGAGAAAAGAACTTTGGGTCACCAGCCTTGAGAACCTTGACCCCACTGGAACATGTATTAAGTTTAATTATCAGGTCATTCTACTTAAAGCGATTAAGTGTGGATTTCTTTCGCTCCCAGTGCCGCTGCTCACAGGAGGCATTAGAAGATAATTAGCAGACAGCAGAAAACCGCCACACCACTGTGGTAATTGACCCCCTATCTCCGGAGCAACCTAGGAAGATTATTTTGCTCGCAACCCCAGGCAAACGTGCCTAACATGTGTTGTGGAGACCTGTTCAATAACGAAAGTAATTGCTTGCCCATTTTAATGGGTAGCTTGGAGAGAACAGTTCATGCGAAGAGAACAAAAAGGAAAGCAGAAATAGATTTACATGCAATGGGTTTGCACAAGGGGTCCGTCAGCAAACAGTTTAGTGGTCAAAAAGGGGGGGCTGGTGTGTGGGGAAAAACAGCGAGGAGGATTATGCACTAAAAATTCATATTTTTAAGTCACGTGGCTCTCATGGAGGTCCATCACAGTGAGTCCATGAATGCCAATTACGGACACTGGAGGAGGAGGTTGTTTGTTACCAAGAAAAATCAGAGCCAACGACTTTAATCTGCAATTTTGGGGAAATTAAGCAATAACGCACAGACTGACACGTGCAAATACCGGTTGGATATGACAAAAAAATTAATTGCTTACTGAGCGAATAGTTAATTCCCAGCTCTTTCAGTGTCTGAGCCAGCTGCTCGACGCTCATCAGAATAAACTCGGGCGTCTGGGTCCCAGCGTGACATCTGCGTCCCCGCCTCCGTCACATGGCCCCACGGTGCATGTTGCAGCTTTATCAATTGATGTTATTTCCACCTTGGGTACATGGCGCCACCGAGGGATGTTTTGAAACAATTTCCGCCTTCCAATGCATAATTGCAACGAACGTTGGCACGGGTAAAAGCATCCTCTGTCAGGTCGTAATTGAAAAGGCTCCAGCTTCACTGATGGTTGCTCATTTCCTTTTGTGTTTTTTGATTGTTGGTGGCAGACTAGCTGCGAATTGCGTAACATACATCCAAAGAATCATCATGTGGTTTTATGCGAGAGTAAATGTCATTTTGAATTGATCCAAATAACAAAGATCCTACAAGTTATTTTGCATTACTGACGATAAATGTGCCAATATAAAAATCTCTCAAACATCAAAAAGCCCAGTTGAGCTTCACTATGTCAGTGTTTGTGAGCAGGATCAGTGTGTATGTCATCCCGGCCGGTGCGATTCTGTGTGTCAGTGTGTCTCAGTGCATCTCTGTGGAGCGGGTCTCTCAGCGCGTACTGGGCACGTGTCCTTGTGTGTGATCTGGGGAACATGATCGACGTCATCAGCTGGTTTCTTTCATGCGCTCCACAGTATTTTTCTTTACTGTGCTGGCGTAAAATTTTTTGTGTGACTGTGCGCCTTTGCTTTGCTGCTCTCCCCCCACCACTCCACAGCCATTACACTGGGAATACGATGATCCCGGTATCTGGTCCTGTCTTTGTCCCTTTAGTTGCTTTGTACCACATACTTGATATGTTCTCTTTCCTAAAAAAATTATTGTCATCACTCATGTTGTGTTTTTTTTTGTTTGTTTTTGTTGCTGTTCTCGCCTGACACATTTCAGCCAGGGGATTTCGATCTCTTTTGTTAGCTGATCTTATGAATGCATTTTTTGAGAGTCATGAGGACCTGTTTCATGTTGTTCTCCATTGTATACAAGTTTGGCTGCAAAAATCCATAAGAGACCACAGAGCAGTCCTTTCTGCAGCAGGGACTGAATTGCTCGGATGATTTTAAGAATGAAGACACGTGCTGTCACTTAGCTTCAAACTTTTGGAAGCTAGGGGGTACATTCCGTTTCAGTGAGCCAAGATGCGTGAAGGTCTGATTGATTTCATATCCTGTTTCCACGTTTTCACTGAAAATGTCCAACAAGAACTTAAAGGGGTCGGTGAAACTGCAAAACCATAAATTAAGCTTAAGAATCGCATTTCCCTTGAAAGTTTTTATATTTTTGTCATAAAATTCCTTTTTTTTAATGGTGGTTCACAGCCCCCTGGTGGTTTGTGGAGATACTGCATCCCTGACAATTCAACATCATATCACTGGATCAGTAACCTGCAGACCTCCAGCGCCATCCACGTTATCACGAACATAAGGTAACTCCAATTGCCCACCTGAATTGCAAAATATGTATAAGATGACCTGGAAGACTGACAATATCCACAAATGTATCCGAGTCATTAAAGGTCAGCCATGTTGACACAATTAACGTTGACACAATAAAACACTTCTCCTACCATAGTTAGACACCAAGCTGATATAAAAAGGCAGAAAATACACAAGGAAAATACTGTGAATGTGTAGGATGAACCTTGAAAAGTTACTATTAATATCCGCACGACAGAAATAAACTGAATGCAGGCCACTTCCCTGGCAGTGTCCACCTCTAACAACAAGCTCAGGTAATGATTGTGAGACAGAGGGAATTAATTGCAGATATATGTTAGGAACTACATGCAGCTGTGGGAGGAACAACATTTGTGTATTTTCTGAAATGATCTGTTTTTCTATTCCGCGCCACCCACTACCAACTCATCTGCACTTCAATAGGATTAGCCGGCGCGTCTGGTGCAGAGGCAGAGGAATATCATGTTCTCAGACATAGATGTTAAGGCTGCATTATCTGCACAACCCTCCTCTCCGTAATAGGAACAACAATAATACCATTGTTCAAGATGTTACCTGTCCTTGCATATTACCGTTGGGGATTAAAAGGGGTCTGACTGTGCTGTCTAAGGAGGTGGGCACATTTTTCCATTATTTTAGACTTTTGTCCAAATAATGGAAAACGGTACAAACAAGAGCTCTGTGTGTGTGTGTGTGTGTGTGTGTGTGTTTGTGTTTGTGTGTGTGGGTGGGTGGGGGGATCTATAGGAAGATACAGGTGGAAAAAAAATTCAGTTGGAAACAGGAATCAGCAAGGTGTAAAGATGTGCACAGCCAGTGCGCACACACAGGTCAGGAGGCTGTGTTTCTCCTGCTGAGTCAGGAGAGAGAGAACAGCTTGTCCAGTGTGTGTGTGCGATGTGTATGTGTGTGTGTGTGTGTGTGTGTGTGTGTGTTAGTGAGCCAGATCTAGGCGTCCTCTCCTCTTAACCTTTTCCACTACACTACTTTTGGTCCAGGCAGTGATAAGCGCTTGGGATAATGTTCCGGTCTTTTAATTATGTGTTGGCTGGGACAGCCTTAGCATGAAGGCCTTGTGATACTTATGAAAGTCAGTGCTATTGTTTTCATTGTTCATATGCTTCTAGGCTTTAATCCTTTTCTTCTTTTTTTTCTCTTTTCAATGTGTCATTAAGGGCACACTTACATTTGAGTGCACAGCTTTCATGCGGTAACTTTCTATCAACAAAGAAATGACTCATTGCACTTTTGTTCCATTTTGGCATATGCATGCACTCTAAATAATATTCCGTGTTTCCCCCTTTTCATGAAGCATGTTTTAATACTCATGAAGAACCTCTTGAGGTGAGGTGCGATATGGCGTACTACCGTCCTACGCATTGGTGAGCTGATCTATATGCAGTTGTTGGGTCAATGGGTCCGGCAACAACAACAAAGGTCTCTGTGAGGGCAGGTGTGTCCTTTTCTCGAGCTGTGCTGAGGGAATACACGTCTTAGATAATAACCCTCCCTCCCAGCTGCTGCTGCCAAAACTCTGTGTTCAGCTCCATTCGTGTTGCGCGTACGTGCCAGCCTCTTTGAATGTTAGTGAAACCACTAAATTGTGTACAAAATGTACTTCCGTACTTTTTCCCTTCAGAGGCAAATACAAAAGAAACATCTTGATCATGACTAAACTTTAACAATTGTAAAAGATTATCAGAATGATACAAATATCCTTCATTTGTTGTATTTTTGCTCTGTTTTTTAATGATCTCTGACTATTACCTAACAAGCATTATTGGCATAACATCAAATTATTAAATACAGACAAATCCATTATCATTAATCTTGATCGTAATCATCATTACCATTGTTATGTTACAGGGTGATTTTTCAGGCGACTCCAACCAAAACATCTTCTGATTTAAACACTCACATGATCTTCAGATGTGCTAAAAACACAGATTGAGGTTGGGGAGTGATAAAGCATTCCATTCAGTTCATTAAAGTGACATCCCTTTGCATTTATTGAGTATAATTATGGCTCATTATAAACCTGGCTTGCTAATTGCTATGGTACATCGTGTACGTACAAAAAGACCATATTTAGGCGTTGTCACATGTGGGCAGCAAACAAGACGTAGGTAGATGGCAGACGTTTAGAAGCGTGTGTTATACTTTTAGCGAGTAAATTGATGTTCACCCGCCTTTGCAGAGAAGAATAAATGTATATTTAACACCATGGTGTTGCACCGCCATGTTAAGGTTAACAATAACTTGGCTTTAAACATACTAATTGGATGGGCTGCTTTAAGGACCAGTGAAGTTGTAAATGGCACGGATATAACAGGTCTTGAGGGTGAGACGATGATGCAGGAGCAGAACGTAGCGGCTGGGGGTAGCTGAATCGAGTATGAATTTATTTTCGGCATCACCCAGGAGGACAGTCTGTGTCAGTTATGTTCCCCGGCAATTGTCTCAAAGAGAAAACAACCACTACCATACAATCCTCTCTTTTCCGCTGTTAACGCTATTGGTCTTAGTGGAGGCTACATTTTGACTCTAATGAGCGAGTGTGTGAGTTCAAATTCAGTTACAGGTAACTTGTGTAAAACGTCCAGGGACACTTTCACGTCCAGTCCATTCCTGCTTAGCGTATCCTGGTACACATTGTGCCTGGAAATAGCCTCTGCCCAGGGTCAGAGCAGCAAACTGTTACTGAGAACTACCATACCAGGGACACATAGAGTCTCCCTCAGAACAATATGTAGTGATGCATTATGTCCGCAGGACTGTGCATGTACAGTACGTACAGATGCATATGTGCATCACACTCTATCGGGAACATTTCGGAACGCCACTGCAGCCAACATTTTCATATACTTCCCCACTGATGCAATCAACTTTAGCGGTATATTCTGCTGGTTTAGAATAGTTATGTAATGCTCTTTACACCATATCAGTAGAAAACAGACAAACAAAATGTCACAAGCTGGTCTTCTTTGATCCTCAAAGGCCAGGAGAACATTTTTGGAGAATCAAAGCCAACGGAGACGTGACACAGCTAGTTTTGATTAACCATTTCAAGATAGCCTTTCTAATCCCATTTAAGTGTAACATCAAACGCGCTCTCTCTCCATCACTTTGTGTATCGCTGCATCCTGCCCGCTAATCCACAAATACGGTTTTTACAAGGCGTTACCAGGCAACGCAAACCAACGCTAGCTGCTGCAGCAACACAAAAATGCCACGTTACTCTTGCACAGGTAGATTACATAATATGTGACACGCTGCGAGCAAAGTAACATGAGGGACCATTACATTTAGGAGCAGGGTTGTGTAATTGGGAGGCCGGTTGATTGCAGACACGAGGCTGGTTCTTTTACGCTGCACCCTCAGCCGTGTGAGCATCCATACATGCTTCATGTCAACATGTCAAAAAAGACAGCCGTGCTCATTTTTTGTGCTACATTGTGCAGCACATATAGCAAAAGCATTTAAAGCGCTGAAATCTTTCTCTGTGTTGTGTGCTGTCAGACTGATGTATTACCTTCGAGGTGGGACTGCTTTTGAGGCAGTTGGATCGTACTGCAAACTGGAGGAGAGCTGAATCTACTGAAGATATTATATTTGTGGGGGATAAGGACCTCATACAACCCCACCTCCAAAAAAAAAATGCAGTGCCTCACCAGGCTTGTAAATACTCCAATATATTCACCAGCTAGCTGCTAAATGTGATTGTTTATTGCCTTGCTGCTGGTGCACAATGGGGTTTTGAAGCCTTTTCCTGAGATTCCTGTCTCGTACGGCCAAAGAGCCGCTGGAGTGATTCAGGCATTAAGGCAGAGGGCTAGACACCTGAACAATGAGCACAAACTCACAATAAAGCTTTAAAAAGCCAAGGGGAGCTTCGGGGTCTTTGCAAGAGCCTCACCCCTGACATTACTGGAGCCACTTAGTACAAAAATATCTATTGTGGCTCCTTTAGAGTCCTGCCCTAAGCAACAACAACAAAGAGGTATTCCCAGGTAAACAGGTGTAGTCAGATACACAAAGAACCATTTGTACTTAGTCTGGCTTAAGTAGCCAGGTTCTTTGAGGTCAGAGAAATGCCGGGTGCACAGAGTTATTCATCGAGCCGGGATGTTGATCACTATCATGCTCATCAAGCTGCTCAAATTAAGACAGAAGCTAGTCTGAACACAAAAGTTGCCATGACGCAGAGTTAACCGAGATGGTCCGCGGGTGCAGATGAAAGCTCAGCTCGGAGGGAGCACCGAGGTTCACTATGTGCATGAGTGCATGAGGTCATACAGGCTCATGTGCACATGTTTTATGTACGTCGCTTACATATGTCTGCACCTGGTCACCTCTGCCTCCATTCTCACATTACAGAATATTGGTTTCTCAATGCAGCTCCTGGTAGGAATCACGGTGGACTCTGAGCCACTAATGCACTCAGAGGAGCTCCGACCAATTATGCGTAATTAGCGTCGTGCAGTAGCCAGACTATCAGGCAGCCAGTATTGACCCAGCCTGTCATTTAGACAGCACACTGCGTGCTGCTCCTGTTGGTAATGGCTGTTAGGGGCACAAGAGTTCCACTTAGGCAGTGACACACACAGATTGTTGGAAATGGTCGTGTGTTCCTTCGCTTCGTTAAGCTTAAAAATACCAACCAGAGACAAATTTAGCAACCGGAACCAGATCTATTTTGGGTAGTTTCCACCTGGAATAGTGGATAATTTTAACTCCTTTCACCTGCTAACCCAAGAACATCTGGACAGTCAATCGTTCCTTCTTTATTGTTTACTTTGAGGAGTGTGTGTGGAATGACCTTGTCTTCAATTCACATTGCTGAAGGCCTCACACGTGTGTCCTCTGCTGGCTTCAGCCTTCTGGATGCACCACTAAAGTCACTATAACAGTTTTTTCCCCCCAGTCATGAGCAAAAGTCAATTGAAGCAACAGATTAATAGTGTTCAATTGTGCAGTGCAAAGTGTGATGTTTTTCTAATCAGTGAACTGAAGAATGAGAGCTTTTCCCTTTTCAATAGGAAAATGGTTAGATTTGTGGGGTAGTTAAAGGCAGCCATGGCCATTAGTACATTTACCTAGATTCAACCCAGCGGACTGCGTACGTTTCTCACTCAGCTTCTATGAAAAATTCTCAGTGGACTCAGTCAACCCCGGGGAGATAATAGCATACATGTGTGATCATAAATGTAACGGTTTTCCATGGTGGACAACAGGCTGTTCCCCTTACCATGAATACGGATGATTTCAATTTTTTAAAATGCATCAAGATAGCTCAATCTTAGTGGAAGGCAATCACTGTCCAGTCACAAACCCAATTCGCCTGGGGACTTAAAAACGTATTAGAGGTGTGATTTCAATTTTAAAAATGTGAGAGGGATCTTTTGGTGTCCCGTGGAAAATTAACAATTTAGCAAACTCTGTATCATGAATGTATTTTACTCTGCTCAGGTTTCACCTCATTCTGCGGAGAGTAAATTACAGAGTGGCAGTTTCATTATTGTCGGGTTATTTGGGAAAATCCAATGTTACTATTTTTGAAAAGTAATGAATATTATGTAGCTTTTTAAAGAGAATTGACAGGCCACACATGCAGACATAAGAGCAGACTTTTAAGATGTTTTTCTTCTTTGGTTAAAAGCTAGGCAAAGTCATGGTGCACAAACTAGGCTGAAATTCATCTGGGTATTTTCGTACCATGAGGACAAAGCAGAGCACAAGACCTGCCAACAGACAATCATGCACTTTCAAAGATGAGTTGACCTTGATTGAACTTTTGTACTATGTATTCTATGAACTACAATTACTCGGGGGACATTATGTATCTTTGCAATCCACAATAAAAAATATTACATTTGGTTCCCAATTACTTAAACCAAGCTGTTTAACTGCTGCAACAAGGGAGACTCAGAAGGATAAATAGATAAGAAACAATTGGGGGTAATGACATTTAACGTTGAGCCGGGGGGAGAGGGACCGTATTGGATAAAGAAGCAACATTACTTCAAAGGAGGCGTTAGACTGTGAGAAGTACAAAGGATGCTACAAAGGTGAAGAGTCTGGCTGTGAACAGCGGGAAAAAGTGGGCTAATTAGCTGGATAGAAACAGAGAGCCAAGGGCACGTTTAATCTCCCACTCACTTCTCTGCCATCCTTCCAATGTCAACAATGTAACCTTGATGAATTACAGCAGAACCCATAATTTTCCAGCCAGCAAAATCCAATTCATATAAACATTTTTGCTGTATTTTCCATTGTAAAAGTAAAGACATACTGGCGGAAATCTGGCAGCTGTAGTGACTTGTGTCAGACTTGATGCTTGTTAAAGATACTTCCACCTCCATACCAGAACGAAAAGGGTCAGCAGAGGTCAGCTAATGACCCACTATTACCATGAAAAGTCATATAAATTACAAGGCTTCATTATATGGATGTCTGCAAAATACATAGTTTGATAATTCATTGGTGCCTCTTTTCACTTTTGGATAGAACTTTGCACATTCTTGTGCAGTTCTCATTTAAACGGATGCACTCGTTTTTCTTTCCTTTTTTGCAGTTTATGTTGAGCTGAATAATGGCTTTCTATTTCACCTCTATCTTTTAATGACCTTGAGTGTGGCACTGTTTACTTGCGCTATTTTCTTTTTCCACATTTATTGCCACTCACTGCAGAAATCCTGCTTATTCGTGGCAGCTTTATCTCTTCTTTAGCTCCCAAGAATCACTTTTTTACATTTATTAATACTAAAGAATCTAATTATTGTCTTGTCAAAACCGAGGCTGAAATAATCGATTGACCTGTGTTCTCAGGCTTTCTTTTTCATGATTGTAGGCCTTTCAGGATTTTGGATTACCCGTCTGTGTACGGGATTATGTAAAAAGTCCCAGAATGATTTTCAATAATTGGTGGAATTTGTTGAGGAATGACCCATCTAATTTTGAGGGCAAATTCTAATATTTTCCATATCTGATTTTATTCTTAGTTTAAAGGGACAGTCCAACCAAAACTTACAATTCCACTCACCAACATGCTGTTACAAGGGTGAATGACGATTTTTGTGTTCGTGCCCCTGTTGTGTGTGTTATAGCACTATGTTATGTTTGTATGTACATCCATGTAAGCACTTTGTAACCATGTTTTTCATAAAAGCTCTACAGATTAATGTTTTTATATCATTATTATTAAGTGTGGGGATAAAAAGTGTTAGCTGACTTTTTAATTCTAGATTTAAGTCCTAAAGGGTTTCATATACTCAAGAATGTCACCCACCCCCTAAAACATCAAGACTACTTAATGAGTGATATTCTATTCCCCATCCTTTCAACATTTTCATGGAAATTGCTCAATCTTTTGAGGGCCGTCATATCTCCTGAAGATATCATGCGTGTTAACATGTGAGTCGTGCAAAAAAAATCCTTCTATGTGAATGTTTTCCTTCTGATTGTACCACTAAGGGGTCCGATAAAAAATCTTGTTTATTGTACACGTCAAACTCAAAAACAGGACAATAATTGCCAAAGATAAAAACAAATAAATCAGGGACTCATTAAGAATTCTGAATCATCTCTCCAACTCGAAGCCCACTGTAGTGCCGTAGTGAGCATGCCTGTGCATACTGACTATTTAATTATTAGAATTTGAATATGAGCCTTAGCCGAAGAGTACGGATGTCCAATCTAGCCACGAAGCACAACCCTCCTGCTAGTTGTTACGATTGGCATCACACTGAGCCACAATGAGCGGCCATTACAAAGTGAGGATGTAAACAAAAACATGAGAAAATAGGCATGGCAGGGCCAGCCATGTGTAAGCAGACGGTGTGCGTACGATGTATCATATTGTGTAATCAGAGCTTTTGATTATAGTCACATAACCTTAAATGTTCTCTTAGAAAAGAATCAAATCTAATCATGAAAATGCAGTGTTATTTGTGAAAACAATGCAATACGTTGCCCATGAATACTGTAAACAATAATGTTCAATCACAAATCATTCAGATTCAGAAACTTTATTAATTCCCGTCGGGCAATTAAGGGAGCATGATATGAAATCATGATATTATTTTATACTGTGGCGGTAATGTGATATACAGTATCTGATATCAGTCATAAAAAAGCGAGCAAGAGGCCATGATGCAACGCTGACGCACGGACCCACAATCAGCTGATTCAGTGTTAAAGAGGGTGTAAATGAACCTGCTGTCTGCGTATCAGAATTACGCAAAGAAAATGACACTATAATATATAGATTATTAAATAAGATGGATTTGTTATTTAGTCTATGTGACCCTTCATTTTACTTTAATACATTTTTTCTCACAACGCCCCAGTGTATTAGAAGTTTCATGCATCAGTTCAGGTGCCTCGTGGGGAGGTTATGTAATATTTGTTGTGTGATGTGAGGGGAGGTTGGTGCGTGTATGTGATGGGGAGTAGCAGCTTGGAGGGCGGTGCAACTGATGTTTTTAATTTTTGGAATTAAAGGTGTGTGCATGTGCGTGTGAGGTTGAATTACAAATATCAATCCTCACCAAAGACTCGCATCTGAGCTCACTTTGCAGTCATCCTCCCGGCCTTTTCTGTCTCTGCGTGAACCTGTAAGAGTTACGTCAACAACAGCGCAAAAGGGCAGCAGCTCACTGACATCTAAGGTTAAACGTTTATAAGATCAAGCAGCGGTGGTCACATTTACCAGCTGCTCTGCTCGATGAAGTAACAGAGGTTTGGAACCAATTGGTTCCATCTTAAATACGTCTGCAGAATGCTTCATGGAAACAGAAAAGCTGCCATGGCCAATTTTCCAAAAGTGCTTTTCACTGAGGTCCTTTGTCTGGAGACTGCAAACAAGGCTGTGTTACATAATAACATGTATGAATAACATGCTGAAAAACCACCAGCAAGATACAGAGTATGATTTTAACGGTCTGATTTGACGCCGTGGGTAATATTACATAATCTCCAAAGACCGCATACTAACGTATTGTGTATTTATCTGTCTCTCCCCAAAATTGCGTTAATCCATTAGTCTGAAACAGGACATAAACTGTACAATATATGTACGGCTCACAATTTGGATTTCAGACAGACACTTTAACACAGCGGCGAGCCATCAAACGCCACTTCAAAGTGATATCTGCTCTTCTATCTCCTTATGACCGAGATGCCTTTGAAAGTTCATACTCACAGTTCTGAAGGCAGCACAGTATTCTCTCTTTACTCACTCCTCAAAACAACTCTGAAGCCGCTGTGGGGGAAAAAATGCAATGGAAAGCTTTTTTGAAATGTTGACAAGGACTAAAACCCAAAACTGTTTTATAACTAATGTCTATACAGATTCTTTTCAAAACATGCTGGAGCAAATAAGCTTAGCACGCTAGCGGAGTGCTGCTAACAATTTAGCATGTTGTTCGTATAAGTAGTTTCAAGGTAATCTTCCTCATGAGGCGAGGATCATGAGGTGAAATTTATCAGAATATTTATATATTGAGGGCCCTAAAGAGAAAAACAAAAGCTTTGCGGTCCTAATTTAATTGGCTGCTGGCAGTAGCTTCACATTAGCATGGTAGCAATGTTTCTTTTTTCGTCTCCAGTTGACCTTGAGTAGTGTCAGCTTTTTATGAGAATGATGCACTTTAGTCTCACAGCTGAAATTTATATTATTTCAGGGTGTGAAAAGAACAACAACAACAACAACATTATGGCAATGTTGTCTCTGCATTAAAGAGAATAACAATGTTACCTAGCACACCCTCTCTCTGAGTCAGACCAGGATAACCCTGAATTAAAGTGAGGGAGCCAAACAATACTCTAACTGCTTTGATGACTCACAGAAGAGATACTAACTTCACGGCTAATGGCCTGTTTCAACAGGTTCCCCTCAGGCTGAGTTTGAACTGCTGCATGCTAGAAAAGGTCATGACCTGAAAACACGCGGGACCGCGTGCAATGTTTGTTATTTACAACCATACACACTCTGCGTCATGAGGCGAGATCAGCATCAGATAGCGAATTGTTAATTCGTCAAAACACAGGTGGTCGACAGCACAAGCCGGACCGAAGCTAGAAACCTGATTGGCTCCGAAACCTAAAGTCTTTGTATTGGAAACGCACTTCATTCAACAGTCGGCGTGAAAAATACTCGTGCCTTACACGCAACGTCCTGGGTCTCACGCCATCCAAACACAGCGCTGCCGTCTTTTCTTTCAACACACAAGATCAGCGTACGATATTCTCTGGCACCCAGAGGACCGACTCTCTCAGATTTGATCTCTCTACACTTGCGGAGCTTATCTTGCTGAATTATACGGAACAATAGTGACTCTGTGGACAGAATCCTGACTGTTTAAACACGTTGTAGGTTGTTACAGCTGACTGCTATACTCACTGTCTGATGCATTGTATGCTTAATGTGAATCAAGGGAATTAAATTGTCTCAAATGCATATTAAATACATATTGATCAAATTGCATAGAAACTCAAAGTAAGATCGTTTATTTAGAAATCTTCTCCTTGTTCTCTTTTGAAGCTACTTGTACTCATAAAGAATATAACATTGAAAATCAAATGATTTAAATTAATCAGATCAGCTGTATGAATGTCGTCTACAATTAATTATGTCTTCATGGCCTTGTGACGTTAACTCCAATCTGTGCCAACTCTAATCAAATGTGCATAATAAGCTTTTTCCACATAACCTCAGTCATTATGATTTGCATCCTAACACTGAAATGTTATCTTTTTTTAAATGTCCTGAAATTCACATGGCATAATTCATAGCAACATTATAATGATACAACAAGGCCAGGAAAATTATGTCAAATTCCCAGATGATACTGAAAAGATTATGATAATCTCTTTTTTTTTAACTCACAGTTTGTGTACATTATGTCTTTAATCAGCGCTGTGACGCAAAAGTTGACAATAATCCAATAAGAGAATGATGTACTTTGTGTCTTCCTTTGTCCTGGTTCCTCTTCAGGTTCTCCCACTTTGCTTTAAATATTTCCCTCCATCCACAATGTTTGCTGTGAGGCAGGTATTAGCAGTCAAGTATTTCCCACACTGAAGATAAAACCCTATTTAACATTTTTATATTAAACATTAAAACATATTATTTCTGTTAACAGATATTAAAGAGGATTATAAGTGGCAGGGACAAGCAGGCATGGGTGAGTTTTTGACAGACGACTTCATTCACCACCAACCTGGTAACGAAAGACGTTAGCAGCAAAATAATTTCTGACAGATCATTATTCTTCTAGAAACGCCAAGATCGTTTCAGGGCTCAGTTGTTGAATTTTTAATTATCATTTGAAGACATGGTTTACACTTACTTGGTTTTAAAAGTATGTATCAAACAACTACTCTCACAGGCATGAGTGCATATGACCATATGGCAGCTCATTTCCATGCACCCACACGGACATATGCTCTTGTAGACCCGCTAATTAAACCTCTCACTACCTGATCGTGTGTTAAATATGTTACAAACATGGGATGGGATGTGTGAGGTTCCATCAAAAGGAACAGGGATGGTGAGCTGTCGCCAGAAGTGTTACTCTTCCCTTCCAATTGCATGTGACGTATGTGGTTACATTTACGTCATGCGTTATGTGACAAATCGGTTTGTGTTTTTGAAACTGCAGGAGTGAAACATTTGATACATAAATGAGACTGAATGAGAGAATGTTATTTAAAGTGTCCGAGGCTCATCTCAGCAAATGGACAAATCACATCCATCAGACTGCTTGTACACATTTGCCTCGTCCGCATTATCACATTTTGTAATCTTTTCACTGACGGGAAAAGATTGCAGTGTCGTCATGGATTCAGAACTAAATTTTAACAGCCGCATTAAGACAATTACAACATCCGCCTATTATCACCTTGAAAGTATTTCAAGAATTAATGGGACTTATGTGAGAGAGAACTGCTTAATTGGTCATCAGTGGACTCGATGACTGCAATGGCGTCTTTATAGGACTCTCTGAAAAGACACTGAGCTCATTCAGTGGGTTGATAATTGTGTCCCTAAACACCAAAAGTGGTTAAATAATTGATTTGTAAACCTTAAGTCAGGGCAAAGTTTTTCTCTTCTCCGTTGCCCTTAACCACACCACGGAGTTAGGACCATTTATTCATATTTTTAATTTCACCATCGATTTATTCATCGACTGCGAATAAATGTATCTTTCTTTACTCGCCTATCTAAGGATTTGTTTTTCTAACAACCTCTTTGTTGCAACTTAAGCAGCAGCCCAAAACATCTTTGGTTTGACAGTTTGAAATTTCACTTTTTTGCCTCATCCCTGAAGCATTTTGTCCTCACAAAGGGCCACGGCATCTCATTTTTCC
Organism: Mullus surmuletus; assembly: GCA_903171835.1. Lineage (NCBI taxonomy): Eukaryota > Metazoa > Chordata > Actinopteri > Syngnathiformes > Mullidae > Mullus > Mullus surmuletus. The sequence continues at coordinate 259,547 of CAESWR010000180.1, read as the reverse complement.
AGGCTTCAGTGTCCTCTTTACTAATTGATGAAGGCAAACATGGCTGAGAAGGAAATGAGCCTAATGCGTATGATTGAGCCGTGGCCCGCAGTGGGCTGCAGCTGGGGTGTTTACTCTGCTTGAGGGCCACGTTACCAGGACAGTGCATGTGTCGAGGTCTGGTAGTGGAGCAGATAAAGAGGCCGGGGCATGAAAACTGCCCTAACATTCAGTGATGGAACACACATGAGTGGTTTTATTTTTTTTGTCAGGGTGACCTTGAGCTGCTTGGCAGGTGAGCACCCCATCGTTAGTTGTCCTTCACGTCAAGAAAATATTTTTCCTGCTCTGACCAAACAGAGATCTTTCCATGACCTGCTGCATGTCAGTTCTTACCAAGAATTAGAACAGTGTGTCAGACATCCACTTTAGTCTTACAGAGCAATATTTGCTACAGGGCTGCGTGCAACGTTTCTGTATTTGATTGCATGAAAAGCCCCACATCATCATATTATCATGGAACCCTTATGCTGCCGTTCATATTAAAAGTACTACTGGTGGCTTTGACAACACTGTTGACATTAATCTAAATTGCTCAGAGATTTACTCGTGCGTGAGAATCTTTCTCACATTCTCTCCTGGCTTTCGTGTTATGGCAGTGTCTTGCCAAAGGAGCGTCCTGCACGTGTCCTGTTATACACATCGGTGGGAACACACTGGCTTAATTACTGACCAATAGCCAAGGCTATAGCACTGGTCCTCTCCACCCTATGTTACACAAACCCATTGCTCAAGCCTTGAACAGCCTGGCTTAAGTACACCTATCTGATTTCATCCCCT
>CAESWR010000180.1:218234-235329 GCA_903171835.1 Mullus surmuletus | reverse complement strand
ACACACACACACACACACACACACACACAGCCCTGCCCCGTCTCGGTTGGCTGAGCCGCTCAGCGACACAACACACAAAGGCGGTAATCGCTCACCTCCATCACCTGGGGAGGCAGACATTGATTGAGTGTTTAACCGCAACACAAACTTCAGTGGGGTCGTTTTTGAAATTAATCCTTTTAAAACGCTCCTCAACACTGTTTTGCGCAGGCATGCCCCCCCCCACCCCTCCTCCGAATCTCCAATTCCATCGCTCGCTTCCAACACGCCTCCGTATCGTCATCAAAAGCCGTCGCCTGACTGCGCGCGCAAACACGCCTACACAAAGCGCAGAGCTTTTTTAGACGTGAAGGTTAGAGGCACCACCTGCTTTGATCACCCCCTCCATTTCCTCATTTCCCTCTCCGTCTCCTCTTCAAGTTTTCTATGTTTGTCAGCCTCCTTCAAAACCCTGCTCCAAAAAATCAGACCCCCGAAAAAGATCCAAAAGGGACTTTCAAGAATAAAGTCGGGCTTGACGCACAGTACGCCTCCACGACAGCAAGCGCCCCCTCTGGCATTAATGAATAGTAGTTAGAACTCCGGCACTCTGTTCCCTCAACATCTTCTGACCCTGACCTGGATTGTCGCACGATCCGATTCCCATGGCAACTGTGAAAGACTGCCTTACAGATCCGATGGGGATTTTTTCTTTTCAAATGCTCGCTAGGTTGTCTTGTGCCTCACACCTTCCATCTCTAAAGATATCCCTTTAGGTGGCTCCCAGTAGAATTAATTCACATCCGACCAAGCCCGTTGAAAGGCGCTCTAACTAACTCTAATCACCATGTTGATTTAACGGTAATAAGGACAGCAGCGGTGATATTTGTAGCTGTTAAACATGGGAAGCGGTGATAGAATTTATTATACACCTGGTGGGGGGTGGAATTAGGCTAATCGGGTGTGCTTGTGCTCTCTCCCACGGCTCTCAGTTCTACTCGGGCCACCGTTCGCCCCACATTCCCTTCCGGCTGCTGCACCTGGTGTGGACTCACGCGCGCCACCTTGCAGGCTACGAGCAACAAGATGCCCACGAGTTCCTCATCGCAGCGCTGGATGTACTACACCGGCACTGCAAAGGGGACACCATCAGTAAGCTCCACTTCTGTGTTTTTTTTATTTTTTTTATGACCTTTTGCACAAGATTTGTCCCACTTGTGTTTTGATTCCTGGACGTCCCCGCCACGCAAAGTTTCTCCTTTCACTGGACAGCCATGCCAGGGGAAGCTCGACAGTGGCGTTCGTGGCGGGGACGGCAAGCGAGCAGTGCGAGGAATGTCAATAGGCCCCCCACTGCAGTGCAACGACGGTCTGACTCAGACCTCGCAGCAAGCCCTGCTGCGATTGGCCGTGGAGGTTTGAAGTGGTGGAGAGACAGCGCGCTGCGGGTGGGGGGGTGTTGAGGGGTAAAGTGAGAAAGGGAGAGGCAGAGTCCTTCAAAGGTGTGAAAGAGGTTGTCGGTGTTATCCGTGTGTGCGTGTGTATTTATACTCTGCGCTCCCTTTGGTTTGCAGGAGACGACAACGGGAAGAAGGCCAACAATCCAAACCACTGTAACTGCATCATTGACCAAATCTTCACTGGGGGCCTGCAGTCAGATGTTACCTGTCAAGTTTGCCAGTAAGTGCATGTCTGTCAAGTGTGGAGGCAGCACTCGCCTCACTGGAGATGATTGTTGTCCGCCTCTCCTTCTCTACACTTACTCATTCATCCATCATCTTCTGATACACCCCCACCCCCACCCGCACCCGCACCATCACCAATGTTGCCTCTTTGCGGCGGACTGATCAATGCGGACACCAAACGTCCCCCCAAAGTGGCTGAACCGCCGGTTGTGTCCTCTCCACTGCTCTTATTTAAAGGCCCAGTCCCTGCAGAGCCGCTGTAAGGGGGGGTTGTCTAGACAGCAGCACAACTCAAGCGTTGCCTGCCCGCCCCCTAGAGCTGTCCTGTCACATTAACACTAACACGCTGCACTGAACTGCAAAGCACCTCGCCCAGACTCGCAGGCGAGCCCGAGCCCGAGCCCAGTTCCATACCTGCCTCCGCCATAAAGTGGCCGCTGATAATCATTCAAAATCCCCTCCCCTCCCCCAGACACATTGAAGGACATTTAACTCAACAGCCCACTGTGGGTTTGTACACAGTTACTTCATCATACTTGGACCATAACGGGATTTCAAGAGAATTGTGTTACAAATCATGCTTGTAAGTCACGCTCACACAGCAGAGGGACACCTTCCTCCTCCTGCAGCATCCTTTACACAAGGCCATTGCACCATTCCACACAAAGCATGTCGAACATTGCTTTTAGGCGGCAATAAGAAGACATTTAAGGTGAAGGGCACATGAAATCCATCTTTTCAGTTGGCAATAATAAGACATTTAAGATGGAAGGTACATGAAATCTATTTTCTAACCGAACTGGTGGGATTTGCCAGGTCACTCTCCTTAGTAGCCACCTGCTGGCACTCCTGAGGATTACATAAACCGTGACTCATCTAATCAACAGTGATAATGTGCCGGAGCTCCTTCCCCCTTTACATATGCTGAACATTTGTGCATACCGCATGTCCTCTGCCATGTAACCCCCAATTTGCCTGGGTTGCAGTCCATCACAGTCACATTGCTGTAATAATACAAATTTCTTATGTAAAGCCAATTTTCTCTGATGTAACACTTCATTGAATTGCAAATGAAGCTTGAAGAATAGTGCAGATATTATGCATGCGCACACACTCGTCTCCAAGCAGGCTTTGACCAAAACACGATCAGAATCTACAGAGGCTGCATGCTTGTGTTGGCGCCCGTGTCATCACCCTTGCATCATGACCGCGTCGCGGGCGCAAACCTGCACACAGCCATGCATAATTAATTTATTTCAAATATAAAGATGGCTTTGTCTCCCTTTCTGCAGTGGGGTTTCCACGACGATAGATCCTTTCTGGGATATCAGTCTGGACCTGCCCGGCTCGTCCACACCTTTCTGGCCCCTCAGTCCGGGAGGGGACGGCAGCACGGTGAACGGAGAGAGCCACCTGTCGGGGTCCACCACGCTCACAGACTGCCTACGCAGGTACGCCCTCAAAAGTGCTTTTTTTGCGTGTGTGTTCAAAATAAAAGGCGGGGGGATCTTGCACATCTAAACTACATTTATTGTCATCAAGGGTTTTGAGTAGTCGCGATATGATTCATGAGCTCCTCACAAAACTCCCACGGATGTTAGATGCCTGCTTTATGGTGCAGCTGCTCCGTGGTGAAACCTGATCTTGCCTCTTGAAATGAATCCTCTTCATTAGATTTGAGGCAGAGTCGAAGTGTTGCCACTCTCTACCTGTTGTTTTCATTAGGTCTTTGATCCTGCCTGGATTCTTGGGTTTCAGACATCCCCGCTTGTAGTCAAATCAATTTTCTTTGGTACCTCTGCCTGTGCGTGAGGTCACATGTGGGGGTCTCCTCAGGCACAGCAATCCTGTTATACCTGGATCTCATCTTCTGCCGTCACCAGATTGCCAGAGTAGGTGCGACCTCTCGCATCTCCTCTGTTGCCTCTTCATTCTTGCAATCTCTTTCCCCTCCTCTCCTTATCTCATTTCATTCCCTCCCCTGTCCACCTAATTCCTTTCCCCCCCCGTGCCCTCTCTTGCTGCCTCTCATTCAGGCCTGCCCCCTCCCCTCCCCACCCTCTTTCTCTCGCCTCCTTTCCCTTTTTTTCCCCCTACTGCAGCTCCTCACACACCCCTAGTTGCTGCAGCAAGTCTCTTAAAGGTACAGAACTGGTTGGTGCTGTTGCCGTGGCGATATAGGCGTTGGCAATACCAGCAGGGCTCCGGGTTGGATGACATGCAGAGGGGGGATGCACCAAAACCTCGGCAGAATTGGCGCACAGGCGCTCGGATATTCTCAGGCTTCATTTGTGAGCCTGTTGACTTAACAGGTGTGACGAGGTGCAAATGTTGTCGTCGTTACTGTATATGTGCAACATAAGCAGTGAAAACGCAGGAGTCGCATGGAAACACTTTTTTCTCCTTTCCTCCTTTTTTTTTTTTGGCATCCTCTCCTAACACACCCGCCTCTCCCCTCTCTCCCCCCTCCTCACTCTGCAGGTTCACGCGGCCCGAGCATCTAGGAAGCAGTGCCAAAATCAAGTGCGGTGGTTGCCATAGTTACCAGGAGTCCACCAAACAGCTGACAATGAAGAAGCTCCCCATTGTAGCATGTTTCCATCTCAAAGTGAGTCAGCCCTCGCCGGCAATTATCACTTTGTCACGTTACCTGCCACCGTCTCATGTTTGTTCCAAGTGCTCTGGCTGCGCCTCTGCTTTTCCAATTTTAATTTTGATCAGTCATCCTGCCAGAATAGCAGAGACGGTTGCTTTTTACATTTATTTATTTTTGAATACCTGCATCCTTGTAGCTTTGAAGGATTTAAACATATGTTAATTGGCGTGTCAGTGAGTGTACGCAGCCTCACATCTAACAGAAGCGTACTTTGTTGTATCATACATCGCGTGTGTGTGCGCAAGCGTGTTCATAATTCTTCTGTTTTCAGTGCATCACCACCTACTGTGCGGCGCTTTCACGAAGCGTCCCAGGACAGATATGTTTTTTAACGGCGTGTACAGTCTTCCATCATCCATGTTTTATTTATCATGCAGTATCGGACGCCCATAATGTATTTATGATATGCAGGGGAACGCGCTGCGCAGAGATTGTCGTAGATCAGTCTGAGGCGATTACTGTATTAACTTGTTATGAACGCGTAAGTGTGCCACAGCCAGGTGGGGGGGTGGGGCGGTGGGATGCATAGGGGGGGAACACGGGTTTCCACTTTGCACTTTGTGTCATATTTTGTATGTTGTAATGGTGATTCTTGCCATTTCTAAATATGTTTTCTCTCCCCTCCCCCCACCCACCTCCCTCTTCTCTCTTTCTCGCCTCACTACCCCTCCCCCCCTCCTTGCTCTCTGTCTTCTCCTCTCTCCTCTCTCATCCTCCCTCTCCGGACCTCTTCAGCGGTTTGAGCACTCTGCTAAACTGCGGAGGAAGATCACTACATATGTTTCCTTCCCTCTAGAGTTGGACATGACGCCCTTCATGGCATCCAGGTGAGAGTCCCTCAGGCCCTGGTCACCCAACTTGCTCGCTCCTCGCGGCTTTTACAAACGCAGAGCCGGCGTTGGATATGTTTTGAATTCAAAAGATTAAGACTAATATATTTTAATGTCCACATCTGTGCAGATTTGATCCACGTTTTACACCCACAGTGGATGTGTCTGCCTGCATCAGTGCTATAACGGCTTAATTAAAACCTCTGTGTAAATATATCTCAGTGTCAGTGGAGCATGCAGCTGCGCTCGTGCCCCACCCCTGCATGTAGCCTCCATTCAGCTCTGTTTAGAGAAAGATAAGAGAATTAGAGTTGCATGAAGCGGCCCATCCGGCATCATAAATGGGCCAGCCCTGCCACCTAGTGGTTGTCTGCCACAGTGCAGCACTTTTATATCAAAGTGCAACACTGTTAACATTACTGTCCTCTATCCCTGCCTCCCACAGTAAAGAGAGCAGAATGAACGGGCAGTACCAACAGACGGTTGATGTATTAAACAACGACAATAAGTGAGTATTTTGAGGAGTGTCAATTACAGAAAAACTGTTAACAACACAGCAATACAACCAAACAGCCCGATTCTACCTTACTACAATACTGATGAGCCGAATCAGCCAAGCATTACTTCCCCACATTAGCCCAATTTGAACCAGATTGAAAGCTGGTTGGTTTTCTTAACTTGCGGTTGGAACATTGGCTGAAATAACTGCTGTTTATTTTTGTAAGGCACGATTTAATTACTTTTTGTAATGATTGTGTCAAAAAGTCTAAAAGAAAATGACACTAAGTGAAGATTAAGAAGTCATGCAGTTGCTTTGCTCTGTTCACATAGAAGCATTCGAACAGAAAGTCATTGGTTGCAATTCTAAAAAAGGATTAGTCACTCATTAGGGTTGTAAAAGCCCCCTGGTATTCATGTCTTTGGATTATTGGTGAGCGTATCTGGCACCCTTTCAAATACTGGTACGATGTGGTTGCAGGTATTCCCTTTTTGCGGTAGTCAACCATCAAGGCACATTAGAGAGCGGCCACTACACCAGCTTCATCCGCCAGCACAAAGACCAGTGGTTCAAATGTGATGATGCCATAATCACCAAGGCCAGCATTAAGGATGTACTAGATAGTGAAGGGTAAGCAGCGTCAACACAGAATATGATGTGGTGATAAAACCTGAACTAAAGGTCTGTTTTTGTGTTGTCTTTTCTCCCCCAGGTATCTCTTATTCTACCATAAACAATTCCTTGAGTATGAGTAGTCTTTGTGACCACTGACCATGAAGAACCACTGCTTCAGATAGGAGAACCGAGGGACTGGGGACAGTATGAAACACAAACACACAAACCTACCTGAAACTCTTTGACTACCAGTCTGCTCCTCCAGCTTTGGAGGACAAAAAAAAAAGCGAGAAAGGAAAAAAAGCAAGAGAGACGGAGGGGAAAAAAAGACGAGCGGAATCATGCAACCTTTCAAGAGAAAAAAAAAAAAAAAGACAAGCACTGAGCTACTTCTTGGCATCTACTTGACAAAACTGAATGAAGAGGGGAGGAGGAAGAGTCGGGTACCATCAGTTCCAGGCTTCAGCGGATGGGAAGAGGCCCCTCACTCTCGGACCCACCCCCCCCTACACACACACACACACCCACGCACACCCACACACACCCACACACACCCACCCCTCCCTGCTGCAGGGGCAAAGTCTTAGCGTGACTGACATTGTATTGATTGGGCACATCTGGAACCTTATTTCAGTATTCTAACCCCAGCCCCACCCCCTATGCACACACACACACTGACACACACCCTCCATTTCTCTCCCATGGTGCTCTTGTTTCAACTGACCAAGCATTTATCTTAGTCATGATGGAAGTTGTCATATGCATAATGGGAAAGCAAAAAAAAAGAAATAAAAAGTAAAAATAAATAAACGAATAAAACGTATTATGAACTTTGCCAGAACATTTTTAAGGTTATGATTCTTATCATTTGTGAATTTAGTTATGAAATACTGTATGAATCTAGTATACATCTATTTTTTAAAAGAGCAAACGAAAACATGGGAGAGCTTAGAGACGCTGCCTTTGCCAGTTGCTGGGGAAGCGCTGCCATGGAAACTAAAACAGATTTGGACCTGAGTGTGCTCATGTTCCATTATTTACTGTGTTGATTGTTTTATTTTTAAGTTTGGTTGAGGGCAGGGAATATCTATTTTTTTTAGCAACTCATTGAAATTTTGTTTACTTGTTCTTTTCTGTGTCCTTTTGTTTTTTTTTTGTTTTGTTTTTTTTTTAAAGTTTTTTTCAGTACAGTCATTTGTCCCTTGCTGTCCTGATACTGGAAATGTTTTTTGGACGTATTATACTTTCATTCTTGTGGAATTGTTGGTATAATGATGGTGCTGATTAAATGGGCTCACCTTTTTTGCTGTTTTAATGAATTGTATGTTGAATGTGAGCTTTGGATTTCATTCGTTAAAGAGAAGACTCGATACATGAACTCCAGTTGCGGCCCTGATATTACACAACAACGCTGTGGTCTCTGTTCATTGAACACCTTGAATGCTCTGCAACAAAATAGCCCAATTAACAACTGCATGCAACTGGGCTCTAATATTTCATGTAAGAAATTGCCCGTACTACCACAAGGCCTGCTGCCCATCATATCTGTTCTGTAGTTTGGTAATGAGGTGGGGGAGGGGGGGGCAATAAGAGGCAAAAGAATGGTAAAACGCATTTTGGCCCTGCAACCACAGCCCGAATGTTACCTTCTCCATGGCAACCATGTGGCTGGCGTAGACCAGTGTGGTTCGTGGTGTGTCTTGCCTCTGCAGTGCAGTAAACCCAGTGCTCTATTCAATCAGTATGCTGTCAAGTCAGACTTTAGATAATGCACATACACATCAGGGTGTTGTGGTCTGTTCTGTTTTTAATATCACTGACTGTATGTATTAAAAGAATTTAAAGAAGAAAAAAAAAACTCACTCGTATATAAAATGAGGCCCTAACTGATCACAGAGTAATGCCACATTCAAGCCACAACCCCTGGTTCTCTAGCTGCTCTGTAAATGGGAAAAGAGAAAAGAAAATACCACGACATGCATATCCTTTGGTTGGAACGTCAGCTAAAGCGCAATGGTGGTTTCTATGTTTTCTTTTTTTCTCCTTTTTTTGAAAACTTGTGAAATGGTCACACTATGAATTTTGATGTATCGTGGAGCAAAGTTGAGGCCACCCGAGGACATTCAGGGAAGCAGCTGAAACGAGAACGAAGAGGAGAGCTTCATTATCCGTTTCAGCAATTAAACTCAGAACAAAACTGGAATGTGTTTGTGCTGTCTTTTGATTCGCCTCCCAACCTACCCGACCCAAACTGTTGTTGTTAGACATTCTCATGGCAGAACAAGAGAAGACACTGACAAAGGGGTGTGGGACATCTGCAAAACACGCAATTACTTTTTAGTAAGAATTTTGCATTTGTGGAAACCCAGCAGTTGTAGTTATGTGTGATTATACTGCCACTCTGTGGCTAAACTGAGAAGCACAATAGTATCTGGAAAAAAAATGAAAAAGATGGTGAAGATGCAAGTATGTAAATGCCATCCAGACTGAAATCAACGTGAAGAAAAGCTTTTTATGAATCCCATATTAAAAATCCCTTAATATAATTTCACACTTGTCATGGCACATTGTACATACTGTGATATTACAATCTTGTGATTTGTTATGATTTGTCCTTGTTCTGGAAAAAGAAACAGAAAAAAGTGTGATGTGGAATAATCCCATTGTGAATTTATGTTAACATATTTTTGCTGCTAATTAAAAGTAATTTTTTTTAGAATTAATGTACTGGCTTGGAGCGGATATGATGGGTGTCATATAGTCTTTATTAAGTTTAAAAAAAAATCCACAAACTTCAATCACACAGCCATAAAAGCACACGTTATGCAATTTACGGAACAAATGGCACATCACACATTTCGTAACGCATCATAAAAAGCACATTGAGCTATAGACTGAAAACAGAACAAGTAGAAAACAACAATACATCTTTCAAAAAAGCAGAAAAATAATTTCTGACCATCCTTGTAAAAAAAGAAGAATTTGCAACATATCGGCACTAGCTGGATGGATTTTTTCTACGTCTCATGTAACTTAATGCATATCCAGTCTGCATTAACAGGTAACAAGCTTGTTTTGTCGGTAACATATGCTACTCCGAAACACCAATCAAAGGTGTTTTAACTGGTTTGCTCTGGCTCACATTTTGTACAAACACAACACAAAGGATACACTTAACTGAGGTCCAACGTAGCTGATGGTCTTGTTTTATTCTTTTTATACTTGAGAATAGCCTATAATTCATGTCCATAGGCATAGCCGCTGTGTTATTATGTTAATGAATAATGCGGTGGGACAAACACTCATGGACATTGTTGCCATGGAAATATAAGACACTAGAGATGCGCTGTGTCTCTCAGCGGTAATAAGATGTTTAAATCCAGGTAACAAATGCAGACGCTCCACAGAGACACAGATTGGATGTGGAATTCGATTAGTCATGGACAGGAGATCACAATGCAAGCTTCACACCAGCAAGTTATGCACATTTATAAAACAACATGCTCACAACGGATCCATAGCTTTGCCGAAGTACTGGATGTTTTATGAAAATCTGCAGCGACGATCAGGCAGCCGAGAGGTTGCACTTCGATACAAACCCCCGTCAGGATCCTTTGCACATTAATCACAATCTGTCACTGGTGTCTGTGTGTGTGTGTGTGTGTGTGTGTGTAAGGGAGTAATAATTCACATAAATAGAAATCTGACTACAGCGTAGAGAAAGACAGAGAATCCTGGAGCAGCACAGTGGTGACAATGAGGTACACCACAGCCTCGCTTCTCGAGGTTATGTGTTCTAGCCCTTCTCAAATTCATGCCCCCTCGCACACATGGATACAAAACCTGACTAAGAAAGAAAACACTTGAAACGAGGCCGCCCACATGCGAGGGATCACAGGAGGAAGATGGCAACTCGTAATGAGAGGCTGCAGGGGACCAGCATAACAACAAAAAAAAGGCGAGACCCTCATTCCCAGAGAGAGTCAAGCGGGCTCGAAATATGAAATCAAGTGTAAATGCAATGATCTCAACCTCCAATTCGCAATTTTCCCAAATGGGATATAGCGGACGGTCAGCAGGAGCCGTCTGATCTTTAACATTCCTTCCAGCCTTTAGACGACATAAATTGCTGTACATATCGAACCATCCAGAATCATGCGGTGCGATAAAATAAATAATGACAGAAATATACGCTATAAAGAAATAATCCTAATTTCAAAAAAGTCGACAGTATTTCCGTACAACATCGTGGTCTAATCTACTCTGTACATAATAGCAGCACTTTGGTTAGACACTGACATCGACCATGTCCAGTGCTGTTACAAACAACCTACACATGTGACAATGGTGAAGCAGGGAGACTCATACAAATATCTGGCACATTAGCATACACTGCGGGATGAGAAAATCAATGGCACTGACATTGATTTCCCCCTGCACCTGAAAGAAGCAACTTCGAGGGAGTCAACAGCAAATATAAAATCCCCAAATATTTATATAGGAAATACTAATGTTGGCCTTTTTTGTACAGCACATGAGCTCTCAGCGACGTTGTTCTATTTACACAAAGGGGGACTTTAATCACTCCATGCAGGTCCCTTACTGTAAACCATGACCCTGCATCCCGAAAGAAATGCCTGTCGCCCGGGGGACCAACGTGTGTGTTGGTGTCCATTGTTGCGTACCTCCGAGTCAATACACCGCGGACAAACAACTCTATTTCATGTCTTTTACATTACAGAGCAAACATTTATGTTGCATGTCGTAACACCTGGCGATGAATAAATGGCAGATGGGGCTTCGGGCCATCAGATGCTGGTCTGCAGGTCGCCGTTTAGCAAAGTGCTTTGGGTTTCTGTGGGGTCGTTCATCATGCGCGACTTGTCCTGCCGGCTGTCGCTGCGCTCCACCTCGTCCAGCCCGCCCACCTTCTTGAGGCACAGGACGTTCTGGAAGCTCTTCTTGAAGTTCTCCGACAGGAAGGCGTAGAGGATGGGGTTGGCGCAGCTGTTGGCGTAACCCAGGACAACCACGAAGGCGAAGGTGCTCCGGAGCATGGGTGTGGTGCTGATGGTGCCCGTCACCGAGGTCACGTTGAAGACGTAGAACGGCAGCCAGCAGAAGACGAACACGGCCACAACGATGGACACCATGCGCGTCACCTTCCGCTCCGAGCGCTTCCTCTTGGAGGAGCTCACGCGGATCCCGGAGGACTTCACCTTGATGATGATGAACAAGTAGCAGAGGCAGATGACCATGAGAGGCAGGAAGAAGCCGAGGATGAAGGTGTAGAACATGAACGCCGTGTAGTAGGCCTCTTGGGGCTCCGGCCAGACGATGGTGCAGAAGCAGCCGTCGTGCTTGGTGATCACGCCGCTGTAGATGACGATGGGCAGGTTGACCATCAGGGACACCCCCCACACCGCCAGGTTGATGGTCTTGGCCATGCGGGGTTTGCGCCACTTGGTGGACTTGATGGGATGCACCACGGCCAGGTAGCGGTCGATGCTCATCACCATCAAGCAGAAGATGGAGGTGAACTGATTGAGCGAGTCGACGGTCATCACCACACGGCACAGCACCGGCCCGAACGGCCAGTGCACCAACGCCAGCTGGATGGCGATGAACGGCAGGCCCAGCATGAAGAGCACGTCGGCCACCGCCAGGTTGAGGATGTAGATGTTGGTGACCGTCTTCATCTTGGCGTAGCGCAGGATCACGTAGATGACCAGGGCGTTGCCGCAGAGCCCCACCGTGCAGACCAGGAAGTACATGCAGGTGATGACCACCGTGCTGGTCCGGGTGAAGCTGTGGTCCGTGTAGTTGCTGGGCAGGTCCGAGTCGTTGCCCTGCAGGAAGCTGTCGTACATGAAGTGCTCCGTCAGGTTCGGAGGGGACGACGGGAAGATCCAGGAGTCCATGGTGCCTCTGTCTGCTCTAACACCTGTCACACCTGCAGAACGAGAAGGACACAATAACTTTACTTCTCTATTTGAATTGCGCTCAGCTGAATCTACCTGCTTGCATGTGTCCCTCTAATTGGGCTATGAACCGATATTAAACAATTGTCCTTGACACAAGAGCTTATTTCTCACGGAATAAAATGGAGCATTATCATCATCACCTTTGCTGTTCATTTGCCGTGATCTCCCCCTCTTCTATTCACACCTCATGCCTAACAGATGTTGCTCTGTTGACCCAATTGATCTGAATGCAGCCACCGGCCGTCGCAGGGCGTTTGGCAATAACAGCCCTCACATGAATGGCGAGGCACAATGCAATAACATCCGTCATAAATCTGCGTTATCAACGAGAGCTAAATATTCCCTGACACCACCGAATGTTTGCTCATATCCCTTTAAAAGTCCGATAGCTTCCCTGATGGCGGCGGAATATTAAAGATTTTGTGTCTGGATGGGCTCTCATCAGGAGAGGGGCGATTGATTGCAAGTGGGACGAAAAGGCTTTGCTGCTGCTTATTGCCTGAGTGTGGACCCTTCCCCATGCGTTTACTTCGGGGGGGGGGTCACTTCCACCCAGGGAAATCAGTTTTTTGCACCTGATGGTCCTAATATCACCCGTGGGAAGAACTTGTGTGTCCTTCAAGGCTGCAAATGGCTGTGACAGGTAACAATGAATTCTTTGCTGACACAATTTTCCAATTTATTAGGGGGGGTGGGCACATATGTAAATTAATCCCAGGCTAAGTAATTGAATGAGGGTGGGGGGCAGGTGGGGGTGTCACCGGACTGCCAATAGCGCCGGATTGAAGTGCTTGTCACTGCCAAAGCACGGATACCCAGAGTTCGGTGCCAATGGGACGAGATGCTGGCAGTTTGTCATTTTCTCCAGGGCAGCAGGATGAGACGGTCGATGTCTCAGAGTCTTATTTTGGTGACCAGGTGACCAGCTGTTGGTAGGAGCAGCCCGCCTGCGTGTGAATCAGGTGGACGGGCAGATCACTACATAATGCAACAGTTGGAAGCAGGCAGGAACAAAACATGTTTTTTTATATCTTGTAGAAGGAGAATATGATGATTAATTATTTCCACAGACACCAAAATAAAGCATCTTCTAAAGCCCACTGGCTGAGATCGATGAGATGGAGAAACTGTTTTGCCGATAAATAAAATAAGAGTGTTGCTGCACAACAGTCACATACCAGCAACAAGTACTTTCCTTTAGAAATTCAAGTCAATACCTGCTTTCGCCTTGAACAGTGAAAAGCATCAATATTGTCAACTTCCAAAGGCCATTTTTAGCTGAAAGGATGAAAATGTGGATCAGGAAAAAGTGGATCAGATGAGGAATTTTGCGAATTCTGGACGTAAAGGTGAGGGTTGGTTGTAAAATTATTGCAACATTTATGTTTTCAGACAAATGAAAAACATCATTAAGTGGAAAAATGCATCATATAGTTCGAGAACAAGAGGAGGAGCAACTGTAACATTTTGAAGGCCTTTGATTTATGCAATATTTAAACAATGCTTTTCCATCTGCTCACATTGAAGTCCAGTGTGACAGATGGAAAAAAAACAAAACTGCATCATCTTACCTGCAACTGGACCGAATCTCTTCACTGAATTTCACGCAACTTCTCTCAGGAAAAAGATGCTCATGACAAATTCATCCCCCTGCGAGTCGAAAAAAAAAAAAATCTCTCTGCGATCAGATAATCCCATCGTGGGAGCGAGGAGCAGAAGACGCGCCGCCCGCTCGACTCGGGGGCGAAGATGCGCGCTGGCGCTCCGACGCGCGCACTGCTGCTCCGGCTGGAGGAGCGCGGAGACGTTCGAGGACGCGCGTAAACAGCGCAGAGGAGGTGCTGGAGAGACTCACCTCCGGACTCAGGAGGGGCTGCGTCCTGCTCCACGCACGTCGTCTTGCATACAGATGTTGCTGTTTTTTCCGCGAGGCTCCAGCTCTGGACGCGATGCTCTGGCGCAGGCAGCGGAGTTATGAGGAGCGCTGATTTACAGAAGCCCTCGAACGTAACACAACACAAACACTCATTAAGGATAATTAAGGATTCAAATCTCTGTTTATTGTCAGAAGAACGTGCCAAGCGTTGGGCGCCCTGACCCACGCACCTCCTACAGGCCAGAGCTACAGTTATAAAGGCGAGACGTGATTTAAAAACAGTAATTAAGGAGGTATTTTTTTGTGTTTTTTTTTTTTTTTTTTAATCTGTCTATCAGGCTTCACTTTGGCCCGCTGCTAGTTCTACTCACGGCCACCAGAGGCAGCACTGAGCCCAATGGGAAGCATTCCTCTACAACCCACATGAAATGGAACATTAAGGATAATTGTGGCTGTATTTCACATTAAGAAGACTCCTTCTGTCTAAGGAGTGTGAACTGCTTGATTTAAAGATGTTTAACGCTCCACAAAATAAAGTATGATCAAATCTACGCTTGACGGACAGGCGTGAGTTCCCGCCCACCATCACACCTGAAGCCAAAGGCACTAATGAGGAACCAGGTGTGAGCAGTCATTGTTCCTGTGCTTTGTTTTACAAGTTTAACCCACGTTCTTCACTGTACTCTTTCCCTGAACTGCTGTCGTGCCAATGATGAACTTTTATCCCAAAACATCCCCTCAAATGCCGGGTTGGACTATTTCCAAGCACCAAAAACGGATTATCTCTTCTGTGCTGTGAGAACCACCTGACCTACAGTCCAGGTAAGTCACCACTTTATCTTTTCTCGGCTGTGTTTTTTTTGAAAAGTGCTGCTTCTTTTCAAAATGTTTTGTTTGGCTTTGCTTGTGTGAGTTTATGTGAAGTTGTACCAGCTGTGTGGGTTCTGTATTATCATGAGCTTGTGTGTTTTTTCCCCCCTCGCTTGAAGTTCCAACCATTAAATACGTCATTTAATTGTTATGGCACCTGTGGCTTTTGATGCGAAAGGCCCTTTGATTCCGGAGATAATGTAATACGAGACGTTGCACAGTGAAGTTCCAGTTCCCTCTATGTACATCAACTGCTGCCATTTTGCTGGAACATCTTCGATCGATCAGCCTCGCCACGTTGGAAGTGAAGGGCTATAAATTAGCGTTGCCTGGTTGACCCACTAGCATGTCCGCCATATGCATCTGCTCGTGTCTGGCTCAGTGCCTCGTTAAGGGCGGCTGTCAGTGCATGTGGTTAGTTGAGTTTACGACCCCCATGAGATGAATGATTGATTTTTTTTTTTCTTCTTGAATTTAGCCTTTTCTTAATTAATGGAAAGGTCAAAAGGTCTTTTTGTCTGTTGTTGGTTGAATGCTGTGCATCTCTAACATGAAACCCCAGTTGGCTCTACTTTTCAATTAAAGTCTTATTTGGTGTTTTGCCATGCCTTTATTTTGAAACTAAATAGTCTTTATTGTCCCATAGGGAAATTTGTTTCCAGTCTGTCGATACATATATAACATTAATAAACCCACCAACAATAATACATTAGGAGGATGGGTTTGGTTTGCATTTGCAATAATTTACGTGATCTTAGGCAGTCTGGTGGACCATATGCTAATAAATTAAGGCAGGTGAGGCTTGAATCACTCGGGAAGTGTGCTGGAAATGGTGAAGTCCAGCTTCATCTTTGACAGGAATTGATTTTACAGCAACCGATGTCCTGTTTTGTCCAGGATTTTGCACCCAAAGACGCTTCACACTTGAGTACGGTCAATAAAAAAACAAACACAAAGAGGCTGTCATCTTAATAGAATGCATCTTAAAGTTTGCAATTTGAGATGCTGTCGGAGGTTGTTGCAGCTTCAAGTGTGCAGATCTTCGCTCCATATCAATGAGTCAGATCTTGATGACTCCCCGAGTTGATTAGGTCTGCCTTACTTTACCGATTGCCGTTCCATAACACTGCTGAGAGCCTGAAGCGGAGATCTTTATTTGCCCTCTAATTACCAAGTCATGATCAAGCACCTCTCAGGTTCACATCCTGAATTGAAACTACTGATTATTCGTCTCGCCCGGGCAAACTGACAAACAATTGGTAGCCGGAGGGCAGCTGTAAAGCATTCAATGGAGGTTTTTCCTGTTTGGTGCAACAACTCTGCTGTAAAATAAATGAATTAACCAGGCGTATTGAGGTAGAGTATGTTTGACAGTGTTTCATGCTGTTTTTGCTCTCATTTTTCTCTGTATTCTAAAGTAGCTTTGTGTGTCTAGAGTCCGCAAATTACAAAGATTGGCACATGCCTGTCATTGTTAAGCCCACTTCATGTCGGGTTGAAATGCTCAAAAGCAAAAGGTCGCCGTGGACCAAATTCTGCTGTTCATTAATTTTTTGTAATCGCTTGTGTTGTTGTTGCTATTATAATTAGGCTGGGGAACGTGCTCAAAGAAAAGGTCAGCCGGAATCAGAGTGAAGTGATCATGTGGGCATAAAATAATTGCATTGGCAGCCAGTGGTCATGTATACCAATAAGTCTTGTTGAAATGCAAATTTAAGACATTTTTCCTTTGCAGAGATAAATATATAAATGATACAAAGAGTCGAAAGTAAGCATCTGAAACAAAATGTATAACTTGTTTTTTTTCAATACCCAACTAAATAATTTCAAATTGATAGTAATGATGATAATACTGCCATGCCGGTCCAAGCACTGAAAGGTACAAAACAATCAGAACATGACAATCCAAGTAAAACAGAGTGAGATATCAGCATACTTAACTGCTTACGGAAGCTTTTAATAAACAAAGAAAAGTACTGACATATTTGAAAAGTTTTGATTTAAGAAAAGCAAAGGCTTTTAATAGAACAGAATTTAAACTAGCAAAGAATATTGAAACTACATGGAAATTTGAAACGATGGAATAGTAACCCCCCCCCCC
>CAESWR010000180.1:175867-186743 GCA_903171835.1 Mullus surmuletus | reverse complement strand
TGTGAAATAACTTGACCGTCAATTGGAATGGCTCCATATCGTACTGACGTGTTCCCCGTAAAATGTGTTCCAGTAAATCAAAATTTTCCCTTGGTATTGAATTCAGCTAAATTAATAATAAAGGGCTGTGCAAACCAAGTATTCACACTGAACGATATCACTGTGTTGCTAGGTTACGTCAATCAAATGTCTAATCTCCGTTAACAAAACACTTATCCCAAGGGAGAGACCGATTGCATTCCAGATGTCCATCTTCTTGGTCAAATCCATATAAAGTTAATGACTTATCAAAGAGGGGTGGATATTTTTGAAATTCCCAGATGAGCTTCTCACCAACATCGTCCACCATGTTAAATGAGTCTGTGAGTGACGCAGTGACGTGTTGAACATCTAGACATGTCATTTTAGATGGATTTAGATTGGCTGCCGGTATTTCTATCATTATTCAAATCTTTCTGAATGTGACCTAAACGATATTGTTCTCCAGTATCGTTGTTATAGTTGTGGTGTGGACTCTGCCATCCACTTCAGTTAGAACGATTTCTAAAACTATATATGTATAGTTATCTTTAGTTCCTGATGTGGATGGCCCTTTAGGATCCATGGCAATTGCCATATCTCGAATCAGGAAAAGTAGATATTTGAATTGAGCTTCCAGTTTGAGAAACAGAGGTAGAAGTCACGCTCTCACACAGGACTTCCATGTTTCTCCAGAGGTCACCATGAAAAGTGAGACATTTGAGAGGAATCATGAGATTGTGGCTGTCATTGCTTAGCTTTGTTCACCTATCTGTGCTCTCATGGCCTCGTGTTCAGGAGACTTTAATTAGACTTACTCAAGATTTGACTTTTGATCAGAGCAACAGATAAATGAGATAATGCACTGTTGTTTACCCCAGTTGGAGTAGTATGAGCAACCACACATCATCCATCATTTCAGTAGGAGTTGTTCTGTCTGCAGCAGCGTTACATAAGTTTCTGTGTTCGGCAATCCCAGACAGAGCTTACCTCGTAGCTTGCTAGTCCTACCAGTTGATATTGTCCTCTTTCTTCAGTGGAGACCCTGGTGATCTGGAGTTCTCAGGTTACTGTTTGCAGGGTGGTTGCAAGATGTCATTTTGCTGTGCCTACAATTGTAGTGCAGGCTGAATGAGAAAACACTGCTCTTCAAAATGTACTATGGCAATCACAATCTTCACAAGCAACAATGGAATGGTTCCTCAAAGTACACCTCTGTGGAAGTGTTGGGTCCCTGAAAGCACCATAGGAGCTTCCTCTGCAGTTTCACTTATGAGAACCTCCAAAAGCTCCTTGGACTTTCTATTTTTCTTCATGGCGAAAATCATTGTAAGGTTATACAGCCAACAGTTGGGAGATCAATCAGATCTGATTACATCTTACAAATCTGTGCATTTATATTCATTGCATCACCATTTATTGCTCACACAAGAAGTAAACTTGCCCAATCCAATCATTGTCCCCAGGAACAAAGAGCTGAATTCAGCCTTCATGTTGTTGTTTAATCACGCTGTATTATGAGGTCGTTTTCTGTGCTCTGGAAGATGTTCTCCTGATGAAAATAACTTCACAGAATAACTTTTCCCCCTCATTCTTGTGGTCAGAGCAGCCTGGCACCGTGAAGCAGAGCGTTTTCCCATGCATTATGATGGAGCAATCCGGCATGTCTGCAGAGTGAAGTAAACAGCTTGTAAAACAGAGACACATGCTGTTCTTCCTCTCAGTCTCTCCGTTTGAGGTCCATCTTTGGGTGTTGTCAGGCAAACTATGCTCAGGATCATTTTTCTTCCATGATACAAAGATGTTGAGTTTCTTTTGGTACTTTCAGAGGGAGTGAGGTCATCTGCTGTGTGGTCAGAGAATGAGAGAAGGCTTTGGGAGAGTGAGTTCACCGTGACCCTCTCGTGCCCCGGAGCCCGGGACTTTTCTGTTTTTTGGGCTGCGACATGGGGAGAGAGAGGTCGGCCTGGGCGGATGTTGATGCAGTACTGTAAGGCTAGTCATGATTCAGGTTACTCAACCCTTCGATTTGCTTGCTTTGCCTCGTCTATCGGTCTCTACTTATCATGAAAAAGCCAGACATTTTCTAAAAAATCTCTGCAAGATACTCGCCCAGGGAGAGAAGTGTGGAGCGACAGTGTGGTGAGGATTCGCAGCACATCAGTCAGTGTGTCATTACGGGACGGGGGATCGAGGTAACGTCTAGACGCAAACTAAACAAAACCCGTGTAATTAGCCATCTCGCACCCTCCCCTGGATTTGGCACAAGTACTGAGCCCGGAGAACTCGATCACAGGCAGAGGAGCAGGGTGAGGTGTAGCGAGCTAAGCGGCTGTCAGTGCTGTCATGTGGACATTAGCTGGATTAGTTTGATGAAACTCACTCGTGCATTGGATTCCCCCTCCCCATCTCTCTGTCTTTTTATTGGGATTGTTTTAATCTCTTTAATTTGTTCCCTGACTTGTTTGATACTCTGCACAGCGGGTCCTCACCTTTTTGCCTCCACCACTCCATCCTCCCTTCTATTCCTCCCGTGCTCTCTGCTGCTGTAAAGCCTTTCCGTGACTAGCTGTCATTAATCTTCCCTCTCCAGGGGCAGGATCTTGACTGCGTGCCAGCTGAGTGCTCACACAAAGCCAAGACAGCCATCTAAAAAAACAGAGCCGCTTTTCTTGTTTCCAGAGCGCCGTGTATCTCACACTCACGCTGCTCGTGGCCCTGGGGGCAACACCACCGCGCACAACAAAGGAGCGAGGCTGGATGGGGCCGAGCACATCACACGAGGCTGTTATCTGTGCATTTAGACAGACGAGAAGTCATTGTTGTTTTTTTCCCAGTGCAGGACCGGCTCTTATCCAAACATTCGCACGCCAAGCATTGTTTGAATACACATTGCGTAACATCAGCAGCGTGTGCATCTTTTTAGGAAAATCTGAAATTGACTTTAATGCAATGACTTTGCTTAACTAAACTTTTGTCACTTTGCATTACTGTCTCATCCATTTTTACACATCAGTACGTTCTGCTGCAGCAGAGAACAGTTCACCACTGTTGGCACTTCAGTGTGATATTATCAAACACATGTAGCATGATAATTCTGTTTACACAGACACCTGGAGCAAAAATAGCTGAGAACGCCTAACAGGAAACATGTTGTACTTGGAGTAAATATGAAATATTGTTGATTGACTAGATCATATCACCACTTCTGCAAAATTTTTCCTGCCAGTGAATCTTTGACCCAAGAAAGCAGGGGTCATCGGTGGGCCAGATCGTTCTGGCTGGTGTTCACCCGGTGAGCAAGTCTTCCCACGTCATCCTCAGTGTGTTGGCAGCAGACTCTGGACTTTGTGTCGCATGTAGAGATCAGAGGGGGGGGCAGCGAGGCGGGGGAGAGCTGCAATTTCAACAGCTGACCCTAATAAAAAAAGCAGATCCCTCAGCATCATAAAGAGTTATGGTGAGGTTAACAGTCCATTGTTGGTGCCGTAAATGTCAGTCAGTGGGGAAAAAAAGAAGTGTTTTTTTCTTTGTTCTTGCAGCTTTTTTTTTTTGTATTCACTTAGTTTTACATCGCAACCCCGTTCTTAAACCTGCTAACCCCCCCGAACACCGTTTCCTGTGAGAAGAGATCTAGTGTGAAAGAGGGGAGCGCTATCAGTGTCTGCTGTCAACAACAAAGCACCCTGCTCAGCCCCCATCCGCCACTCCAAAACACACACACACTTTGCTCCCTCCAACACATCCGACGTCGGCAAGCCACCACATTTCACTGCTTGACTTCTCCACTTCCCTTCGCCCTCAGGGGCCCTTGCAGCTCTTTCATTTGAGCCACCATGCTCCTCTTAAAGCACTTCCCACCTCTCCAACGATCCGGCAACAGACGCCACGCACGGTTTGCGCTCCTGACTGCGTGTGCATGAGGCGTCGATAATGCTGATGGCTTTGAAAGAGCACGCCGCTATTTTGTTTGACTTTATGGGTGAGCATCTGATGGAGCCCACATTGTCGGGCTATAGGGGCGCTCAGGACTGTAGGTGTTCCATGGACAAAAGTCATTTTCAGCCTTAGAAAAGGGTTTTTAAGCGTTTTTCACCATCAAAAGAAATCCCAATACATCCGATTCTGATCATATATTCAACTTTATGGCTTATTGAATACACTGCTGCTGCTCTGAGACAGTAATTCTCTATAGTTTTGTTAATCCATCTTTGATACCGATGGTGTTAAATACAGCCCCTCCAACACACGCACATACACACAAGCACACACAAGCACACACAAGCAACAATACTGCAAAGGCTGTTTCTAAAGAGTCAGGCGTGTCACACACTGCTCTGTTATTGTTTTCATATACAGTCATCAATTGACAATAGCATCATTTGTCAAATCAAATCTTTTTTTATTAAAACGATCGAGCACATTCAAAAACAACAAACGTGCTTCACAAACGGGATGTTAATCAAACAAAAACACGAGTGACGGAGCAAAGAAAACAAGATGATTCAAGTAAATGAATACAAGCATTAAATAGCTCGATTTCATCATAAACACACACAGCCAACATGTTCATAAGTGTCAGTGGACGGGGTGTTTATTTTTAGCATGGAAGTATAAAAACTCAAGCTATGGAAACACTAACAATTCTTGTTCCTTTTCACTTCAGAATCATTCTGTGTCGAGAATAAGTGGCGAACAAAAGTTCAAAGAGGTGTTCATGTGGCATAGAGATAAATGCGGGACGATTATTAGGATTTGAAAAAGCGCTCGGTTCGTACTGTACGTGCCCCGTAGGCGTGATGGATTTACGTTCACTTGTGGATTCATGTAGGATTTTAGTGATCCTTTCTTAATTTGTGCATTGATGTGCACGCAGTAAGTGTGCTGTATTCCGCTAAGCGCTTTAACCTCTTCAACACAAAGATGAGATAAGCCCTGTGTAATTACTTTTCCAGAAAAGGACTTGCAAATGAAAACCACCACTGGGTTCAAACGGCGAAGTTTCTCTCTTCTACCGCTTGATGTCCTCTGCCTCCGGGCCCCGCAGTCAGTCAGTCAGTCGTATTTCATCGTGTTTTTTTCCCAAGGGATGGGGGGATGGGGGGGGGGCACATTAACCTGCCTCGGCTGTCACGCTACCTCGCAGCCGAGTGAGTCAGCGTCGGCAAGAGAAGTCGAACCCCGGCATGCCTTTCTCACACATCAAAGGCGGGCCGACTGCGCACACCTCAACGTGGTTGCGCTGCAGTCGCGTACATTTGTGTATCATGACCTGCTCGCAGTCACTGACATGCTGCCAGTTCCGCAAAAGCCTCTGCGCACCATTGCCAAGGTAGTCAAAGTCAAAAGGGCAATGAGTTAACGCTCCTCATACAGGATTTCCCAGTCAGAGAATGTCCTTATTGTTCCTTTGAAGTGGTTACATGTTTAACCTGTGGCGGTTCCTTCATAGCAGGCAGGCAAACAAAGATGGTGTGCCGTCCTTATGTCATGCAAGCTTACCGTAATTATACACACTTTGTTGTTGACTGAATGGTATGTGCTGCATACACATAAACTGGTAGAACCATGTGCTGGTTGGATGGAACATTTTCGATGGTTCTGATTATTAAATATATATTCAGTTCAGAGGTGCGGCTCAGTGATGACTTCTGTGTTGATATGTTGGGGGCCAAGTGTTCTGAGTTGACGATGGTCATGATGAGCTTCTTCCTCATAAGCAGTGGTTACTCACATTTTGATCATTTGCTGAGTCATGACTTAAATATTCTAACGACCACAATCGAAAATGGTCAATGGGCTGTACTTTTCTTTGAATCCCATAGGGTCCAAGTCCGGTTAAGAACCTGACATGCATGCTCCCCCCCACTCCAAAGTGACCTGAAATCCAACCATTACAACTTCAATTGTTGATCAAGTTTCAAGGTTTTTTGTAAACTGCCGGTGCTACGTATGTGTATACAAATTTGGGGTGGGTGATATTTTGAATAGATTAAACCTATAACAGCCAGAAAAGTAAGCAAATGACCAGCTCTGTTAAAATACTGTGATTACACTGTATATCATCTTTATATTGTGTAAAGATATTGCAACACAATGAGCCAAAAATGACTACCATATCAAAGATCAGTGCTTTGTTACGTACAACGCTCCAATTTTGGTACATGATGTGATTAAAAACATCTTTTTGCTAAAGTTTATCATCATCTCAAAGCTGCTTTGCCAGTGCTGTTCTTTTCCCTGCAACAGCGTGCCAGCCAGCAGCCATTGTATTCCCACTCAACCCTGTCATTACCCGAGTGGGGCGTGGGGAGGACTGTTTACAAACAGCTGCCTGACATGATGGTGGAGAAAGTGACACACACGCTATGCTCTCCAGCACAACCCCTAACATAATTATCTCTGTTTGCCTGACTGATTTTCAACTGTTTAAAATCCCCTCAAATGGGGGGGAAAAATGTGTTCAGGGTTTTCTGCTTTATTCTGCTTGTCCTCATAGTATGACTACACACTAAAAGCTAAGCGACCATGTGGCAGAATATTTCACCACTGCTGTGTTGCCACACTGTTGATGTGTGTCCAAGCACACCTTGCCATGTGAGGAAGGACAATACAGTTCTTTCATAGCTCTGACCCAACTGTCACACCTTCCGCTATATCCAGGACATCCTTTGGCTTCATGGACAAAAAGCAATTGTTCCTGATGAGAGCAGATGAACTAAGCACATAGTAGCAGATGGACAGAGCTGAGCAGATATAAAAAAACAGGGCAAATTTGGAGTTAGAGGGTAGTTGGTTATAAAAGTCGGCTGACATTGGCAGTTTCCCAATCGGAAGGGAATGGGGTTTTATCCTGCAGAGATTGTAAGACATGTCCCTCTCTTCCCAAACACCAATTGCTTCATATTCCCGATCAAACAGCCCCTTTGTCTCAGCGTTTCATCCAAAGGGGGGTGGGGGGGGGGGGTCGGAGAACAGTGCGCCGCACTGACGGGACGCAGACAGATTATCTTGTTTGAATGGCTTTTCCAGAGCGGCAGAAAGGCCAGCACAACAATAGGTAACTTGTTGTAGGCACAACAAATCTAATATTCATTTAACATAGCCCATGGGGGCTGTTCATGCTGGTACAGTAACTGCTTGTATTTGCATAATACACTCCACCTCAGCAGGGCTGCTAATTGGGCTGGTCGGAGGGAGCCAAAAGCCCCTGATGAAAGAGAGTAGTGGCCGCAATTATCACAGGAGACACAACAATGTAGGGATTGAAATAATTTCTTTTATGCCTGCTGGGGACTGTCCTCTCCTCCCTGGCAGCGGAGGAAGAACCAGCAGCTAGATGGAAAGGGGTAAAAACAGATTGTTTAAAAGAAGAAAAAGAAGCCCTCATCGGTACCATGTGGTGATGTTTCAATCTCGATGTTTGTCATTAGGGGGCCTACAGACATGCGTGTATTGTGCAGGTGGGTGTTTTATGATGTGTATGTGTTTGAAATTGCTTGCAAACATAAGAAAGCTTCTTCCCTCATGTTCATTAGTGCTGATTAAAGTCATGTGTGCTGCTGGTATTACTGGCAGAAAGGTTTGGGTTTTTTTTTCTCTGCTTGGACACGATGGTCGCCCGTGATGTGTCAGAACCAGTCAGACTCTCGCTCAGTCAGTCTCGGGGAGATTTCGACCAGCGTGCAGCTTGAGGGATGTGCGTGACTGAGATTGGCATGGGTAGCAGCAGTGCAGTCCACATACCAGATTTGGACTTGTTTTATTACCTTTCCTCAGTGTTTAACATCTGTTAGATCCCAATCATCACGCACCAATAAATGTTTTGGATCCTATTCATACATATTGTTCTCTCTATACCTTTTATTTGAATGCCCGCAGCAACAAGAGTCTACACTAATGCTTCCAAAGGTTTAACGTGTGGCATGAATGATCTCACCGTGCTTGGAAGAGAGTGTTTCCTTAATCTGTCAATCAGTCAATACAAATCACATATTTCTTCTATTAGTTGTGAGCATAATAAAAATGATGAGCATGGGCAAAACCTGCCAATTATTCTCTGGACTACATCCTCATGCCACTGATCTGACATCATCTTTAATAAGTCGGTGGAACTTCTGAGATAGGTCAGCCGGGCCGCCGCAGCTCCTTTTCGGAGATGTGGTGCTGACAGCACAGCTGATTGTGAGGGCAGCAGTGCTCTCATCGAGGTCAGTGTCGGAGAGGATTTAATGGATGGTTGCTCCAACAGTGCCGAGGCCTGTCTTCCGTGTAGCTGAAAATGCGTGGCGATAAAATTACTTTACACTGAATTGAACAAGCACAAAAATTAATTGATATATGATTTCTTTTAAGCATACTTTAGGGCATTGCCATTGATGGAAGCAGAACTCTGACTACATAATAATAATGATAATAATAATAATAAGAAGAAGACTTAACAATGCAGTTGGTTGCTGCTTTACTGCTTATTTTAGTGTATTTTTTCATATATCTCAGTCGGAGCGGATTAGATTTAGAGGATTTTAGATCCTATAAAATCTGTTTTAAGACTTTTGTATTGCTTTTGTATTTACTTTTAGATAATTTTAAGTTAACTGTTTGTACTAACCAAGTTGATCAATTTGCCATTCAGCTAGTCTGTCTACAGTAGACAGAGAAACTTCGTACCCTTATTGGGAAACAGGTGCTGAGTCAGTGAGGAGAGGAATGTTAGAAGAATGGGGAGGGAAGGGTAAGCGTTTGTGTGTGTGTGTGCGCGCGTGTATGTGCATGAGTGAGGGAGCGCGAGAGGTGTGTGTTTGTGTGTGCGTGTGTGTCAAGTCCGTGAGAGAGAGTGTGTGAGTAACGCTGAATGGAAGCCAGAGAACCGAGGAGAGAACAAGGGGAGGAGACTCTCTGGGGATTGCGTGCGGACATCAAATGTTTACCTGTAACAAAAAGAAAGGGGAAGGTGTAGTAGGGGAAAAAAAGGAGGAAAAAAAGGCCGTGGTTTACAGGGGTGGGCGGGGACCCAAAGCCGAAAGCATGAGCTTCGCACGCAACTTAACAATACTACCTTTATGAAGGCTGTATTGCGTTAGTCAGTGAGCACACACACACACACACTCACGTAAGATACTGATGGTGTTACACGAACACACACACACACGCGTCAAGGAATTTCAACAGGAATAGATAACCAAATGATAGCACTTACACTGCTGCTTCCCATTTGAAACCATGTATTTATAAGAAAAAAATTGTTAAAAAGTGAAGAAAGCCTTCGTGACTTTGAGATAATGCCATCAAAGAGAGTCGGACTTTTTTGCGGCCACACATTATTCACCAAATGGGAGCGAGTAAGCAGCTCCATCTGTGGAACAGCTGGAGTCTCTGCTCCTACAGAAGGGGGGTACTTGACCATCTAAGCTCAGCCCAGAACCCAAAAAGTCCTGGAAGCAGATGTTCAGCATTCCCTCATGCCCGGGACCCTCTCTGCGGTTGCGCCGTTCATTTTTCATCATAATTGGCCAACAAATCAAGACAAAATGAGAGTCAGCCTTTGTTGTGGAAACCACAGAGAGCCCCAGTGATTTACAGACAGGCAGCCCCTCACTCTCTCTCCCTCTCTCTCTCTGTCTCGCACTCTCCCTCTCTCTGACTGTCGCTGGCTCTCTCCTCGTCGTGCTGTATCTCTGCTCTCCATCTCAAGGGTGCCTTATCTGTGGCTAGAACAAAAAGTCTGGGAAAATGTGTACCGATAATAGATTGCTGAACAAAAGTCACACAATGGGGCTTCTCTGTATTATCTTCATGTCGTGCACAATCTCATTACACACCTCTGTACACTTTTATTTTATTTTTTTCAAAGCAAAGCTGTGCAGATTTTGTCAACTTGCGCAGTCCGTTTCATCTAGTACTGTTGTGCGCTTGCAGACCTATACACTAAAGGGATAGTTCACCCCCAAAAAGAAAATTCACTCAATCTTCATTGCTATGGCATTCAAGGGGGTCAATGTTGAGTGCACAAAAAATTTCAGGTGCTTCAGAGGTTCAAAACTATTGCAGCCAAATCCAGTATAATGTAGTGAATTGACTTCTACCCATTCTAATGTGGGAAAAAAGGATAAAATACTGATCTCTCAATACAAATTTGAATTTGATGTATGCATTTTTTATGGCCGAAAACTTTACTTCATAACAAAGAAGACCATTTTTGAGGAGTTGGATACGGAAGAAAAACGGATGAATGGATGACAAGGCGACTCCTCTAACAGGTAACCATTTTAGTGTTTTTCTCTATCATTCTTTCTTATAAAGTTCCATTGTAAACTGTGATCGTTTGAAGTCGCGTCATACCAGCAGCTCTCTGCCTCTGAGTGCGTTCGGGCAACAGGCAGGTAACCTCAAGTTCTTGATCTGGTCTCGCTCCCCTCGCACTAAAGTGGACATTTAGGCTGAAAGCATGAGTGGTGCAAAAAGGACTGTTGAATGAAATCACTGCCACTTTCAAACTGAAACGCTTTCCTCCTTTTTTTTTTTTTTCTTTTACATTTCAAGAGGCAATCACCCACTATATTTGATTTTCAACCCCCCTGAAACTGAAATCCGTTGCTGAGAGGTTTGTGAGTAACTCTTCATCTTTGGCAGAACTATCCCGTTAAACCAAACATAACCCTCCTCCCCCTGCCTTTGCCTCGCCTCTTTGATTGTGAGTCAAATCCATCCGTCACTCCCCTGATTGGCAGCTTGCGTGTAAACGGCAGAGTTATTGCGATTTAGCCAGGGGCGTCTGCGGTCAGCGCAATATGTGTACTATAAATAATTTGGCTGTGTATGTTGTGTGAGCAGGAGGGGAGGGGGGGGGGTGTCAGGG
>CAESWR010000180.1:145070-158433 GCA_903171835.1 Mullus surmuletus | reverse complement strand
TAATCCTCCTCCTGTATAGAGCGGTCAATTAAGAAGCTTAGCTGATAGAAAACGAGACAGCGTCTGATGCATTGAATGTGTGAAAGTGCGCTAAAAAGGGGGGGCGCGGGGGGGTGCGACTGGCGCTCCAATCAGAGTAGAAAAAGCTGGGGGGGGGGGATGGAGCCTTTTTGGCGGGGCGGCTCCAAAGGAGAGGCAGCATCTGGGGGTGGAAAAGTGGCACAGAAAGCGGGCAAATCTCACATTCCGTGCCGCTTTTGTTACACAAGTAGTTCAGATGGAGGGATTTCAGACGTCACAAGCAGATACTTGTGTTGCAACTGTATCAGTGGCGGCCTCGGCGTTCCCGACCTTTGGCTCGGATGCACATGCTCGCAGCTTCTGATCTGCTTGCGGCGATTAATCACAATCGACCCAGCTCGTGACGTATAGCACGAGGGCAAGATTAGCGTCAAACCTTCTTTCTGTTGTCTAAAAATACCCGTGATTTGCATGGGAGGCGGTCATTTCAAAGCGAGAGGTCCTGTCCGTTTGCTTCCACCATCACACAGGAATTATGTAACGCTCATAACTAACAATTAAGGATGATTGCGGTTGGATCTGCTCAGCCCAAACGTCTAATCCGCGAGAAGCCAAATGAGCGGCAGGCCGTTTGTGCTGCAGAGCGGGCGCATTCGGGGGTGTGAAAGAAATGCTTTTTATGTACAAAACAGAAAGGAAACAGACTGTGCTGCGATAGGAGGCGAGGGAGAGGAGAAGGGAGGGAGGGAAGGGTAATTACCACATTAAGGATAAGGAATTCAAAATAAATTTAATCTCCAAATCCCTTTCACCCCCCAAGAGGTTTTGCAGCCGACATGCTCCGTCTTGTCATGAGACACAAGGAGAGCACACAGAGGCTGAAACGGAGACGGGGAAGAAAGAGGGCGAGGTTCTCATCCAGACTAACGACTGGCACCTCACCGGAGTGTGTGGGAAGGTTCAGGCGGAGGACGGGGAGGAGGAAGAGAAAGAACGGGGTCGGGGGCCGCTCTGTACCGATGACCCTTTCTTCCGAAGCATCACCAGCATCTCCACTGTTGTATTTCCCACAGAACGTTTTGACACCCGATTGAACACGTTGCCTTTATAGGAGGAAGAGGAGGAGGGTGTTGAAGTCAAGTGCCGGTGTGATTGTTTGCAGTCGCAATTTGACTGTATCAATTTCACACTGTTGCAGCAGCAGTTGACTTCAACACCCTCCTCCTCCTCCTCCTCCTCCAGTGGGGACCAAAAAGTACACTTTCCAATGAAAACAGAATCAGGGTAATAGATCATTTAAAGGGATAGTTTGCATTTTTTTGACATGAAGTTGTATGAGATCCTAACCATCAGTGTAGTTCATCAGCAATGACTTGTCCCCCACTGCGCCCCATGAGCAGAGTTCTGGCCCTGTTTTGGTGTTGCAGAAAGTATTTTGCATTTGCAAAATCATTTTACTCCGAAAAACAATGTGTTCAAAAGAGCCATTTGCATCACGAATTCTTGGCAAAGTCACTGCTGCTGATCGACTCTGATGGTGAGGATGTCAACTTCATGTCAAAAAATCCAAACTATCCCTTTAATATTAGTATATGATAAAGTGTACACAATAATCATACTGATCCAATCAATCCTAATCATACTGACATATTGTGTAACTTCAGATGCCGTAGCAAGCCGGTGCTTCCTCGTTCCTTGGGGAGTAAATATTCCCGTCTGCCAAGGCCAAGTTGCTCGCTGCCGCCGGTCAGCCTTAAGTGACCGTGTGCTTTCCAGACAATGGGGACTTTTACGGTGGAATGTCGTCCTGCATGTCAGCAGATGTGCTGATGTCATGAATCAATCAACTGTCGGGGGTTTGACACGCGTTAGTGATGAATGGAGCTTCAGGCACTTTAGAAATGCAAAGGTGGTTTGATTGAGAAATGGAAATACCTTTGCCAAAAAAGTTTTGACATCCAAGAAATCACTCTTGACTGATCCTGGCTGGTCTTCTCTGGTATTTCCATAACACTTGAAAACATCGACTGAGTTTTTCTTTCAGTTTGCAAATTGTTTTTGCTTCTTTCAACTTATTTTCTTACAATTTATTTGACTCAAAGAAATAGGCCCTCTGCTGTTGAAACTGTGCTTTGCATGGCATATTCTATTATCTCTGAACAGGTTTATCTTTCTGGTGTTAATTCAAAACTTTGCCAAAAATGTGCGCAATAATTGGTGATGAGGCGGTTGTTCAGTGGGGGTCATGTCACAATTGCATACACACTGCTCTCAAAGTGGCCCAGTGATCAGAACTCAGTGTTGCTGTGATCGGGTCACTAAAGATGCATCCTAAAGGGACTAAATGGAGGCTTTTGTTTTTCCAACGCATGATCTTCCTCATGTGTCCCACTTTCTATTCATGTTTGGACTTGCTGATGAAGCCCGGATGTTCCTTTTCTCTCTCTCTCTGAAAATAACTGGAGGTGAGTGGATCACAGGCGGTGAGGCTGCAGAGGAACGGCCTGCTGGATTTTACTGTACGTCATAATGTGGTTTGGGCGCTTTCGAGGACATATGGTGCTGTGTATTTTTATAATGTAATCATTCCCTTTTCTTGCAACAACACAGTTAAATCCCTCTGCATGCTGGGGCAAGAATTTAGTCAAGAGCCCCGCTGACCCAGACACAGCAGAGCATAAACAATGGAACACACACACACACACACACACACTGCAGCTTTCACAGCTATCAAAAAACTCTTTCACTTCTTGTGACTTCTTGTGATCTCTGTTACTTTTTCTAAAGACACTTTTTTCGTCTCCCTTATTTTTCTTCTTTTTTTTCAAATGATTGGCCCGAGCTTGGGCCGTCCATGGTTTTATTAGTGTGGCGTGTTTACTTGACCAAATGTAGCCTGTGGTGCTCTGAGGTGAGTCATCTTCCGCTGTCAAGGAGGCACGGCGAGGTCAGCCGGAGGTCTTTCTTTCTTCCAGGAGCAGTTACAGTGACATTGATTTGGCTTTCAGGGTGTGCAGGTAACTCTTGCAACAGCCTGTAATTACCCCGCCCCCCCCCGTGTGTCACTTCTTTGCTCAGACTGTCAGCTGTAAAGTCTGGTAGGGAAAACACTATTATAATATCTTTTTATGTCCACTTATCTTCTTTGTGTCGTCGGGCAGCCTGTCGCCATGGCAGCATGATTGAGTGTTTGCCGCACTCTCGGAGCTCATTAGGGAAAACCCAGCCTGGGTTTCAGGGTGCTGACAGCCTGATTCGGTGTGATGGCGTGCCATGCGCGCGAACATGCTATCCCTTCGGCTGCCGGGCGAACACTGCACTCTGTGTTGATGGCGATGGCGGGCACGGAGATCACGTTTCCAGCAGAAGCAGGAAGTGAGAATTGGAGGGTTCCTGCTACCAGGCCCCCTCTTTCCTCCCCGGTGCTACACGGAGCCAAACTCAAACCATGTGTGTTCTCACCCTGTGGACCTCCGTGCACAACCGGCCCGGCCGCCTGGCTGGCTGGTTGGCAAGTGCTGCGGTCTTCCTAACAACATGTGATCTCAGGAAACATTCAGCCCCTCCCTCCTGCCATTGTTACTTGACTCCCCCCTCTGTGTAAGTCCATTCAAGTCTCTTGGGGAAAGTGGTAAGTGATTCCTCTCTATGTCCGGTCTCCAAAGACGCCCCCCCACACCCCCAATCTCCTTCTGGAGCTCACATTCAATGTCGGGCGCACGATGGATGTGACTGGGGAAGTACAGTAGTCTGTCTCCAGGGCCAAAGGTCATTTCCTGACACTCAAGCTGCCACGGGTTAACTAGGAGCAGATTAAGAAAAATGGCAGCGGAGGAACTAGGCAGCGCTGATTACATCAGCTGCTTCAGGCTTTGTAATGAGTTTGAAGCAGGTGGGAAAAATATTTGTCCTGTTTTTACTGATGACTTTCCTTGATGATCAATAACCTGCTTTGTTACATGCAAAAATACTTGTTTACTATCTTGAAGTTGTTGTTTTGGGGTTTTTTTTTACTTTAAGTGAAACTTTAATCGTTTATAAAAGTATACATAAATTCAAACAGGATTATTTGTCATTGCAGCTAATCGTTACCGATGGGAAAGTTTTATCCTTTACGTCATTACATAAATGTTTGGGTTTTTTGCTTTTTGGAGAGGATTCATGCAAAGTTAGGCAAATAAAAAGAGGAAAAAATACGACATTGAAAAAAATGCTCAACTAAATCATTTGTGATAACCGTGTGCCTCTAACCACTAATTATAAAAGACAGACATTCAGTATCTGCTTTGCCTTATTGCTTTAGCTCTCTGCTTAATGCCATCTAATTATTTATTTTTCTTGTTAATTGTTACCCTTTGTCTGCCATTCATTTCAAGCACATCACTCTTTCAACAAGCACTTATGCGCCTAACTCCGGCGAATAGTAAAACCAACTAATGACCATAAAATGACAGTGACTGAAGTGTCATGATCTATTTTTTATTTTTAGCCCAGCTGGCATGTTGCAGCATGGGAATATGCTCAGGTCGAATTATTTAGCCTTTGAAAAACGCGGGGGTGTTTGCGGCTGATTAGGTGGAATACCGGTCTCAGCTCTCAATCCTTCCACCTCACAAGGGCTGTTTACACATAGCAGCGCCTGATGAGGGGATAATCTATCAAAAATATCTGCGCCACTCCTCTCTCTTTCCCCATATCTTGCTTCTCCACTCTTTGAAAGGTTTCTATGTAGAGGTTGCATGCAAAAAAAATGGGGGGAAAAAAACGGGTGTTTCAGGGCTCCGTAGTCATTCTTTTGTGAAGGATGCTTGAGGCCCTGATTTTTTTTTTCCTCTTCCACCTCATGGGAAAGCCACCTCCCACTGCCCATTTTTCTCTAATGAGACACACTCTACGGACACCTGTGGGTTGCCTTTTCCACTGGGATGAGGGATGGGGGATGTGTGGTGGGGGGCGTGGCGTGGCTCCGTTGCCAGCTTTTAATCGAGACGCGTTGACTAATCGCCCAAGGATTAGACTCTTAGACAAGGCCTCTTTCATTCTGACACTCCG
Organism: Mullus surmuletus; assembly: GCA_903171835.1. NCBI lineage: Eukaryota > Metazoa > Chordata > Actinopteri > Syngnathiformes > Mullidae > Mullus > Mullus surmuletus. The sequence goes on along the minus strand of CAESWR010000180.1, from coordinate 153,360 downwards.
TATACCGCAAATACTCGGAGTGGGGATGGAGAGGGCGGGTGAGAGTGCATTTTTGGGGCCTGGGTGAGGAGAGGTGGGGGGGAAATACAGATGGCACACTGTACCTGGATGCGCTTTGTTTGATCATGCCTGAGCCTTTTTGCATGCACACACTCACACACAGATATCCCGAGGCTGGATCTTTAGTTGGTTTTCCAGCTCTGCATATTTCTCACAACAATCACAGGAACCATGGGATGAGTTTACGACAGCCGTCCAATCCGTGTGCAACCCCCAAAACAATCAAAGACATCTCGGAACAAAAACTCCCGTTTGAGGAAAAAGAAAACGGAAAAAAAAAAGAAACCTTCCCACATTTTCACGGGAGCCTTGCCCTTCCAAACAAACATCCACTCGTGCACGGGCGCCCTCTGACTGAGATTGAGTTTAGCAAGCCATGAATGGTTTGTGTATGTGTGTTTGGGAGTGGGCTGTGGACCTGTATATTGTTGTATGTAAATGAAGCGGGGAGACACCGTCAAAGTCCCGCGGCAGAGCTCGGGCCTGATGTTGCCCAGATCCCTCTGCTGTGTATATTCACATTTGATGAGGTCATTCATAACACATGGCACCAAGTCCACCAACACGCACAATTGCAGGACATTAGCACTTATTGCCGCGCGCTGATTGATCCATAATTCTCTCGAGCTGCCGTATTTGTGAGGTCATTGTCAAAAGTCTATTTTTAGTTTTTGAGAGGTTAAGAAAGGTGCTGTCTGTCTGGATTTCCATACAAAACCCCCACGAGTTTCAGGTTTAGCACACCTACCACCGTAACCTGCTACACGCTAAGCCATGTCTGAATAGAGCGCGGCCAAGCGCAAGCAGAGGCCCGAGACAGCCTTGTAATGCCACAAAGGGAGGGCAAACACCGCAGTGATTCCGCGTCTTCTTTCAAAGGCTTCTGTTAGCATTTGAGAGGTCTCCCATTGTTCGTCCGATTAACTCTGCCTGAAGTGTCTGTTTGCACTGAGCAGCCGTAAACCAGCAGCCTGAGATCTTCTGGCGTTTCTTTTTTCATTCTAATTTGTCACGGTGACAGCTTCTGTAAAGGTCACACTTGTGTGACAAGGAGGGCCGGACTCAGGTGTGTGTGTGTACGTGTGTGTCCGACGTCGGCCAACGTTTGCTCAGCAAGCTCATGTGCTCCCTCAAGCGTGTCCCCCCCCAAGTAGCCGCCGCGGCTTGAGCAAACGAGGACGCAAGGTTTAGGAAGCCATCATACAATCATAAAGTGCTCAACATGCAACTTTGCGATACTGTTCCACTTCACAGAATCCACTCCCGGTTGGTGTTTGCTCTCAGATACGTTTGAGTATTCTGAATATTTTCTGCAGCGTCACAACCACCGCCAACGTGCCAATGCAGCGTTGTCACTCACAGTGTGGAAAATGATAACAAAGGAAATAAATTAAACAGCACTAAAGCATTTGCGGTTGATGAGATCGAAGAGTAAGACATACTTGACAGAGAACGGGAGGGGCAGGCTTGAAGCTGAGGAGTGTGTGTGTGTGTGTGTGTGTGTGTGGTTGTGTGTTTTTAAAAGGCTGTGTTTACAAAGCACAGCGCTGGGAACTAAGTGTTTGGCCCTCCAGGTGTGTGTGCCGGTGGTTGTCGAGGCTTGCGAGGCCTGCTGCGGAGGTGGCTACGTGACAGCCATAATGATAGGTTGCGGCGAGTGAAGACATGAGTGTGTGCGTTGTTGCAGGCAAGTGTTAGCTTGATGATGACATCCACACACACACACATGCACACACACAAACACACACACACAAGGCCAACAGTGTACATCAGACTTCACATCCCACGCAGCACGGGCAATTAGAGACGTGACATCGGGACGAGTGAGTGCTTGTCGGGCGACGCGGGGCGAGTTGTACAAGTCTGGGGTCAAATAATCTGTAACCAAGCTGCTCCGTCTCAAATATGCATAAATTAGGTGACTGAGGGGTCAAGTTCAGGTTGAGTGTAATCCAGCAACAGGTCAAGTGTTCTCACTTTCAGATAGTCTTTGACCTGCTGATTTAACAAAATGATCTGTTTAGCTTGTTGAGTCTGCATTCATACCAAATGTGGACTTTTTTTTGTGCATCAAAGTTTGCATCGACACTTCCTGCATAATCTGTCACTAAAAAGAAAACGCATCCAGACAAATGACATTGACAAAACAACAAACACCTAATCCACCTCTCAAAGGATCAAAGTTGTGTTACGTGTGATTGGCAGAGAAAATCAAAACAAACTCCATAAAAATATGCGGTAAAGTAAACTATGGTTTGTGCCAAAGAAAAGTCTAGAAATAACTCTTTTTGCCAATCAATTTGGCACTAAAGGTGCTGCAATGATATTCAGTAGGATGCAGTAGCCCACGTACGTTGTCTGAGACGCTGAAGGCCGCCAAGCTAAGATCTGCAGATGTTTAAATTTGTTCTTTTTTCATGACAAGTACATACCTGGAGCTCATTAAATGTGATCTTCAATGCAGCTACGCTCTCCTGTCATTTACAGTAATGTGTAAAGATAATGGTGTTTCCTTGACAAAGATGCTCATTGTTGTGGCATGTGGCAAGGCCACGCATCCAAAGGAAGTAGGACGAGCTGCGGCTAGCCACGCCACACAATAAAGCTCTTAGGAGGACCTTCTGGGTGCCGGGGCCTTCCACGTTGGTCTCACCGCTCCAGCCGCATCCGCTCAGCCCACTCTGAGATACCGCAGCATTCAAAAAACACAGACAGCAATAAGACGAAGACAGCGAGCTATTGTCTTGTCTCGCATAGGACAGACTCACAGCTCGTCATGTCTGCAAGTCCTAAAGAATGAGCTGTGGTTTTGTGTGAGGAGGTGGTTAAGATGACTAACATTTTCACTACCATTAACGGACAGGTGACAGGAAGCCAAACCTTTGCAGACCTCCACCCCCCAACAACTCTCAGAATCACTTGAAAAATGTAATAAAATTTTCCTTCATGACAGACACACGGTTGGACACCAAGAGCTTGGTGCGGTACCTTTTGTCCACAGAGATCAGACGCTATTGTCAAGTGCATCTGTGGGATTATTTTTCTATTAGATTGTCTACTCTGAATTGGACTCTAATGGGGCAGAGTTCAAAGTAGTGGAGAGGATATTTCCTGCTGTCTCATGGCTTAGCGAGAGTTCAAAGCAACCCAACGGCTTGACAGCTGCTCTTCCCGGGAGCCCCCAACTTTGTCCTACTGTATAAAGAAGCTACCACTCGGCTAAACAGCACCAGCCCCCCCTCCCCATTGCACTGCAGAAGATGGCTTTATGATTTAGACAATTTTAAGCTCCCTGGAGAGATATCAAAGCTTCCCCCTTCCATCGCCTACCCTTGTTGTTTCTCTTCTTTCCCAGTCCCAGAGACAGCAGTGCCCGGAGGCACTGTCAGTGCTTATATTTGTGATTTTGTTGGCAGAGGAACAATAGTTTAGTTTAGGCAGTGCATTCCTGATTATTGACACACTGTGGTATGGAGAAGGATTAGCGAGTGCCTCGGCTCTCTGATTCCTCAGCACTGGCTCATGAGCTACACCTGGGCGTATCCATGACAACAGGCATCACAATGAGCAGAGATTTCGCCACCAACCGGTTCGACAGAGAGTGCACTTTGGGTGCTTGTGCAAGGAGGGTCACAAAAGATGTGGAAAATGTTTTCCTGACAGCATTCAGTGTGGCACAAAATGAGCTCATGCAGTTCTCTCTACTCTAATATTCAAATATTCAGGAGAAATAATTATACAGTGTAACGGTAGCTTCTGCAAGAGGAGCCGGTCCCATTCTCACAGCCTTGATTAGCTGTGTCCGGCTAGCCCACATGTAGTCTATGGCGAGATCGTCTGATAGCGGAGACTGAGGCAGCATTGTCAGCCGGCGAGCAGTTTGCTGAGGGTCTCCTAATGACCTTCTCCTCAATCTTATCAGCAGAAGCCCACAGGACCCATATCAAGCATCCTGGAAAAGACTTCCACTGACATCACAGCCTCAAGGGTCCGCCACGCTTAGATATTTTGGTTCTTCAGAGAGCTGCTGTTTGCTTTCTCACAATCAGCCGTGCAAAACTTAATTCGGCCACTTATTTTCTTGTAGATTGTGGGCATGTGTGACTTTACAAGCTCTCAGAGATGGAAGCCAGTACTTTGCCAGGTGCTGGGACCCTACCAAGTGTCAGAAATTCAGCACAGAACAGCGCGTCCTCATAAAGCAACCGCCACCGATCCCAAAGGTGACTGAAACTATGATGAAACTTTATCGTAAACTGTGTTGCTAATTCACACTGATAAGTGAGGTATTTAGGGCATTCGACTACCTGGTGCAGAGAGCATTTGATATTACTGCCGACAAACACAGCCGATCGGGGGGAAAACCAATCAGTTTGGATTTCGTCTGAGTCACCTCAGACTTTTAGCCAACTCACTGTTAGCACACCTGGTGTCATGGTAAAATAATGGTTTTTACTTCCATCTAGGAGGTTTTTCGCCCACATGTGTCTGGCTGTTTACGGAACTCCTACGAGACCATATTTGGTAGTGCAGCATGAGCTAAGAAAGAATCCCTAACATTTTCAGAGCAGATCTCAGCCCTTTCTTTTTCTCTGAATCCTATATTTACTTTTTCAACCAAAGTTTTTGATATGGCATGCTGCCACTGGGAGATTCAGCAGTGTTCCCCATCAGCCTCCCATGACCATAAACATGATTGCTTTTTTCCACACCTTCTGGAAAACTTTATGAGAGTTCATATACAGGTAATTACATGAGTAATTACGTCTTTAAAAGTCACCCATAAAATGCCCATCATACCTTTTGTCTACATACTATTTATTCATAAGTGTTGAAATGTCGGAGATGCAACCGTCAAGCTGAAGGTTTCACACACTTGAAAATTGAGCTGAGCGTGGGTGGCAGCTGAGAATAGCACTAGAAAAACAAACTCCAAATGTTCTTCCTGATAGCTGAAGGAGAGAGGGATCGCGACCGGGGCCGATCGAGGCCGAATGGAACCGGACTGAGCCTGTTCCGGAATCTCCACTCGCAACACAGGGTTTTGTTTGGCCCCCACCCTTTTGTTGACGCCGTTGTGTTCTCATGCCTATTAGGTTGCCGTCCAGGAACGGACACCGCGACGACACGCCGGGCACTGTGCCATTAGCTGTTGTCGAATTATCACCTGCTCTTCAAGCCAAGTTGCCTGCAGGACCACTGGGATAGAAAGGCGCACCGGCTTTACCTCGCATGAACGTGTGAAAGTGCCCATGCGTTAGGGCGCCACTGTGACAGCAATGAAATGCCACAGATTTGTTCCTGTCAGCCAGCATTCATTTAATTAAATATTTTTCTCTTGATTTGTCATGCTGACGAGGAAGTGGTGTCTAGTTTCTCAGATGGCTCATACGTGCATGCGCGCTCGAGCACTGGCCCGGTCCTCCTGCCAATGTAACACCTGCCAATGAGGACGAGTGTGACGGGCTTCAAACTGTGGTCTCGTGGGTCTAAGGCAGCGTGGGAAATCTGGTGAACTTCCTGACCCCACGCACCACCACGGCACATTGACCCTCATCACGTGACAAAGGAATGCTCCGCATCTTTTGTTTTAACATCCACGGCACTCATGGCGTTGAGAGCCGTTTTGCATACTATAGAAGCATTGCCCTCTTGGCATCCTGCCTCCCTATTCTCCGCCCGTGTTATTCCCAAACAGGATTTGCAGGCAGCTCTCTCCCTCGCATCTTTTAAATCACTTCAAGCGCTACTGAAGCCTTTTTCACCCAAAAGCGGGCAGCAATCTAATGGCATCATTGGGCCCGGACACATCAAGAGAATCCAGCCTTTTTTTTTTCCACGCTTAAAGTTTTGTGAACGGGTGAAAACAAAAGGCCGGCCCAGTGAAGCACATCTCGGCTGGTGGGCTGAATAGAGGGGGCCTCTTTCATGGCTGTTTATGAGCACCCCTCTTCAAAAACACACATACAAATCACATCCAGTACTCCCAATGGCTCCTCTGATACGAGGATGATGGCAAGGAGGGGAGGGCAGAGGGCTGGAATCTGGCGGTGCCTCTCCCCCTTTTCATCTGTTCCACTTGATGGATTTCCACCCGGTGTCACCCCAGCTTTACTATCAGATCCATCAGTTTATTGTCACGGCGTAAATCAATCGCGTTGCATAAGGAGGCCATCTCTGCCGTAAACATCATTAAAATGTTTTATACAGCAGATGATGGGCAGAAGGCAGCAAAAAAGGACACAGTTAAACTGTCGCTCGCCAGAATGCAAGACACAATTTATGTGTCACGATCTTGGTGCTGCCAAATGTGCATCAAATTGTGATGCAATGCAGAATTATTTGAATGATTATTTATTTTCCATTTATCTTGTTATATATGTTTTACATGCAGTTGACTTTATTTGGATTTCATTTTGTCTGACCCACAGTTATTAGGCTGTGAATTGCACCAGATAATCAGATCTTGGCTGCCAGAGTGGCTTTTTTTCCCCCTTTGTGTGTGTGTGTGTGTCTGTATATGTATATTACTTATACTATTAATGGATAATCAACTTAGTTGTAACGTATCTAACTAATTGTCTCCACTCTATAAATCACAGAATGAATAGAAGTGCGTCAATTTTCATTGGATTTGGATGTAATAATGGCGTACCGTACAGCCTGTGGCCCTGTATTAATGTGCATACGTCAACATTTACTGGAAAGAGGCAAGAAGAATGCACGCATGTTTGTCTCGCTCGGATCGGGCGCGAGGGTCAGAGGGGGGCCGGCGGTCTTCCTCTTTTGACAAATTGCAAGGCACAATGCCGCGAAGGAGATCTTCTTCTCCGACTACCTTTTTCCGCTTTGTGTCACATCTTGTTCAACAGGTATGGTTTGATGGACAGGAGGAATGCGAGGGCTGAGGGATTTGTTTTGCCATGGCGGCCCATTCTTTGGGTGTTCTTAAGCAAACAGAGCGGCGCTATGTCCTGTTTTTACGGGTTTCACACGTCACTGTTCAAACTCTCAAACAGGCTGGTCCCCGAGAGTACATGGAGGAGAGCAAACAGTGTACTAATACTTCACCACTCTGACCTTCTGCTAACTGGATACACAAACACACACACACCTTTTACTAATGCAAGCGACGCAAAGAGGATGTGTGTGCTGCGCTCTTTTTTTTTTTTTTTTAATCTTGGATGTTTGTGGTTGTGCAATATGGTGAAATGAAGCAACAAAAGACGGCAATGATGTTGACACAAATGAAATATGACTTGTTTGATATCAAAGCTCTTTGGGCCTTTGTGGTCATGAGAGTATGGATTCAGTTCACCTCGGTTCACTTTCATTGTGAGTTTTTCCCTTTTGCCTGCTCAAAAGTAGTTTTTTTTAACACCGGTCTCATAAAGAAGGGTGGTGGGTGCTATTTGTCATGCTTAAGCTGCATATATGAGTGCCCCCTCCCCTCCTTTCCAGGCCTAATTGAGTGCTACTTTAATGCGCGTGGGTCAAACGGAAAAAAAAGACGAAAAAACAGTAGGAATTCTGTGGGAAAGTTCGAAGGCTCGTAAAATGATGGATTTTCAAGTGCTCCCTTAATTCCAACAAAACGTATTGAAACACTATAATGTCTATTTTTATTAATGGCATGGAAAAATATGGAGGAAACAGGCGGTGCTCCCCGGTCGCCGCACCGAGCCGCAGGTCTCGGGGCCTGATTTAGTTTATTTAAGTGTGTGTGTGTGTGTGTGTGGCAGGGAGGTGTGCATGTGCCTGGGCTTGTGTGTACGCTGCGGTGTGCCAAAAAGCGCCCCGCCATGTTGTCCTTTCAACACCAGTGTAAAGGAACTAAACAACACCTACTGCTTGGATATTTCCTCTCCACCATCCTCCGTTGGCGCTTTCCTTTTTTTTTGGTAGCTCACTTTAAAACCTGGCATTCCTTTGTACTTGTGTAACAAAGGGAGGAAAAAAGTGAGACCTTTGTCTTACTGCGATGCATGTCCTACTGCATATTTCTCCGTTGTGTGTAGCTGGCTCGCGATTGGCCTCCTCAGCTCTTTCCGTCATGCGTGGCCTGCCTTAATCTCTCTTGTGTACTGTAAACTGCCCCTAATAACCCTGCACACGATTAAAGCAAACATCTTAATCACAGCCTGCCTCATTATCAACTCAAACTAGGAAAAATAAGGAAGGTTCAACCTTAAATGCCCCAGAAACAAGCCAGAACTAGGGCCCCGAGGGG
>CAESWR010000180.1:112990-124776 GCA_903171835.1 Mullus surmuletus | reverse complement strand
GGGACTGGCGGTGGAGACGAGAGGTTGCAACGAGCAAGAGAGAGGTGGCCAGCGATGCGTTTTCACTTTCAGTTGCGGCAAAGCTGATTCGAGAGTGACCTTTTAATCACGTTTTCGATTTCCCCTTCCGCTGCGTCTGCTCTCTGGAGAAGTGGTTACAAGAAAGAAAGTATTTATAGACAGAGGAAGTATCGTCGAGTGATCCCTCTTGCTTTTCATGTCAAACGTCACTCGATGACGGGAAAAAGTGCCAGAGGATGAATCACAGCCGCCGTTTCTTTAAATTTTTTGAATGTCACAGAGGAAGAATAAGGACACGTTCTTGAAGCAGACGTATATTTAATCTTGTGAGTGTGCGAGACGGGAGGAGAGTTGGACTCCTGCGTCAGATACGGTGCCTGATGCCAGCCCTCAGTCCCCTCTGTGCCATACATCACTCTGACAGGCCGTTTCACTCCTGGATTCTGAATTCCAGCTGAGAAACCACCTCAAACACTGTGGGTTGTCCCTGCTCGGTGAGAACGTCACTCCCAGGCCGGCTTAACGCCACGTTTGAACCTCTGCCGAGCGGCCATGAAAGCTCTATCTGCCCATCAGAGGAGAAATTATGGCAAATTAGGGGTTTTTTTTGGCCATTTTTTTCCTAAGTTAAAAACAAAAAATAAAAATCCTAGTTAGCAATATGGATTCCAGCAAGAGCAAACAGTGTAACCTTCACACAATGAGTAAGGATCAAATAGAAAGACACTTAAATTTTTAGAGTGCGACTTCCCCGGACAGTGTGACTCATTTCTGTGTGGGGGAAAAAAGGTCAAGTCAAAGGTCAGGCCAGCATTTGTCCTTCTTGGCCGACACTGTGGGGATCTTCTGGAGTGCACCTTGGGAAAAGCCGTCAGATGGGGAAGCCTCATTATGCCTCTGATGAATTTAGACACAGGGTGACAACCTGTGAGCCCCCGCGGATAAATGGATGTGTGTATGTGGAGCTGTCAGAGAGAAATGTCACAACACGCCGGCCCCGTCAGTCTGCGTGCAACACGAGAATGGCTGAACAAATACTACATGTATTTAATACATCCTTCAAATGTTCTCTGCCTGAACAATGAAGCAACACGTGTCAATATATAGTCATTCATTTTCGTCGCTGTTAAATACATTCCAAAAAAAATACAAAAAGCCAATAAGAAAGAAACAAAACAACATTAAAAAATTTAAAGTCTCGATAGATTTATATTCACTGTCATTTGCAACACACTGGAAACACACTTTATGGACATTTATTTTATACACCGAACTGAAAATCAGTGAAGATCAGCATCCATTCAGTCTGTTTTGTCACTAAATTACTTTGGAAATAAAAAAGACTCGCAAAGGACTGAAAGACATGCTGACTCTATTCTCTTATGTCCAAACTTTTGCACTTAAAAGAAACAATTAAATCAAGAAATGAAGTTCGCATTTGCAAACATTATTGTTTTATGGCCACTTTGTTACAATTGCTGTTGCTGTTGCTTTTTTGTAGTAACTTTGTTTCCATTGGTAATTTTAAAATGACTAATTTATTTAGTTATCTCATTTAAAAACTTTGTTCTTAGCACAATATCCCACACACTGTATGATGGCCTGAGATTTTTCCACATACTTTAAGCATTAAGCACTTCTTAATGTGTAATGCTTTGAACTCCCGAAAATAGGTGATTTTTTTAGTTGCCAATTATCTAACTCACTTTTTTGATACAAAAAACGTCTAAAAAAAAAAGTCAGGTGTGAGGCCTCTCAGCCGTGTATTGACTGTATATCAGGATTATATCTTTGCTCTGCCAGAGCAGGGAGCTTCCCCCCTCTCACGCTGCTCCTGTTGGTCAGGGAAAGGCGCGACCCTTTGACCCACACTCTCAAAGTTCCTTTTTACATGGAGCACTTGAATTTCGTTCGCCGATGTGTAGAGTTGGCAGCAGGGTGAGGAACAACAAGAGCTCGCACGGCCATCTATCACAATGATAGGACAAACAAAATGGCGGCGGCATGTCACGTAACGAGTGTAAACGCTCCTCTTCTGCTGAGATTTTGGTCAGAGAGGGCCTGAAACAAGCCACGTTCTTAGACAAACACACAGAGACACCGATACGGCAGCCATTCCCAGATAAGACCTGTCATTCCAGGGTCCGGGCTGGTCGATAGCCATCAGCTCTGAGGGTTGTCGGGCCCTGTTTACACAACCAGCGAGGCCCTCAGTGCCGCTGCACACGTATCTACCTCAGGATAACTGCCACATTCATGCACAGTCAAGGACATAACAGAGATATGGGGAGAATCCACACCAACCTTTCCCAGTGTTTGTCTGAGACTGAACACACTGCTGCGACGACTCCAGTTGCGTTTATATCTAATAAAGAGTTAAGTTAAAATCTGCATCCTGTAAGAAAAAAAAGAGGAATCCAAGACTAAATTTAGGCCCTGCTTTTTTTTCTTTTTCTTTTTAATCTTTTACTTTGAAATCGAGGACCATCCAAACACTGCCGAGTCAGGCTTTTCCTTCACTTGTGTTTGTATTTCAAAGGCAGCTTTGTCTTCCTGTTCATCCCGACTTGAAATTTAGCCCAGAGAGCTCTGTGATCTTATCGGCGAGCCCCAGAATGCTCGCATCCTCGCCAGCAATTCAAAACGCTATTTCCATTTTTTTCACGCACCTGGGGTCACCACCGTTTACCTTTGTTTGCCTTTTATGTTGTTATATTGAAGTTTAAGTAATTTGCACGATCGTCACATCCATGCATGTGAAGCCTTTTCACACAGACATCTTTATGAGATCAGCTTACGCGAGTATTTCAGTGTTTTAACATTTTCGCATCTTCTCGTCCTTGATAAATATAGGAGTCAGAAATGTCAGTCGCGCACAGATCCTCATCGCTGTGCAACGTGTATGAACATGATAAGCTGCGAACATGTTTTTTTGGCTTCTTTTATAAATACATTTTGTTGAGAAAAATTTCAAAGAAAAACGTCTACATATATTTCCTGTCTAGAATCCAGCGTGTTCACACACACACACACACACACACACGTTCTACAGTGAATCGTGACACTTAAATGTCCTTCAAACGATGATGCTAATTTCAAAGCCGATCTAATCATGAATCAAAACATCTGCAGAGTGTTTCTGGGGCTTTCGCTCCATCCATTTTAGCCGCGTCTGGACGCAACTCAGCAAGTCCATTTGCTAAAACAACACAGTAATTGAGCTGACTTACTCCCCGGAGTTTACTTTCAGTGTGTTCACAGACAAACATGAATTCACTCATTTCAGGCAGTTTTATTTGGATGGAGAAAAGCCCTCGCGCCGCTTGGCCTTTGTCCAGTTATTGAGGCTTCTGGAGTGAAGTGCAGCGGTAGCATTTGTCAGTGGCGACGTACAGCACGTAATACAACCTGATCGGGCAAAGTGGAGCGCTAAAATCCCCCCTTCTTGGGCCAGAAGTCCAGACCTGGTGTGACAGGTTCATATGCCGGGACACGTTTCGGATTTTCAGGGGCCCACGATGAACACACATCAATCACTGAGCTGCGTTTTAGGGTGGGTGCCTGCCTGCCTGCCTGCCTGCCTGTGCAAAACTTTCCACCAGTCGCCTCCGTGCGTCCTCCCTCCCTCGCTCTGTGGTGCCAACATGCTGCTGTTGACTCTGTACATTGTTTTGCAGCCTGAGAAGATGCAGAGGCACTTGTGAAAGCAATGTGCTCGTCTGTGAGCTGCCATTTAACTTGCCGTGCCGTGACTTAGATGTGAAAAGTTTCATTGTGCTCGACTCAAAGAAAAGAAAAAAAAAACCCTCCCTACCCCAGTATCCTCCTGAGAATGGTCACTGGAGAAAAGTCCCATCAGGACCCAAAGAAATGTGCGCTTTTGCGAGGCGATTGTGATCTGACACCTTTTTTCTCATGAGGCACAATGCAAATGTTCTCCGGTGTAAATTAGAAGTCCCAATTAATTTGCTAATTGAACTCTCGCTTTAGTGCCGTCCACACTGTGAGAAAGTATCAAATAAAATGATTTCCCTTCGTAATTACACGTGAGAATCAGACCCGTGAATCGCCCCTTAGTCACGTTAAGCTGCGCTCCCCCGTTAATGCAGACTTATCACATTTCGCTTATTTACGGCACCTGGAAACTCCCCAGAGAACGACGGAGGCGAGTGAGCGTTATACAATCTGAGGCGAGGAGGGACGAGATAGCGACGCTGTGGTCCGCAAATGATGAAACTGTCATATTAGCTATCCGAGGAATCCACCCAGACCAGCTAGACCCTTGTTTATGTGTTTACGACAAGGGCATGGTGGAGTCGCTCGGCGAGCTGATGGACAAGGGTGTAAAGCTGCGGCTTCACAGCTGGAGCCAAGCGTCGCATATCACATGATTAGAGCTCTTGTGATGGCCATAATGACGGCGGTGGTGGCGGGGTTACCGAGAGGTTACGGCCCGGCTGAAGAAGCGGTGCAGTTTTAGCGCAACTGGGGGGGGGGGGGGTGGTGGTGGTGGTGGGGGGTGTTTAACTCTGACACCACAATGTTTTTTTCCGGTTTTCCCATCCTGAACTTATTCAAAAATTGTTGTCATTCGAGGCAATTTAGAGGGATAATTTATGGCGGCTTCGTCCGTGTGTCTGCGTGAAGCAGCTTTAAGCAAGGCTGATTGAACCCAGAGAGTGGGATGGGGAGAGGGGAGTGAAAGAGTATCTGGGGATCGCAGCACATCCTGTCAGCTGAGCTCCCCTCTACCTCTCCCTCCCTCCCTCCCTCAGTTTCTCTCTACACAGCTGGTGCTCGCCGGGTGATGTGTGGGTTGAAGGGGTCTCTCTTCGGGGTCTCCAGCTGAAGCGGGGCTTGGCCTGGAATGGTGCTCTGGGGTTAACTGACCTTTCGACCCGCTCCGGGTTAACCTATCAGCTTTATCTCTCCCCGTTGGCGAACGCGCAGCCATACTGAAGACATTAACCCACTGACCCCCTCGATCCCTCGCCGCAATACACAGGCCACTTCATCTTCACTCAGTAGCAACAAAAGCTATTATTTTTCACCTCGTATCGCTCATTTTTCAATGGATGTGGAATTTATGACGAATCCTTACAAGAGAAATGGAGAGAAAACAAACGTGGATAAAGGGCAGTTTAGGACACAGTCACGCCAGCGGTCGGCTCAAAGAGCGTTCAGCCAGACTTAACTGTTGAGCGGCTCCTGCGAGGTTGAAAGCTGAGTCGCCAAGCCATGCAGGCGGCCGGGCTACCAGGCTGGTCAGGTGGAAGGCTTCGGGGCTGGGTGACTGCCACGGGGTAGCACCACTCCTCCCTCAGCCCCTGATCTGCCCGGCATGCATAGGACTTAGGGCAAAATCTCGGGATTATCTCCACTGCACTTCCACCCCTACCACCCACTGCCTCCTTGTAACCCCATGCAATACCTCACCCCCCTCCCCGCCTCCCTCCCTCCCTCCCTTCCACCTGCAAGGTCAGGACACACACATAAAACAAATTAAATCTGTAAAAATCATCACCACAATGAGCGGATTTGCGCATTTTCACAAATTTGCTCCTTCCCTTCCCTCGCACACGGCGATCAGCCGACAAGCATGCGGCAACCACGCGCTGGATGTTTGCCAAACGTGTATTAGCGGAAGTGGCTTATTGTTCTTCTTCTTTTTTTTTAAATGTAGAAGTCTCAGTGACAGACAAGTCACAATACCTGTTTTTCATGTTCCCTATTATTTGTCTTCAGTTACTCAAACACTCCCTCCCTCATCACTCATTAATCAACGTGCACGGCTGTCTAGCATGCGGACGTGTGAAGCCAGCACACATCATGTCTCTAATGACGCATCTCCACTAACCGTATCGGCTCTTCTTGACTCTACTCGACTCGCATTTGTGTACGTTTCCACTGAGAAAAAGTACTTGGTACCTGGTGCTACTTTTTTTTTAACCCCAAAGAAGCAGGTACGAAACCTGCTGCTTTGGGGTTAAAAAAAAAGCAGCCGGGACCTACTAAAACTTGACATAGACACATTGCAGAAAGAATTGTCACAGAGTCACGGCGTCGTCAACAGCAGCCATGCATGGAGTCTTCTTCTTCTTCTTATAATGGCAGCGAAAAAAGGCACTCAGTGGTCTTTTGAGGAGGTACAAACCTTCCTCATGTTGCTCGCCGACGACCGCATGCAGAAGAAGCTGGACGTCTCCACTGGTAACGAGCGAAATGACATCACGGGAGTTTTACACGTCATCCAGGGGTTGCTATTTTTGCAGTGGAAATGCTCCCCCAAAAAAAGTACCGGCTCCCAAAAGGAAGTAGAGTCGAGTAGAGCCGTTACCTGCGGTGGAAACGCGGCATAACAATCAACGATAATAGATTCGTAAATATAATGATGGTGTGCATTTCACACTCATCTTTATTTAACTATTGAGTTGCGTTCACTGAAGTTGGAAACATGCTCTTTTTGTTAAGTTTATTGACGGTTAAAGACACATCTGTGTTGAGAAAGAGATGACAGAGGGCACCAAAAGGTTCTACCCGGCTCTCGGTAGGGCTCCTCTCCACAGGATAGGGCTTTAAAAGGGGAGCTTGTGTTTCATTTCAGCATAACTCATGGCCTACTGCGTGCTCTACCCCACTCCCGGTTCCTTTCCCCCTCCATGCCTATGTGCCCCCCCCGCGCCCACCCGCACCCCATCCTTGCGCACAAGTGTCACAGACCTTCCTCCTCAAACACTCACACCCTGGTGAGTTGCCTCTCACTCATGATGTCATGTATGAGTGCTGACAAGAATCTTGTCTCTGTGTGGGTTGAAAAGCAAACAGTAGCTGAATAAGAAGACTCCTGATAGAGGCTCCGCAGCAAAACATCAGCCCTCACAATCAGATGACATCAGTTAGCCTGTGGCTGACCCGGCGCTGCGGCAACAAAAGGTTGGAGAGATAAAAACCCAGTGGATTCATCAAATATTTAAGATGAAGTGATAGAGCTTTGTGAGAAAAACATAAAAGGAAGAAGGGAATGAGAATATTAGTTTGGAATTGGCATGTGTTTTGCAAAGGGGACGTGAGTTTTTGCGACTGCTGAAAGGTTAGTGCCGCTAATATGTGTATCTGCCTCCAATAGCTCCGCAGCTGCGGGGTGGGATCTGTCTGGCACAGTGACACAATCTGAAAGCTGAAGATGTGCAAGGCTCCCTGCGCGTCTGCTCGCCTGGTGTTATTACGGATGTGAAGTGATGAAAAATGTCCAACTGGAAGACAAATTCATGGCAGCTTTTGTTCTGTCTCCTGCACTCAGGCTTAGACAGGCTAAACACGGCAAAATGGCCTCCAAGAAAGTGGATGTGTGGCGACATGTTCTCAGAGCGCTGCCTGCTGCAGGACTTGGCTCCGACTCGCGGGGAAGAGGTGGCAATGTGAGGGTTTGCACATGTGTGTGTGTGTGCTTGTGTAATTTTAATGGGGGAAAGGAGGGAGCGGCATGGGAGCACAGGCAACAAATCGTTGCCAGGTAAGATAATGACACAGCCGAACAGGATTTTGGGTAAAAGGGGCGGGGAGGGGGGTGATAGTAGCTGTGGAAACAATGATGTCACCACAGTATTTTGGCTCCTATCTAGAACTGGTTTAATGTAAGGTGGCAGCTTCGAGATGAGAAGAAAGAAGGAGGTAGGCGAGATAAAAGCTGGAAGGTGCTCCAGAGAAGTTGTAAGCGAGGTAAAAGGGAGTTTATACAAGTGTGTGCAGACGGGAAGTGATGGACGCGATATGGAGGTGGATTACGTGCTATTTATCTTGTTCCTGGTATGCAGAATGCATGTGGTTCCCATGGTGGCACTGCCTTGTGTTCTGGGTAGAAGCTTTATCGTTCCACTCTCCTCCACTCTCCACCTCCCTGCAGGCACGTAGCCCCTGCAACCCTTCGTCTCACCTGCAACTGCACTGCACTTCACGTATGTCGCTGGCAAAATGCCATGCAGGCAATGTGCAGGACGCGTTTGCCCGCATGGCTGTAAATCCACACCTGACAGACATCTGAGATGGAAAAGGCGTCAAAGCCATTTAACCGCGTCGGCGGGTCGGTCATTGCAGCATCTCAGAATTCATTAGCCAAACATACACTGGGCCGCGATTAGAAACAGGAAGTATTGTGGGTAACACAGGAAGCACAGGCAAACTCTTCACTCTGTGCCGGTTCAGCAAGTAAAGGATTTACAAAGGACAGCAAATATATCTAGATCTGAAAGAGCCTGTTTGGTTCAGGTTTGGCATCCCTTCGTCATGTTAATCTTGTATTTACTGCCCCACTGGTTGGCAGGGAGCGTTGAGCAATCCCTTTTGTTCGAAGCTTACCGAGGACTTAACAAGAGCAAACAACCTCAGTCCATATAACTTCTAAAAGTGATTGAGATTCATAGCGCATGATGGAAATGTAGAAAGATTTATATTGCATGACAGGCTGCGCTTGCACAAGGTTTAGCCCGATTTAGCCACAGCACTTTTATGGTATAGTTTGGATCTTTGAGTGAGGGCTGCCTGCGGTTTGAGGTGAAACCCAAGGCCTTCGAAGTCTAGGTGGGCCTACTGTGTTCGCCTAGCTCTGACAGCACCTGGGACTGGTTAGCATCCTGGCTAGAGCCTGATAGAGCTGCTGGACCCAGTTCAGCTCAGTGGGAGAGGAATAAAAGTTACAAAGAGAGAAAGAGCTTTCTAATGTAAGCATGACATGAATGCTTCCACACGTCTCATGGACATTTTCAAAGCTACAAGTCAATTCACACATAGAGGGCTTTCTGTACATCGTGTACAGCAAGTACTTTGCATCAGACATCTGCAGACTAACTTGTGTAAGTGGGATCCACTAAATATTGACTGGACATTTTAGTTGGATGAAATGACATTTGTCATTTGTTGAGCAGTTGGCCTGTTATCCTGGATAATTTGCATGTATAACCTAAGACAGGGTTATTTTGGTTTCTCTGTGTCATTTCATTGCTCACACAGTTATTATTATAGTCCATTAGTAGAGTTTTACTCATGCAGACATCATTTTTACATTTCAATCAAACACCCAAAATACTAGATTATCGGGTTCCATACCGCAGTGTTCGCTCAAGCTGCTGCCGTGCATTGCTGGCAACTTTGCCTACAATTAATCTCACATTCTAAAAGGGTATCTCTATTGAGTTTTGTTAAGAAGGTACAACAGTTCTTTAGCTTTTCCAAAGAGTTACACACCTCTTGAATCACTGCTGATGGACCTCTCCTGACTTTGGGTTGGACAAAAATGCACACTCCCAATATAAGACGAATGCACCGCTCTCTGGCATAACATATGTCATTTCTCAAAACATTCATGCAGACCATTTAATGTTGCAGGACTTGTTCACTCACCAGTTCAGTCCGTCCACCGAGGGTACTATTCCCATATCCCAAACTGGTACTTTCCCTTGCTGTCACATACAGCCTTACTTTTCACATTAAAGCAGGGTTAGGGCTAATTACGCCTCCACAGTTAGTCGGTTCTTGTCCTGGATCCAGCTTCTGCACCAGAACAGCAACATGGCAGATCTGTCCGTATGGCTATGACAAGTATGGGCCTGGGTCGCTCTTGTGACGCAGTTATTACAGGGGCCGGTGTAAGTCTGCTTTGCTGGATGGATGGGGCGATGTTATGCCCTGACCAGGGTTGACCTGACTAGACGACCACAAGCACTTGGCCGGCTCCAGCTCATTTTTGGGCTGCCAGCCCACCTCCATGTTCTGTGCTCCATTTGGGCTTTCTTGATCCGTCCCAAACAAAACCACAAAAGTGGAGGGGCTGATGCAGTGAGGTTGCCGAGCAGCTCTACCCAGCCGCACCGCAGTGAGGTCATAGACTGTATGCCCCAGCCTAATACTTGGCATGATGCATGGGAACTGTCTTTGAATCTCTCTCAGCACCCGTACTACCCATTTTGCTTTTTTTCTTCTCCATCTCTGTCCTTTCCTCTCCTCTATCACCCAGATTTCTGAGCGTCAAGGATCTGACAAGTCCTAGCACCTCATCATGCTTGAACCTCTTGGTCTCCTCGAGATGCAGGGGGAACATATGGTATCTATATCATGGTCGTATATTACTCATCTTTGAATCTCTCAAGATCCCATCCATGTATACTACACCGGCGTTCCCACACAGCACAAATCGTTTGTGTCTCTGCATCTTGGCATCACAAAACGGTGCTATGACGTGAGATGTTAGCATAACAGCAGCTCTGCCAAACAGAGCCATATTGTCAGGGTTATATATTCGGATAATGTTACACGTCACAAAGGGTACGAACTTGTGTGCCAAACCTAAAGCTCTCTAAGAAGGCACCATATCACTTACATCCTTAATTACGATCTTGTCAAAGTGGATATGGAGGATTTTTCATATAAAGACATGGAGATTTAGTGCAGAAGGTGAGGTTGTTGGTTCACAAGTCACACGGACCTCTCTGGGGAGGGGGGGCAAGATGAAAGTTGATAAGTTGCAACAGCGTACAATAAAATTGCTGAATCCTGAAAATTAAATATGATTCATGCTGCTTGACAGTGTTGCTCAGCTAAACAACATCTGCCAAGCAATTGTAAATAGGAAAGGGGAGAACTTAAGATTTCCTTCCATGTCTGCTCTGCAGTGACTTGCACACACGGTGACTGCTCCACTTCCACACTTGGGTTACTGCCTGGACAAGCTCCAAGGGCAATTTTGTTGTACTATACAGTGTTGAATGGTAATATCCCTCTGTTGTACAAACTGTGCTGCACTTTTATACATGAAGAGACATGTACAGCTTGAGAACATATTGCTTGTCACTCATACATTACCTTGTTCTAACACCTTCACAGACACAAAGGTGCCAGTATTGTTTCTATAATGCTCTCTCTTCCCAGGGTTTAATTCTTTATTTTACAGTGGGAGGGGTTAAAAAAAAGAAAAGAAGAAAAAAAAAAAAGCTCACTTCCTGCATCAAAACGTGTCATGTTTCTGTCTCACACAAACACTCCCTTGTCTCTAGTGCAATTTACCTGTCCCATAGCCATGAGGGCTGTTGTTCCCCTTCGCTTCGTCAGGGCACAGAGTACAGTTCACTGGGAGGACAGGCTTATATAGATGGTGTCTCTGTGATACACTACCACTTGAAAATGAGACGGGGTTCAAATTATGTGATGCCGTCTACATTCGACTATGGCGGAGCTCTTTGTGATGAAGCATTTCGCCAGTAAGTTAAGCAAGTGTGCACCGTCTTGAGTTTCACTCAGCTTTTCTGCAGTTTGAGATTTAGGTATTTTTGTTGCGGCGCATGAATCATTTCAAGAATCGTCGCCCCACATGCACAAAATAATACGCAGCTGTTCATCAATCATATGAAAGACGGACTTACGGTACTCTTATGCGTGTTAAACCTGTTGGACCCTACAATTTGCAACATAGCTGTGTGATTATTGTTGCGCTGTGAGGGCTGGTGCAGCAGTAATCTCTGTTCTACTATTGTGTCAGACCTCAGGCCAACGGAGAGAAAAGTCTTTGGATGCATAATTCTCACTCCTTTGCTCTGTCATTGTAGCTGCAGAGTATCAGTGCAAAGGAGCTATCAAACGCTTCTGTAATGGTGTATGTTTGCGTGTATTGCATGTGCTGGCATGCGCAAGTGTAAGCCGACTGAGGGAGCAAAGGTGAGCGATTAAAAGTAATAAAGCCAGTGCGTCTGTATGTGTTGGCTCAGCGCTACGCATGC
>CAESWR010000180.1:90094-112189 GCA_903171835.1 Mullus surmuletus | reverse complement strand
ATCAAATATGTTTTCCATACTGTGTAACTACAACTTTGGATGAAGTGAAACAACAAACCTAAGTCGTTCTGCGCTCTGAACCTTTGGTACTTTTACTTTTTGAGCTCACAGAATGTGCTGCTGCTTGCCATGCATTTAAAAACAGGCCTTTATTATGGTGATTATAATGAGAAACACACACGATTTGTCTCTGCAATCTATCAAAAGTAGCAGAGAGAACACTTGGCAAACAGCTTGATGGCAAATTAAACATATACCACACTGTACATGCATGCCTCATTAACCATTTATTTTATGGCACAAAAGAAGAAGCAATGTTAGCCTCTCCAAGAAAATAAAACAGCATAAGTTACACGCAGTGAATAATGTGTTATTATTAGAAAGCAAATCTCAGCTCAACAAACCATGTTTAAAGATAAATTAAATTAACCATTGGCAGCATGTAAGTTGCTGTTTCATAATCAAAGAGCCAAAAATTATAAGAATATTTTAAATTGCAAATTAGCTTTGTATGCTTTCTTTGCCTATAGATGTACTACAATCTCATAATTATATACATTGAATAATACTAATAATAAAAGACAAGAAGCATTCAAATATTGCATTCAAATAACAGTTTATTCGACGTTAAACCCTGTATGACCTCTCCGATATACAGAACCACTGAAAAACCATGTCATGCACTCACATATTCAAGTCAGTTTTGATGCCAGAAGTCAAAGGTGCTTGTCCCTGACCGTACTTTGAACCTTCAATTTCATTAAACCATTCCTTTCATTTGGGCATGCCATTAGTTATTCTTCTGCCCCATTTATTTCTTGTTGTGCTGTATCTATGAAAACAGGCCACTAATCAGAAAATCTGAGTCATGCAGAACACATAAGCTGACAGCTTGTGCCCAGGAAACTGTGCTGGCTGGGCGATACACACGGTGAGTGCTACTTCATGGCATGCTCGCCCTAGTATTGCACTACCAGTTAAAGTGAGTGACAGTGTGAATAGCGGGCTATGCTTCACTTCAGCTAAGTATGAGGATGTATAGTATGCACTGCTGAACTCTGTGAACCATTTAAGCCACTGCTGAACAAAAGATGTCTCTATATTATTATATATATGTTCTTGTGTGCCTGTAGTGTGAAATAATGGCACTGTATGGCATTAATAAGAAGGCCTGCATCAAGTGGACGAGGTAATTGTGCTGTATGTTCCTCATTTTGAGCAGAAATAAATTAGTTTTTGTCAGTGTGTGTTTAAGAGTTGGAAAAACACAAGCTTCCCTATGAGAGCCCATATAGACTCGGGGATTAGTGGAAGGGGGGTGTGACAATACATGTAGGGGGAAGGAAGGGGATATGAAAGGAGAGAAGAAAAATAGTACTAAGCATCAGTGGTTTGACAAAAGAAATGAAAAAAGGGTTGGAGAGATGGAGTGATCCTAAATGGCAGGGTGGAAATTCAGCCCTGACACAGGCCTGTCAGCACTCCTCGCAGCCATCATCTCAGAGCACAGCCATCGCTATGGCGACGGCAGAATGTTTTCTTTAATAATAGGCAACTGCGAGCCCGTGAGCGTCCCCTCGCACAAGATGCACTTACTCATACTTTAACGACACCTGTCAGAGGGGCCGTCTCCTCCGAAAGCCTTGATGAGCTCAACAGCTACCGCGAGGACTCACAAATGTTCGGCCTGCGCACACACACACACACACTTGCATCCTCACCGATGAGCGGAGTCATCACTGCCATTAACAAATAGGACTTCTTCATGAGAGAGGGACCTGAATGAAGAGAGTTTTGAAATCCCTTGGCAAAACAAAACCTGACGTACCCTCAGTGGAAAGAGAGAGAGGGGTCGAATTAGAGATATTGTTCGTGGAGGGATGTTTGCCGGCCTGCATCTGATGCTATCGCCGCCCTATGATGCTATCGCACCTTGAAGAGATCCTGGGAGAAGTGCGGCGGCAGGGAGGGAGGCTCGGTCACGTCTCATTGCTGCCAGCTCAATAACATGCAGCTGTTTACAGCACGAGGCAGCCTAAATCCCGGGGTCGACCGCCGTGTTGCGTCTGCTCGCTTTTCTCTCTTTGGTCCCTCCCTCGCTTGCAGGGCACGTCACCTCGCAGTCGTGTTTGTGCTGTTTTGGAGTGAGCGCCGTAGTTGAAAGACGTGATTCACTCACTCAGATATAAACTATGCTGTCATTATCAAATATAAATCTTTCACTGGCTGACTTCACGTCTGCCCTAGAATAACAATCATAAACTTTTTTTTCCCCCTGTAAGGCACCTTGAGATGATAGCTGCTGACTCTACTTATTAAGCTTGAGTACAGAAGGTGCTCATTAAAACTGAATTTGATATCGCTCTCTATCTCCAGTTGCTTCTGCGCTTTTGTATGGCACAATAACCCGGAGTGCTTGGCAGTGGAGCAGTGGGCCGCTTTGGCTCCGCGGCCCGTTGTGTCTTTGTCAATCACCTGGCCCTGGGAGGAAATGGCTGTGTGCAGCATCCTGGCAGGCACCTAGGACAGCTGAAACCATGGGAATGTCTGCTGAATGGAAACTCAGGGCACTCGCTGGTGCTGCATTGAGCAGCGTTCTAGTGTACATACTGTCGCCTTTTTCTTACGGGAAAAGAGAGAGAGACGAAGAGAGAGAGAGAGCTGTCGGCTTGTTTAATGGGTTGTCGGCCTTTGCTTTGTGTGAACATCACTCCCATTCGTTTGTGTTTTCAGTTTCTGGAGTTTTTGTTTATGAAAAATATGCCTCTTGAAGTGACATAGCCATGGTTACTGTCTCCACTGACATTATTTTTGTTGTGAAAAGTAGCTCTGTCATGCCTGTCAGTCAGCGCGTATGTCTTTGTAATAAAGACACTCAAAACCTGCACATGTTGTGTGCGTCGCTGTACGGGCACGAGCCGTCACCTGACTGTACTGATAATATCAATGGGCTCAGACAAAGTCACATGCAGCTGCCACATAAAGGAAGACAAAGTGACCTTAAGAGTCATCGTGGGCCTGCAAACTTCTAAAAAGAGTCCATGCAAACAACATTTTGTGCATATATAAAGAAGAAAAAAAGCATGGGGACTCAGACAATTGCAAGATGCCTAACTTTAGAATCTTACATGATATAATCTGTGAAAGTGACATCAGTCAAAGGAGAGTATGAGAGAAAAAGTTGTGAATACTTTTCACTTTGCCCAGTTTGTTGCATTTCTGTGAGATGACTAGAAAACAAATGAACACATTCAAACGTATATACATATACGTACTCAACTGACACTGACCAACATCACACAAAACTAGTATTTAATTATGAAATATTATCTTATTCATATTTTCTCTCATTCTGTCATTTTTCTCGCATTCTACTGCTCATGCATTGTTTGAAAGGTAATTTTATATTGTGGAGATGCAGATGATTGATGACAGACCACAATAGAATCCACATCCTCCATTGTGTGTTGTTGTGCCTGTTCCACTCACACTGCTTTGTCACTTTTTGACCCCAAAATGATGTTTCCTAGTAAGATCACCTAAATCCAACCAACTCCGTGTCAGCAGAAGCACCCACAGGATCTGTTGAAAGTGGAATCACTAGAAATTCACATCATTTGTCTTTATGAAAAAGTATTTTCTCTCAAATCAACGGTAGCTCTTTGGATCCTTTTTTCTTCGACTTTTTGCCGTAGGTGGGTTTGAGTTTCTGTGCGACAGATGATGCGGCCGTCAGCGAGGCTCCTCACACAGCAAAACGCCAGCGATGTATCAACAAAAATGCACGCCAAGACAGAACACATTACAAGGAGAATCCATGTAGTTTGTCATCATTTGAGGCAAAGCTCAGTCATGATCCCGTAATCACTCTGAACCCATATAACAAAGAACAGACCGTGCAAGTAAATCTGATTCAAAGCAATTTGTTCAATTATAGGGAGCTGGAAAGTGGAAACTGATACCTGCTATGAGACTTTAGTTCCACTGCATTCAGAAAAGGGTGCTGGAAAATTCCTTGCACTATGACTGTGACAGCTGCATTTCTCTTATGGCACTGTTGCTGGATGGCTTTGTGACACATTTGAACGTTTAGTCGCGATGCACCTCAATTTCAGCAGTGGAGTCACATGGAGAGAAACCTCTGGGACAGTGCGGGTGGAGCCAGTGCCAGGTTAACTGCCGCTGTCAGGAGCCGAGTCAGGATGGACTATAATAATCATATGTATGTACGATATTCACATAAATTGTCCAATAAATTATATGTTATTGTATATATATGCCATATATGTTGTATACATATATATGTACATATACACACACATATATATATATATTTTTTAACACAGTAAACTAATTGCACCTTACTGCCTCATACCTATTTTCTGTTATGTGCAATTGTGTGGCTCATTTGTATGTCCTTTTAAGATGCTGTCATGCCTTTTTAAATTGCCCCTTGGGGACAAAAGTGATTTGACATTTAAATTGAAATTTCCAACAATTATTTTATTCTATTTCATTTCATTTCATTTTTGATTTTAAGTGGGTGAACTTATAATTAAATGAACTGTAGAATTAGTTTGACTGCTTTAATCGTTGATTTACTTTAAAATACATATATTTTAAAATATTAGTATCATTAAAAAAAAATGATTATTGTCCTATTATGTAAATCTGCCTCATTATTAAAGATGCTATGGGATGACAAGGGCAGGGAAAAATAAAGAGCAGAGCACTGTTCTAATTCTGACAGACTTTAATTGAAGCTCTGGATGATCAGGCTCTCTCAGCAGCAAACTTATATTTCATGTAGTGTTTCACATGGCACATTCAGCATCTTTACATTGCCCGATCACCACGGGCCTCCCTGACATCATCACTGCGGCTTGAACTTAGACATTGTGCTCTTTCACTTCTCTTTACAAGCTGTTCCGTCGCACACGTGTGATATTACTCAGTCAAATGTTCATTTTTACCCACTACTAAAGGAGAAGTTAGGAGTATTTTTTGCTGTGTCTTAACACACTAAATCAGTCATTTTCCCAGTGTGTTGATCTGGTTATGATTTTTCTTTGTGTTCGATAGAATTCGCTTATAATCTCTGTGGTTTGTATTTCTCTTTTCTCATGAACTGGCTGGGAGTGTCCTGCAGCGTGCACGGGTGCTTTCCCTCGGCCGCGGCGTGTAATAACTTCCCATGTTACCCGCTTCAGCCCTCACGGAGTGGGGATTCACTGCTTTTGTCTCAGCGTGCTTGCTCCCTTGTTCCCATGTTCAACCTGCCATAGTGGTTGTTTTTTTCCCTCTCTGATGCACGGGTTGAAAGTCCCCAACTGCATCTCAGAGTCCCGGATGCATGGGTATTGCCCATATGAAAAAGGTCAGTAAATGACCAAGAACAGAAGTGAAAGACATCTCCAAACATGTTCCTCAGAACTACAACAACAATTCATCAGCTAAAGGTCAGATCTTATGGAAACCCCAGAATCACATTTCGGATCAATTAGGGACTCAAAAATAAATCACCTCTTGTAACCTCACACATGTGTATCAGACATCCCAGTCGCAAAACAAGAAGTATTTTAACCTTTGTTCTCAGGGCCAAATTTATGGTGAGAACACAGCCGAGTGCAAACAAGCAGGGAAGTGCAGCATGCTTCATGAATACTAATCTTGCAGCCATTAGCCAGAAGGCTACCACATGAGACAGCTGGAAGATGCCAGGAGATGGTTGCTTGAGCAGCATCGCACACCGTCCTTCAACTGTTGTCGAAAATCGCTTGCATTCACTGAAAGTATTTGCATATCGAGGACAACGTGGCATTGTGAGGCTGTAGAGGGAGATGGCGACCCCGCTGGCGAGGCGCTGACGCCGAAAGTGGAAAGTGGGAAAGGTGGACGGAATAAGAAGGGGGCAGAAGGAGCTCGAGACAGCCGAGCCAGGAGCCTGACATCTCAGGTACCCACATGAGTTGCCTGCGCCAAACGCTGACTTCACCTCAGACGGAGTGCGTCACAAGAAGGCCAAGAGGTCATCAGTGAAAAAAACAAACAAAAAAAACTACCTCATCTCCCCATAAATAATCCGGTCCTTATTTTCGAGGATTTTTTTTAGTAATCCTGTGTGCCTGGGGATGTAACAAGTAGGGATTAATCCGATCCATACTTAATGTATATGCCCACAGCTTCTGTGTTGCAAAGCCAACCTATAAGAAGTGGGTCAACTGCCAAGGGGAGGTGATTAAGGTTTGTCTGTTTGTCACCAAAGCTTTGACAAAGAGGTAAACTTTCAGTGTCAGTCTTCTACTTTCTAATGGAGGTAAAAATCAATAACAAATCCTGAAATTGACCCACGAGAGTTTACACACTCCACCAAGCACTGTCATCCAGTTTTGCGTTAAGAATATAAATAAATGTAAAAAATCAAGACCAAGTTCTCGAGCCTGGGGGTCAAGGTGATGTGCTGCTTCAGTTTTCCTCAGTGTTAAATCACTGGTAGTTTAGATGATTGATCTTACAGCATCTCTCAAGCGCAAACACATGACTTAATGTGTCCAGTAAAAGCCAGCAAGCCGACATGCTGCAGTGGGCCGGGCCCTGGTTGGCTCGGACCGCGGCGCGCTGGGCCTGGCCGCAGCTGCCTGCCAGATCGCTACGTCATACAGGAGCGAGAGTGATGAGGATAAACAAAATCAGCTTGATGTGCTTGGAAGCATAATGTTGGTATTATGACAATTTAATATGCATGTGTTGATGAAAGTAAACAAGGCTTTGTTATTTGCCTATCATTTTAGTAACTTAGCTTGCGAGGCGCTCCAGACAGATGGCTTCCAGTGACCTGTCATGGTTTTGGCAGAAGCTTATGAGTACGTCATAATGTAACGTAGGTTCTGAGTAACCTCCTTTGCGGTCCAAATGCAGCTGAGATCTTCTTTGTTCCAATCAGCAATATGTGTGCTAGCAACATGCAGTACGTGACTTCAGACCAGATATGGCATATATGGCAATTATATTGCAATGCTTAATGGTTTAACTTCATGGTTCATGGTTTACTGTTGCTTTTGCTTTGCCTATAATGCGAAACAGGTGAGGCAGGCAGTGCCACTGGGGCTCAGCCTGAGCGGCTCGCCAATTCCGATTGGGCAGCTTTTGCCCATATACCCTTTGTTAATGCATCAGCCCTCCCCCTGCTCGCCATGTCCCTACCCTCACCTCTTTCCAACGAGACCTGGTCCATTAATGACATCCATTTTGGGTAGGCGGCGAGAGGGGTTCTTTTATGTGGCAGCGATAAAATAGCTTTTTGACTATGCTGAGCAATGGTGCTGCTCTGGGCAGTAGACCATTACGTGAAAATAAACCTAATTATTTTCTGTGTCGCTGCAACCGTGGCCCCAAGTCTCCAGCTGTAAACTTAAACTCCTATCCCGGCCTCAGCTCCTGGGCCTCATGAAACTCAGCCCTCACCGGTTTTGCGAAGCTAACCCAAAGTGTAAGATTGATTCACTTAAGCAATAACTGAAACAATGGCCTTAACTCTTAAAATCATAACCATCATCAGATTCTGTCTACTATAATAATCTGTGAAGTGTCCCCTTTCAGTGCATTAACTGCAACCTGATGTGAGTAGGGGCTTAAGAACGTAACCAGGGAATATATCTGGTAAATCTTAATCTAATAATTCCCATTTGGGCATGAATACATATGTAAATGAGGCTGAAGGGGTTGCGTAAAAGGGGCAAATGGTGTAAGTCTGACATGCTACAAACATGAACCATATGTGTTTCCCTCTTTGTCTATAAATGCACTCAGATGTCTTTGTTCTTGCTGCAGTACCCCCTAGGAGAGGATTCTGTTCAACCCAGATCTCCTGTACTCTTTCCCCCTGTCGCCATCCCAGTTCATCCTAGGTCCCTTAAGGCAGCCACAGACTTTTCAAGCCTTCTGGAGCTCCGTTTCCTGGAATATCCTCTTGTGAGTGTCCCCAGCCAGATAAAGATGGTTTGTGTGCGGCTAGTGGCGGAGTGACTAGAATAACTCCAGAATATCTGTGACCAAGCCCAGAATAACTGCATTATGGAGAGAAGGTGGACCGGAGGAGCCACAAGGCAAAAGAAACCACAGTCACAGATGAAAATTAATAGGAAGTAGATGTAAATCCACTGCAACATATTGAAGTCGCAGAAGTGTCGCAATGCCGCCCCGCGAGGAAGTGTCGCTCACAGTGGGAAATGGTTTTCATTGCCCGGCAGCCCGAGTGTACTGCTGGGAATGTGACAATGACAGAAAAAAAAGGAGAGCACTTCTTATAAGTCTTAATAATGCCAATAATAATCGCTTTGCACTCTGTCTAGACGAGGAACGGTTAAATTGGGTGTGCGAGGGGTGTTTGGGCGCAGGGGGGCGGCCACTGCTGGAATGGGTGAGTAAAGTGAGCATTCTATTGAGGTCTTAGTTTGGCTAATCTCTCCCATGTGACAGCACAGCCAGATTTGCTGCCATGGAATGCCACAGGCTGTTGTGCTGGGGACAAAAAGAGACAGAGGCTTAAGCTGCAGGGGGGCAACACTCCGTGGTCCTGGAGAGCAGCAAAACTACGCCAAAAAAGGGAGGGGGGGGAGTTCTCAGGGTTTCCACACACACATACCCCCCCCCCCCACTACATCCCTTCACCTCCAGCAGTTATCACCAGCGGCGCGCATTCACCACCAGCCTTGACACACGTGCTCACACACACATAAGGTTCTCACCGGCTACTGGAGGGTGATCAGAGGTGTTTTGGGAGGTGTCTTGCACACATCCGAGCCATCACCACTCTCTCTCTCTCTCTCTGTTTCTTTCTCCCTCCATCTGTCCGTCTGCAGTGCCTGCAGTCGTCCCTGTCAGCTCAGGACCACATCTGGTCTACAGCCGTACCGGGGTACACAGTCTTCCCATGAATACCAGAACCAGTGAGGACAAACAATACAGATCCTGAGGGTGGATCGCTCATCTACCCAATGTTTTCTCTGCCTTTCCTCCTTGGTGGCACGCGTTAATCTCCGAGGAGCAGGACCGAAAACCATCAGCGAATGCTTTAATTTCCACCCCGCAGTAAGACATTCATTACGACTATCAATCGTTTTAGCTCGTTTTTGAGGTGAACAGTTCCAGTTCAGCTCACGGTTGCACCACAGCATTCATCTTTCTCTTCTGGGATTTGGGGAATGGTGGTGTTTTAAAGCCTCAAACGCCAACATTGGTGCTCCGATAAGAGCAGCGGTCAGGAACATTTTGTCCTCATGAGATAATGTGGCTTATATGATATAATGGTGATGACAGAACAATGAGACTCTGACATGTACTATGGATCATTGTAGGTAGGCTATGTCTGTGCCAAATGTGTGAACCTCCCTGACCCAGCTATGATTCCAGGTTCAACTGTGTGTGCAGGTACACATCACCCAGATTGGGGTCAAAGTTCAATGGGATGATTGTAATGGCAGCCACTGAAACAACCCCATCCCATTAAGACTTGCAATAACAACTGATGCTAGCATCCTTTGCGTTAGCCTCGTATACAGCATATTTTTCGAAATGTGCTTCTCAAATAAAGAATCTGGAATCTTGTTTGGAACAGAGTGTTTTGCAGGGAGCCTAAACTACCTGTGTCACATATTCAAAGGATCGGCCCCAATCCCCCAAACCCCGACTGGCTCTCAGCAAACCAGCCAAATCCCCCGGAGCCCCAGATCTCCAGTCTGGAGCGGACGTGAGAATCCTTGTCTAGTAGGGGCGAGGACATGCAGTTCTGTGAGTGTCGGCTCCACCCCTTCTCTCCTCCTGCCCCTCTCCGATGCTTTAATTAAAGAAATAATCAGGATTTACATCACAATAGCAGCCGGGGCTCTTACCATTAGTGGCCCGTTTGCCATCAGAAGTCTAATGAAAATGTAACATCACCTAAGCCCTCCTTCACAGATTCTCAGATTAGCCATAGCGGACTGCAAGAGAAAGCTCGGACCTTGAGTTGGTTTAATTCTTTTGTATGTTAAGCATCGCCCCCTAAATCTGGCCTGACCAAATCCTCTCGAGAGGGGCTAAGTGGCAGAGTTGAGTGAAGAGAGAAGAGGGGAAAACAGGAGGAGAGGAAAGGAGAGGAGAGGAAAGGAGAGGAGAGGAGAGGAGAGAGGAGGGCGGCTATACCAGGCTCAGGCCGGGGCCAGACCCCTCCTCCCTTCGCCTGCCTCCGCCCCATTGCCCTCCCCCCTCAGCTGTCCCGGGCCACAATAGGCTGAGCATCTTTTGTGGCATTAACGGTTTGTAGGAGCAGGAGAACAATGTATGAGAAGTGAGGAGCGCGGGGTTCCCACACACGGGGCCCGACATGTCCTCGCAACCCAGCCCCAACTCCCCCCACTCCCCAATCCACCAACCCCGCCACCCCTCAAAGACTGCGACTTGCACACAGCTGATTGCGGGCGGGCCCCCCTCTGTGCCCCCCTTTTAGCACAAAACACACTTTCCTCCACATGCATGTACAAACACACACGAACTCTCACAACACAAACACACATAAATATAGACTGCTGGTACGACACAGATATTTGCTCATGTTTAATGCATGAGGAGGAATTTATGACACAGGATGCCATTCTCAATATAGATGCATCTAAGCATGTGCACACACACTCGCACATGTAGTTTAATTGCCTAGTGAGGCCACGGAGGGCCGGGGAAAATCCTTTTGTTGGGTGAAGAGAGAGGGTTTGTCTGGGATCTTGATTAATTTGTACTGTCATATGTGGGAAGGGTCTTTCACTAGGGGGGTGTGGGGTGGGAACGTCACTTTACCCAACTCGTGGTTCCTCCCTGTCAAATGCACTGACAGCGGACCGGGCTGTCTGAGAACAGGTTGCAACAATCAGATTTGAAACCTTTGGCTTGAGATGCCGATAATCACAGTTGATGCTCCGTCCAGAGTGAAAGACTGAGATTTTTATGGACGTGACTTCAGTCCTGATGAAGTCAAAACATCACGGTTAGAGCCAACGATCAAGAGGCAATTCTTTCCAGTAAAAGTTTGATTTGCTCTCGGGTTGGTTGTCACTTTAATTCTCTGTGTGCATTTTATCTTGCAATATGGTGTGTTGCAACATATGCGTCTTGATGAATAAATGATAACAGTGGAACGCTTTACTTACGTGTAATTTAAAACTTTGCTTTAGTGTTGAACAATTTTCTCCATATTTAATGTTTGCTTGCCAATGTATTTCTTCCAAGAAAACCGTGACGACAGCCTTGTAAAAACTGATATCCTTATTTATATTTAACTCTTTTGTCTCATTTGTTTCCCTTTACCACTTAGCTGCACCGTTCCGGATCTGCACACCAAGTTTAGGCCAAGGGGGGGTGTGGGGGGTGGCTGCGTTTTTGCAATGCGCTCAGTCTTGGGTGAAATTAGTGCGACTGCAAGATCAGCACGTGTGCGCTTTAGCATGAATGAAAAACCAGTCTGCGCTTGTGTGTGTGTGTGTGTATGCGCTAGTCTTCCCCTTGTTTGCGCTGAAGTGGAACATTTAGCCTGCTAATAGCTCAACATGCCCATGTCAGCAGTTGCATGGTTAACCCTGAACAGTGTTATTCCCTCAGGACTGACATGTAATTACATGTGCAACAGAAACACGCAAAATATGAATCGGGTGCGAGCGTGCGCGATGCCATCTGTTGAAGTGTCTGTCTCATTTAGTGTTGCGTTTGAAGTCGCCCTGTCAAAATGTCATTGTGATAATGTGGTCAAACGTGTCTCCACCCCCGCCCCACCAACCCCTCCCTCTGCCCACTGCTCTTCGTCCTCTCTCTTACCCTCCATCATCCAATTTAGCTGTGTGGCACTCGGTGGATTCCCACACTCCACTGCTCTTGTGCTGTCAGGCCCAATCAGATGCCGGATCTGTATTGATTTTCAGGCACCTGTGCCAGGCGCCGTGCTGCTTGAAGGAGCCCCCCCCCCCGCCTCACTCCCCACCCTTCCCCACCCCACCCCCTCCTCCTCCCTGACTCCCTTCCTCACTCTGCTCGCCTTTCCTGCCCCAAAGTCCGCCACCGTCTCTCGGGGCAACTGACACGCAGTGTGCGGTGCAGTTCATTTGTCACCAATTGTCAGCGTTTAGCAGGGCAGCGATGTGAGGCAAGGTGGGGGGAGGAAGGGACATGGAGGCAAGCGGGGTAGGTGGAGTGAGTGGAGGGGGTGGGGAAGCTCCCTCCAATGGGATGACAACTGCATCCCAGCGAGAAAAACTCCTCGCTGATGAAATTGCCCCTCCCAGTCTAGTAGCCAGAAAAAGTCTCTACGTCAGGTAGACACGCTCCTTTCATGCACAAATGTCAAATCTCCGGCTGTCTCCTCCTCTCACTTCACAGGATAAATGCCGGGGAACATTCACCCTGCATTCCAAATTACCATAACCCGATTTGATCTTCAACAGGGGGACGATTGAG
The DNA here is from genome assembly GCA_903171835.1 of Mullus surmuletus. NCBI lineage: Eukaryota > Metazoa > Chordata > Actinopteri > Syngnathiformes > Mullidae > Mullus > Mullus surmuletus. Next base: position 99,712 of record CAESWR010000180.1, on the reverse strand, counting down.
TTGCACCAGCAATCCACCAGATTGCCTGGGGACGGTATTTGTTAGCACAGAGAGTGAGTGAGTCTCATGTCGTTGTTTGTTTTCCTTAATAACCAGAGACTTTTTAAGAATGTCAAGGGCTGGATGTCATTAGTGGGGTGCGGCTGGTCCCCAGTGAGACGAGGCCTTAGTTCAGCTTACTCACTTCCAGCACTGAGTCAACAGAGACGGGGCAGTTTTCCGCCATCGCAGCGCCCATCGCTAAGCCCAGATCCTGAACTCAGTCAGGAGAGACTGACAGAGGTGCCCCAGTAGGAGAGGAGACACCAGTGTCCTATAAGGGATCTGTTTTCATTCCAGGGGAAGTGGTTATTTAAGTAGACTATAGGGAGAGCCCCCTTCTACAAACATCCACAGAGGAGTTTATACTTTGAGGGTTACTTGATGTTTTGAAATGAAAAGAGGCTATCAGGGAGACAGTGGATAACAGCTTAGTGTGTACAGGTCAGCCATGTCTGTGTGAAGGGTCTGCACGATGAGTTCCAGTCCCTGTGCCTGAGGGTTTTTTTATTTCAACATTTTCTCATATCACCATGATTAATCTCCTCGACTGCTTAATGTGCCTCTTTAAGTGCACTGGCAGCAAACAGTCGCGACTGTTTGAGCATTTCACATTTTCTCTCTGAGGTGGGAGGGTGCCAGGATTTAGTTTGGCAGCGATACTTAAGAGACTTTAGACTTCCACCTCGTTAAAATTATTGTACACCTTCTTCAGTCCAAGGTTGACAAGAAGCTCAGATTCGGCAAGGATGCCGTCTGAATGTGACACCTTGATATTTTCTTCATTTTGCCGACGTAAACACAGATTAAATTCTTTTGATATGCATTCCACACAAATGGCCCTTTTCATAGGCTGCCAGGCAAAATGTGTTGACTTGGCCTTGACTTCAGGTGCCTCCAACAATTATGAAAATATGACGAGCGTAATCCGTAACAGTGCTCGGTGTGTGTTTAAGTGTGTGTGCACGGCTGCATGTGAGACCGGGTGCTTTTGGCAGGTTGCTGCTCTGCTTGGTGCCACTGTGCAGACTTGCGTTAATGGATCCTCAGTAGGGGGTGTCTTGATTGCCCAAGCATCTTTCGTCTGCTCTCCTTTCATGGGCTGCAGTGCCAGAGGGAAAAAAAAAAGAAAGTCCCGGGACACGTTTTTGAGGATCAGCTCACGTAAACACAGACTGACCATTCTGGGTCCATATGGAAGAGATCATTGCATAGAGAGTGGCGTGACGCCTGTCATAGTGGGGCCATTGGATTACATATATCCCCACCCATTCCCCTAAATATTTCCCCTGTCTCCTTTCCCCCCAAAATAGCCCCTCCCAGAAAATACATTCAAGTCTGTCAACAGGGTTTGCAACCTGGCAACCCACTGCAGGTCTTCAGAATCCCTGACTGAACCTCTGCTCTCCCTGGACTGGCTGGTGAATGCTAAGAAAACTGTTGCTGAAGTTCTAAGACCACTAATGAATGTGCAACCTGTTATCAAGCCAGCCGCCCGCGCTGGCACTGAAAAGACATAAATTATCACCAAAATCTCGCACATTCAGCTCTCCTATGTACTGAAGCTCAGAGGTTAATGAGCAGCAGTGTAATTACTGTGCTGAGGACTTGTTTCTTCTCATCATGGATGACTGATTCGGGATTAACTCATTACCCCCTGTCCTGACCATGCAATTAGGCCTCGCACCACAATTAAGTCTCCATGTTACGCCTCACTAGTCGCTAGACATAGTGATCACTGCCAGCGCATCGTTGCTGCTACCTCTTATCTTCACCGGGTAGATGATCACTGAGCCGCTGCTGGTGATCGCAATGACAGCTATTGTTTCCTGCACCTCCTATGTGGTGTGGTGTATTGATTAGACCGGGCGTACGCCCCGACTCCCGAGGCGCGTTGACATACGGGCGCAGATGCGGATGATATGCGGCCCGCTGTCAGCAACATTTTTCAGTTCCCTCCAGATGTCTGCCAGGGTGGCCCAGGAACAATGCTGCCCATCTGGAAGCGGCTCCTCCTGGGCCTGGATGGTGTGATGGATGGGGAGACCTCTGCGGGATGTCCAGCTGAGCCTGCCAACACGGACCCAATCAATCAACCTCCACCCCCATGAGCTAAGGCCCATGGGTCAAGGGTTCTGTCAAGGCATCTCAAACTCCTTACATTCGTCCCTTGACTACAGGCAAACTAATTCAATATCCTTTAAGTGCGTCTTTATCGGCATAAGTGCTTATTGTGTGTCTACTTGTTGCTGTTCACGCATCGGCCTAAACTTACTGTCTTAGTCTATTTGGTGCTGCTGGCTGAAAAATAACAATTGGAGTAATATATGGGGAAATTAGAGTAATATATGCCGTGATGATACAAAAGTCTAAGCAGTAGGGTGGAATATCCCAAACTCCACTTCCAGAGCTGTAATGGGAGCCATAAAAAGACATCCAGAGCTCATACCAATATGTCACATACAGTAGCTGCTCACCCTGGAAAGTATTTGCTTTACAATCAATACATATCCTCCATCACATATAATCACGACATATTTGACAGCTCTATAATCTATTATCTTGTCAGGATCTCTGCTGCAAACTGCCGAAAAGCGCCAACCGATTGAAGCACTCTGCTGTGATGCCATGATTGATGGTCTTTCGGACAGGTTTTCCATTGCTCTGGAGACTTGACTTGTCAAGAGACATCTCGGGTTTCTTGGTCTTGCTGTGGCTGAGACCCATTAAAAATGTCGAGATTTCAGAGAGTGATTGATGATCACAATCTTGAACAATGTTAGGATTTATGTATTTGAGTTTTACAATATGATTGTGGCATAAAATGTGTTTTTTAGGAAGTGAGGGTGAGTAGAAATATGTAATGATACAGGGCCAGTGGGAAGCCCTCCTCTTTCTTCCTCAGTTGGCCCACCTTGGCACTTGTCAGTCATAATGACAAATGGCAGTGCTCGATGAAACGGAGGGGTTACATCATCACTTCCCTAATGAGGCAGTTCACAGCAGGAGGGGGAAAGAGAGAGCAAGACAGGCAGCATGGACAGCAGTAAAGATAAAAAGGGACGAGGGGAGAACGCGTTCTGTTGCCAAATACCAATGGCTGCCCAGAGATCTCCTGTTTGTCAGTGGAAAGATTTTATAATCAGGTCTATAACAGAAGCAAATGATTTCTTTTGCTCTCAAGTCCAAGCAAATGTCACATTAAAATGTTCCTCCATACTGATCATAGAAGAAGATATTTCATCTAAGCCATCCATACTGTTACTTGGAACCAGCTCACGGAAAGCCATGTGGTAAAAAAGCAACAGCGAGGCAACATGTTTAAACAGTAGTATTTCACAACTTTTTTTTGTCAGTGGGGATGCAGATAAAAAACTTTTACTGGAATATTATCTTTTCATTCACAACACATGGGATTTGTTGTGGCATTTGCTGTGAATGTAGCGTGGTAGCATCAGCGACAGCCAAAGCAAAGGACATCCCTCTGTGTGTGTGTGTGTGTGTGTGTGTGTCTTTTATGGCTGGCTCTGGACTTGGAGCTGGAGTCAGAAGGGGGGAGATTATCTGGCCCGTCTGCCTTCGGGAGCTCTCAGGGTTTCTTTTTTTGCGTCTTTGTGTGGCGTTGGAGCTGGCTGGGAGTGCGCCCACCGAGCGAGGGGGAAATGTGTTTGACATACGCTCGGCGCACACGGTCAGGGAGGCTGGAACAGCAGGATACGATTAATGACCACAGAATAAGATTGTTACAATATGGCTTCCCTCACCCCCACCTTCTCCACCATGGGGCTGTCATATTTCACCGACTTGCCTGCTTGTGTGTGTGTGTGTGTGTGTGTTTGTGGTGTGTTTGTGTATGTGTGTGTTTGCTCGTGTTGGGAAGGGGCCCTTTTATCCTCTCTTTTTGTTGTCTCTCGCTCTCTCTCTCTCTCTCTCCCTCTCCCTGTGTCTTTTTTTCTGTGGATGCGGGTCATTGATATGCAACAGTGCATTCCTGAATCTTACAGGAGAGCCTTTTCTCATGGTTGTTGTGGAAAACTTTGGTATTTTCGGCATCGGATCCTTATTTTGGTCAAGGTGGGAGACAAAAACAAACACTTTGTTGAGTTCGATATCCCAAGTAACTTATCACGTATCCATTTGCTTGACATCACAGGGCAAAGTTTCTCAACGGGAGCAAAATCTGGAGGCCAAATGGTGCTGGGTTGTTGTGGTCGGGAGACTTCTTTGAGCGTTCCTTTGGCGCTTCGGGGGTCAGCGCCCGAAGTCTCGAAAGGCCACAGGAGCAGGGATGTGCAAGGGCAGAGAGGGCAGGAGGAAGGACAGTGAAGAAGAAGGAAAAAAAAAACCTTAACAAGGTGTCAAACAGTCCCTTTGGGCCTTTCCACATGAGCACACGTATATATCTGAACCCGCGCTGTGATGTTTGTTGACACGTCTGGGAGAGAATTTTGAAGCTTTCACAGCTAGCATAAATCAGCGGAGGGCATGATTTTTCCCAGGGTTTGGAGGCTCATCTCCCAACTGGCTATCAGGGCCCCGTGGAACGCTGGTAGACTTTATTACCATAGCAACAACTCCTATTAGAGTTCGAGAGGGGGGGGGTTGCTCCTCTGCAATCCGAATCTCTTTCACTGCTCATCTGCTGGGGGTTAAACCTTGTGAGCGTTTTTCAGGTAGAAGAGAAGTTTTAATGATGGCAGGCAAGGCGGGAGGGATTTAAACCCAGCCTGCAGGGGGAAAAATATTAAAAATGGGGGGAAAAAACTGAGAAGTTAGCCGTTCTGAACGTGTGCCTCTTGATTCTTTTGCTTCTGACGTCTCCCTGGAATTTCACAGCAAGTTCTAGAAAGTGACTAGAGCGAGAGAGAGAGGGGTGGGGGGATGGGGGTGTTGGTGGTGGAGAGGACTGGACGTACCATCTGGCAGCTCCGGGCACCGCGCTCACTCGCTCATTGAAATCCCGCTGAGCGAACTTCGCGCAAAAGCGAGAGATTCGCATTTCTTCTTAATCTCAGCCCGTGTCAGAAGAGCGAGACGCATATCTGGCACGTTTGTTTGTTTTCCACGGTTTCTCCTCTTCTGTGATGTGAAAGATAGAACGGTCTACTAAAGGTTAGCCCCGCCCCCAACCAATGAAGCAGCAATATGGTGTTTGATGCGTTTAACATATGACGGGCCTCATTGCCCCTCGCCATGTGCTCCGCGCTCCGCACACACCTGTTTCCCCCCAGCTGCTGCCACTGCTGCAAAGCAGTCTGGGATGTAATTCCATGTTTTCTAAGTCCATGGTGGACACGGCAACACTGGTGAGGATTCTCGTGAGAAGTTCTTTTTTTTTTTTCCTTGCTGGATTAGAAATACAGCTGCAGAATTACCTCTGAAATATATGAGCTGGAACTGCTGTGATAGACGATGAAACGGATGAAACCGTCCAGGAGGAATAGTCGTCCATGTCAAGCTGCTGCTCGCTAAAATTAGAGCTACATAAAAGCCTCCCCCTGCGGATGGTCCCCCCCCCCCTCTGCACCTCGCCTGGAAGTATTCCCTCCTGTGCACGATGAGGCCAAAAGTGCTGATGCTTCAGAGGTAGCTGGAAAGCGCCCCGGCCGCCCGCGGGGAAAATAATGGGGGCACGCAGCAGAACAAACCTCCGAGCAGTGCCCAACCCCCCCAATGCCTGAACTGCAATCAATTAATGCGGCGAAGAGGCCGGCGAAATAACTTAGTGAAATTTTGTGGGAGTGTGACCGTTGCAATTTTCTATCGGACAGATCCGGTGAATTCATTTAAAGGATTGGCTTAATGCATACACATCGATTCATGAGGGCAGTCAGCTGTCCTTCCCTTGGTAATCTGCCATTGAGTGCAGAATCACAAGACACTTGCGCCTTATTAGACTCCTTACTCAAATTGAGTTACTGCGTCTATTTACTACGGCAAAGTGATATTCGCTTTAATTTTAAGGGGAGTTGATATCATCTACTTCCTCCTGTGCTGTCATCGTCTGGCCCAGGGGTGGGTCGGGTGCGATGGGGAGGGGGGGCGTCTGCTTAGCTCTCTCGCTTTTTCTGTGAGAGCACGGCAGAGGAAATGAGGCTGGTGAAAACCCCATTGACCGTAAGACATTCTGGCCATATTTCACTAAGCTCGGCTCCCAAAGGGGAGAGACAGCAGAAGCACATCAGAACACATGCTGCGTCCGGAGAAGGAGGAGGAGGAGGAAGAGGAAGAGGAGGAGGAAGAAGCGACCGCACTAAACATAAAGCATTCAAATCAGAGGGTTGCAGTTTTGTAAAATGCTAAACCGGTTTTAGCTGTGATAGTGCTTCCTCCTCTGTGAGTGTGTGAGAGAGTGTGTGTGTACGCTACTGGTGTCCATGACAAACTGAGTCACCCCGTGTGTAATTAATTGGTTTACTGCCAGGTTAGACCATGTCTGTCTCACAAGAATTCGCATTTGGCCCTGAACTTTACTTGTACATGTTGGTTGAGGTATTAACTTATTTGAGCAAAGGATTTGGGTCCCGCTGGTTGTCCCGCAGAAAGAATGGCCAAACATGGGGGTGGGATGTTTGCAATAGTGGGGCCTATGAGTAAAGAAGCGGCGGCTAATAATACCGGCCTACTGTAGTCACTGAAACACACACACACACTCCTCCAGCTCTCTCACTGCATTGTTTTAGACGCTGTTATCCACTGAACGCCAAACATCAAAGATAATTGCGAGCAGATCTGCTCACAGTTAAGTAGTTATCTGAGTTGAGGAAGAAAAAAAAGACGCAGCATCATAGGTAAAAAAGTTTTTAGTTGCACCAACCACTTAAAAACAGAGATATCAGAGGAACCGGTGCTACATGTCCGATCATCTAAACATTTCTGGATTATCTCGCAGACAGTATCTGCCTATCCCTCCAGGTGCACGGAGATGGAATTAGTAAACTTCTGTTTTTGAGCTGAAAATTTTCCCTCCCTAATTGAAAACAAACGCACAGATGGAACGGAAAATCTCCTTATTAACGGCGGGAATCCATCTCGGAACGACGGCGGATAATAGAGATAAGGATGAGAAATCTTGATTATATAAAGCTTATAGACAAACCCACATGATCCATCATTTCATTAGGCAGCTGGATTCAATTATGCAGAATTGTCTTGCTCATATTTTGCTGACGTCACTCCATGCGTTGCAGCAGGCCGCGATTGGGACCTTCGCTCTGCAGACGTCTCGGCAGGGGTCCGCACTAATGCGCGGATCAATAGCTCATATTTACATTGTGTCCCCGGGCCGAGAATGTCGCGTACGTGCGTTTAAGGCGCAGATCATCCTGGTCGTCGGCGCAACAAGCCGCGCTCACCTACCTTCCTTGTAGGCTGAGCTGCAGCTCATGAGGCCTCAGACACACTTAATGGGATTATGGTAATATAATTTTGTGACGCTGACCTCGGGTCGGTGCCAGGTTTCTTGCACTCTCACACACACACACACACACACACACACCCAGACAAAGACAGGGAGAGCACGGAGGGTTCCAAGCAGGCTGGCCCGGCTCGGCACTCTTGGCACAAGCCGGCGTCCTCCCGGGGCCGGCTCAAGATGGATGGCCGCGGGGCAAGGTCTTACTTCCTACGGCAAAAATAATTCTAAATAAACATCATTTCGTTTTCGCTTTCTGTCTCCGCTTCCTGCGTCAGATAATCAATAACGCACGGGAGGCAGGAGCCGTGCCCTTTCCATGCTCCCGACTTGAATCGGCGCGTCGTAGTTCTTCAGCCGAGGGTGTAGCTTCCATGGAGACGTCCTTGTGGTCAGCTTGCCCGCCCCCGCTCCCCACCCCCCGTGATTTAACGCAGACTTCCTCCACTGGATGTGTCTTATTGGTTTAAGAAGGAATTTTATGGACTGGACAATTCAAAAGCAACTCGGCAGGAGGGTCAATTGAAACTGTCCCTGAAAGTAATCCAAATAGAGAAATTCTTAAGAACACGCAGTAAATGAGCAGGAAAAACTCAAACCATTTTTTCTTCAAAAACAAACATAAATCTGAGCTGTTTCTCCTCCTGACACACACACTCCATCAGTCAAAATAGAGTGATCCTCGTTTTGTTTTGCCTCACTTTGTTATCTATTTTATTGTCGTCCTGTCTCCGTGGGTGTATCACCAGATTTTTTTTCCTTTTTTTTTTTTTTTTTACCCTTTTCCTTTTCTTTTCCTCTTCCTTTTTTGCCTTCAGAAAGACCACCCATCGGGTTCGGAGGGGGCAGACGTCTCTGTGGAATAATAATGGGGTCGTCCTGGGAAAATTGCCCATGGAAAAGGGCTGTCTGAAAAAAAAAGAAGAAAGAAAGAAAAATTTGGTCTTGTTTCCGATCCCTCTTGGCAACATTCATCAGGCTGCTCCCGCTGTTCGGAGGGGAGCGGTCCCATCGCGGCCCCAGTCCACCCCACTCCGCTGGGTCACGTTGCCTCTGCCAAGCCTTTCTGAGAGGTCAGAGGGCTGCGATCCAGTTTGGAAAGTTCATTATCATTTCCCTTCATTTTTTTTTTCAATATTAGAGCATCTGATTTTTGCTGTTGGTGGTGAATTTGAGGCTCCGGATCAAATGGCTTTTTGACGTTGCTGCAATCAGTGGGGAGTTTTGCTACAGAACAAATTATAATTCATCATTGCGTTTGGGCTGCTACTGGGCTTGGCTCTCCGTGTCCGCAGCAAAAGCGGTGAGTCACCGTGGTCGAGAGAAGGGAAGGCTTCTGCTGACGTCATTTCCTGATGGGTTGCTGCTGTGTAACAAAATTCTGATGAAACACTTTGAAAGTGGCAATTGCTGTCTCACGTTTTCTGCCAGGCCCGTTAAAAAATGACTAAAGTTTACAGTCTTTATCATCTCAAGTCATAAACTCGTCATCCCTTAAATAAAAGGCCCGAGAAGATGTCAGTTTCTAGTTGACCAAGCACAGAATGATGGATGAATGACGACCAAAAACATCACAGTTCCCCGCTGTATATACACACACAAGCACACACACACAAGCTCCCAAGAATCCAAAATGTTCTGGTCATTCTCTGAAACTGCAGGAACATGGGCCTGTGTTTACCAAGCTGAATTTTTCCTTGTTTGCTGAGCAGAAATGTTGGCTCCAGCGAGACTTTGAGGCAACATCTTCCATCAGGAGCCAATCATGTTGTGTGTGTGTGTGTGTGTACTGGGTTACTAAATGCCAGCTCCTCTCTGAGCCAGCTTGGCCATTAGAAGGCATCTGGACATTGTGGTTAGTGTTTCTGATTCCAGCAACATTTTATATCAAAATACACATGTAATTTTGATTCGATCCACATCACTAACAATCTGCGGTGTTTTGGTTTAGCGGGATTGGAACCTCCTTTTTTGGTGAAATGTAATGGTTTCATTTCATGTTTTGTGTTACAGTTCCTTGATTAAAAAAAACACACACACAAAACCGTCAGTAGTGAGGATCTTTGACCATTGCCCTGAAACTCCTCTCTCCCCATGACGGCATTGCTTCTGCCCTCTTTGGCCCCCGAGGCCCTGCTGCCTAACTGCAGATCTGAGCCGGTGGA
>CAESWR010000180.1:67108-84201 GCA_903171835.1 Mullus surmuletus | reverse complement strand
AAAAAAAAAAACCCTCTGAGATAAATTGTAGGTTTTCAATATATTAATAAAGACAAAATTCAGATTTTTCCCCCCAATACAGACTTTGGTTCACCTCACCGCTTCGCCTTTGTCTGTTATTAGATGTTTATTCCAAACATAACGGTGAAGTGTCACTTTTCTGTGGCATCTTAATAAACAGCCAATACACTCATTTATGTCTATAATCCCAACAAAAACCTTCATGCATCCACAGTTTTGCTGTACAACAGATTTATTGAAGACTTTCATGTAATGTCACTCTCGAGAGATGAAGATGTTCAGATTCAAAGTCAAAATGTTTGGAACTAAACAGGCAGAGAATGGGTGTGAGTGTGTGTGTGAGTGAGACAGAAGGAGTGTGTGTGTGTGTGTGTGTGTTACGGGCAGCAGGTTCCAGCCTCTCGGTTCCACTTGCACCAATAGGGGGAGACAACAGTCCAAAAACCCTCCGCACGGGCCTCGCCAGCGTGGATCGACTCCAAGGAGTAAAACTAACCGTGTAAACATCTTTGGACATGTGAAATCCCGCTTTGGAGTCTTTGCTTTACTTAGTAAGGAAAGAAAAGGCGAAAATATTGACCGGGATGCTGAAGTACATCTGTTATCCAAGACTTTTCTTCTCTTTTTTTTATGTTGAAGAGAACAATTCTGTGCGTAAAATAGATTTTCTTTTTTGTTTTTACTTGTTTTATTTGAATAGATAGAAAAAAATGTTTGTGGGAACGTTTTTCAATGATTTAAATGGTGTAATAACAATAATAATGATGATGTAATGATAATGACAAAATGATTTTTTATTCTTTATTTGTTTGTATTTTTTCTTTACAAATGCAGTGTAAAAAAAAAACAAAAAAAAACGGATCAGAACAAACGTGCAAACAGTCAAATCTACTTTCTTGGATTTGCTCCAGTACTTGTTTTCCTCGGACAAAGGACACTTTGTTGAGAGAGTTCAGACACTAATCCATGTATTTAATTTTTAGAAACCAAATTCGAAAGAAAGTTGGAGGTTCAAATACAAAGAAATGTAAATAGAAATGGTTAAATATCGCATTCCCACAATTTAAGCATCCATTTGTCTCCACCGTCCAATTTTTTACCGAGCCAATTCAGAATATGTAAATGAAATGTTGATTACAGAGGAGAAAATATCTCACAATCACTCCAAGTAAGATTTTTTGTTCTATTTATGTTAGTTTTTAAAAAATGGTACAGTTTTCCGAGAAGTCAGGGCTCGTATTAGGCAATCTGTTCCATGCCTTTAAATTCATTGCTTTCCTTATTCTGTTTCGGAGTCTCGTTTTTAAAGTTTCTCAGTCTGCCTTCACTGTCCTGACCCTGACGTTTTCATTAAAGCAGTCTAATATGCCCTTCAGATGTACATGCGAGCCGAATCAGAGGGGATTTGAAAATTTAAGGAGGTGTAAAAAGTTGTTTTTGTTTCATCACCAGCTGATGTGTTTATACGCCGTTCAAAGTAACTCGATTCTCTCCGCCCTCCGCTAAGACCCTCAGTCGATGTGGAACTCCACGTCGCCGAGCACGTGACATCTGATACGCTTAAACCTCCGGCGCATAGACGACTTTGCTAAGTGCAAAACAACACGGCGGGGTGAAAATTGGGGGTGATGTGGAGGAGGTGCGAGGAGCTGCTGCCATTTGAGATCTGGGCGCTGGTGAGGCGACTGTCTCGAACCTTTCGGAGGAGGAAACCCACCGGCGGCTAGCAGAGAGGCATCAGAGGTGTGGTCGGGGCTTGTTCTCGCCCCCGCCGCGCCGACTGCGGGGGCTTTGAGGTGCCCCGCGAACCGACGCGCGGTCCGGCCGGGGTGCCGGGGGTGGGGGTCGCGGGTCGCGCAGGCCCGGGGGCTAACATGGATCACACCGTCTGCAGGCCCGGGAAGGCCTTGGGAAACTTCTCAGCTTGACTTCGAGCCGTGGCGTCAAAATTTTGAGGCAAACACTGGGGGTAAACTGCCAAATCATGTCTTCCACCTCTCTGAGCTCTCTGAGATTCCACTGAAAATGTTTGAGCAGACCGCCCCCGTTTTTTGTTGTTTTTTTGTTGTTTTTTTCCGGCAAAGTTGTGTGCGCAGATGTGTTAGCAGAGAAGGTGTTTTCGCATTGTTTGCCTGATTATTCAAACAAGCACCTCTGAGTGGCAAAACAGCATCAAGTAGACCCCAATTATTTGGGCTTTTCTGACCTATGAAGTAGGGATGTCGCCATCTGATATTGATAGCGGATATCGGTTCGAAACAAAAAGAGAATTATCAGATTATATCGGCCTGCATCTAAAATCTCCGATATAAGCACTCCGATACAAGTCTATTCCAGATTCCGCTGCAGCCCTTCTGGAATAATTGAGGTTATTTTTCAGGGTCTTCTAATTTATAGTTTTTTTATTATATACAATTGTAGAATATTCTTATGTCTAAGGTTAAAATGTATGTAACCCATTGGTTAATAACAGCTGGATCCGTTTTTCTCATGTTGCTGACTATTGTTCTCTGTATCACTTGATCAAGCCTTTTCTAACATTCAGCACTACAAAATAAGTAATAAAAGTATGTATGATTCATGCTGGGATCAGATCTGATCAATATTACAATAAGGCTCAAGACTGCAAGTTCAGTATCGTATCAGAAATTAAAAGTTGTATCACCTCTACTATGAAGGTAATTTCCCATTGATGACAAGGTTGCATTAAAGGCTCAGCTACATTAAAGACCTATAAAGAATTCGAGGGCATCGGCGGGTGATAGATGGTGCGGCAGGGGACGGCAGTTATGACCACTCTCGACCGGCATAGCACCTGTCTGAGACTTTCCGCAACTAGTGCCAACTGGCCCAGACATGGCAGAAGACGACAGGAGGGAGGACGGAGAGAATGCCGTCGAGAAACTATTTGAACTCTCCTCCCAGCTGCTTCCTCAGCGAGATCCTTTGTGAGCCTCCCCTCTTTTCCGCGCCCCGGACGTCTTACGGGGATGCGTGCGTCTTCCCCCCCGGGTGTTTGCCCAACCCGATCACAGCGCTTCGGCCACGGGCAGCTGTTGACACACGGGGTCTCGCGCTGGGTAAAGTTTAAACGGGACTTATCAAGGCCTTGACACCTTGGAGGGATGTGCTTATAGTCTCTCTACTGATTCTCTCGCACCTCCCTGATATCCCACGCAGAACCACAGCCGCTCCCAGTGACTTCACGGGTAAAGCTGGGGGGGGGGGGGGGCACACGTGGACTTGAAATGAGCAGAAGTAGTTTCCCTGTAAAACGCTAAATGCATTTTAGAGAATACTTTGCATGCGAGTCACTGAACCAGAAGTGCTGTTGTCGTGAGCTGAGCCTGAAACACACTCCGGCGGAGAGACGGATGTGTCGTGGCCTTCACCCCTGCAGCCAGCAGTGTGGGGTAATCGCTGCTGCACGCTTTCTTGTATATCTTCTCCTTTCTCCGGCCTCCTCTGCAGATAGTGCCACCGTAATCTAAGCCTTATCGGCTCCCGGCTTCTAGTAAAACGAAACACCTTGGGCGCTCCTTGATAGTGTATCTGTGTGGAAGGAAACGCTCAGTGATCTTGGAATGCGGTGGAACCAATACCCAATGATAAAGGGTGTGCAAAAGTTATTAAGCAAAACCCACAGTGCGATAAATGGGTGATTAAGTGTGGAGATTTTGCAGCCTTTTCGAAAAGCAGCGTGCATGAATCCAGCATGCTTTAAAAAAAAAAAAAAAAAAAGCATTCAATATTGAACTCTGCTGACAAGGTAGCTTCCATGCCTTCAGGTAAGGTGACCCCCGAGTCGCTTTAAATGACAATGACACGCTACAAAAGCAGAGTGTGATCACCGCAGGTCACTCACTGCAGTTTCAGCCATAGGGAGCCTGACCTGTAATTATTTGTGAATGACAATGGCTCATTCTCACAGCGCTGACAAAATGTTACATCACCTGAGCCTTTGCAGGAGCTAATAATGTGCTTGCGCCCCCCAATAGCGGTCCTCTGACCGGACCGCATGTAACAGTTTAATAAATGAATTGAAATGTTTTTGTTTTCTTTTATTTCGCAAAGAAAATTAGTGTAACTAAGTAAGATTTAGCTTAAATAAGGGTGGATTCTTTGTTTTATAAAAGGGGGAAAGAAAGTAATTCCATCATATGAAAGTCAGAAATTTAAGTTACACTTTGAAATAAACTTAATTATCACCAAAGGGAAATTTGCAAGATCTGCGTCAAAATTAAATGTTTAGTTTTGTGAAAGTTAGGTTGGTATTTTGTATGAAGTATACTTAGTATCGCCAATTGTGCATACACATGTACTTTTAATGACTTTCGCTCCAAAATTATGTAATTACATCTTGATAAAAGTGTATGATGCCCGGACCCCCCACCCGTAATTGATGATTTTGGGCAGACGTGGTCTAAGTTGTGAAACTCCTCTCCGTCACGGATTCTTGCACGGTTGTGTCTGGAGTGCAGCGCTGAGTCAGAGCGCCTGACAGTGCTCGCAGCTCCCTGGTACAACAACACATCAAAAGCCCCCCCACCCCCACCCCCACCCCATCCGTCCGTGGCGCTGGGTGATGTCAGTGTGGCACCTCGGCCTGAACACAGAGACACCTTTCACAAGGGCCTGTATACACCCGGGTCTGCTCTCTGTAATGGAATATTCAGCCTTTGGACCCTCCCACCGTTCTCTGTGATCAGGTGAAACCGAGACAGTCGCCAGCAGTGTCAAAACCTAAAAATAAACGTATGTGCTATCCCACTTTCTGTTCCTGTTTGTGCGAAATGCTTTTGTTTACATCCGCATTTCTTCACTCCAAAGTCCGTATCTCAATTCCAAGTATCTGCGATGAAACTGAAATGTAAAAACAAACACAACCAGATGGACTAAACCCATGAATATGACACAAGTCCCTGCTCCCTTTTTAATTTCTTTTCAGCTCCTCCATCTCTTTTCTCTTGTTTCATTATCCTCCCACCTCAACCTGCCTCTTTCAGCAGGGCTCATTCGTATGGGCGAGCGATGAAAAGGGCCATTCTTCTCACAGTCACCGTGATCCCAGAAATGCGGAGTTAATGAAAGAGTGATGATATCTAATCACCTTCCAGAGGATAGCACCTGCATCAGAGCTTATACCCAAAGTGAATACTCACACACGGCTCACCTACAGATGTACTTCCTCTTTAGCAGCAACTGTGCTTCTACCTTTGATATCGCTTGTTGCAGGGAGAAATGAGTCGATCTTGTGTGGTCAAGCAGATCCAGTTCTCTTAGGTGTTTCCACTGGGGATTTCAGCATCAGACCGTGGCAATGAGATTAATACATTTAGAAAGGGCAGGGGTGAGTTGAACAATGGCATACTTTAAGGGCTTTAAACAGTGTCTTATTACAATGGAGAGAGCCAAGTCTATTCTTGATGAATCCTACTTCAGAGGGAAAGAAAATAAAAAGGTCAACCTAATGCATTTAGTGAAGCTGCATTTGGATAAACAACATTGCTTTTATTACTTCTATATAATTGTTGTATGGAACTATATTAGCATATTTTATTTTTTGGATAAAGAGACTGAACAAGTCATAGAAAGCCAGTTGAATCAATGCAATCAAACAATCAATACAAAATATTGATACAGTGCCAATTTATAACCAACAGTTATCTCTGTAGGCGCTTTAGCAAAAAGCAGGTCTCGACCATGCTCTGCAGTTGTATATTAACCCAACAATCCCATAAAAACAAGCTCTCAGTGACATGGGAAATACTCCCTTTAACAGAAGAGACCTGATGCAGAAGCACGGCTCAGGGTGTGAAGTCACTGCCTGTTGTCATCTGTGGCCAAAACACACGAGAATTACTAATAATTGCACAGCGCAACAAAATATTCAAGTTTTTAGCTTCTCGTCCAAAGGCAGAGGCCAAACAGCAGCAGTGGCTTCCTGCTCCTCACTCACCCCCGTCCCTCCATGTTTTCATCTCTATATATTTTTTCTTTTCAGCGTCTAACGATCACTTTGCAGCATGATCGGGGGGCCAGAGTGCAGACAGGGGAGAGACGTTAGGCGAGACATGTGCCAAACATAACACAGCGCTCGGGGCTGCGTGTGTCTCCCCTCTCGGCTTCCTCCGCTTCTTCCTCCAGCTCCTCTCGGGCGCTCCTGTGTTCCGACTGGCTCGGACGCAGCGGGGAAGCTCCACATAATTGGAGCGGCCCAGTGGTGGCGGCCCCCGAACCTCCGGGAGCCGGTCTTGTGCATTCTAACGTTACGCTCAAAGGAAATTGTCCTGCACTATTTCCTGAGATCCAATATTTGAGCGGCTTGCCTGCCATTCTTAGTGGGAGAAAGAAAACTGTAAGTGCTTCATTAGATTTGGGGCAGAGTCTGGGGTCTGCTATAGCGAGGTGGGTCCTGGTGGGCCACTAAGCAGTGTGCTACCTTGCTCCTGAACCAGGATCTCAGTATGGAAGCACGCCATAATACAAAGTCATTTTCACTAGTGAATAATGAAACTCTATATATCTGGTTTTGACTAATGATAAAATAACTCTTTCCACTTTAAAGTAGTGTTTTGATGTCAGACAAACGAATAAACTAGATGAATTGGATGGATTTCCGGCATTAACTGCCCAGGTGTATGTCAAAGTGACAACTGTGTGACTCTGTGGTGTCAATGGTTACAAATGCTGCAGCCCACTTACATCTCGCTTCAAGCCATGAGCATTTGAATATTTTCTCATTGTTTCCTTTGTAAATTCGTCGCGACACTGCGGTTTCAGGGCCCGACGGGGGCACGGCGGTCTACTGAGTCTCACGGTAATTCAGAGATGTACAAACACAAAGATGGGGTTTTGTTCCGTTCACACAGCTCGCGCTCCGTCTGGGTGACAAACAGCCACTGACTCACCAAACAGGTTATCAAGAAGCCATGACCCTCTTATCGCAGCGCCATGCACGCTCTGTAATTAAAAATCTAGAGTTACCAACAGCACCTACACCTCAGCGCTCTCCTGTGACCTGGAACTGTGGCTCCAGCGCACCTTGCGCTTAGTTGAAGTCGCTCACTGAGGCCTGTCTCTCTAATAATGGGGGTCTATGCGGAGGGAAGCGCAGATGGCAGACCTCGGGAAGATGCAGATAATGTCCGGCAGATCAACACGGGATGGCAAGCATGTGAACTAAGGGGGGGAAGGGGGGCGGAAGGTTTTGTCAGTAAGACCAAAACCAAATCTCCAGGGTTGCCGTTTAATGTTGTGCACGGAGCAGGAAGGAAAGGGAACCCCTCAGCATGTTTCTCACCAGCCTAAAGATCACAAGGCCAGGAAGGGACGGGGCACAACATGAGGCGCGTGTGCTCCTACGGGGGAACGGAATTTACAGTTGTAGGTGTATGCTAATGGCGAGGAAAAACAACCTGGAAAAAGAAGAGGGAATATGAGCTAGATGGGGCAGGAAGATGGAATTTCTATTCATATCTATTCCTCTACCTATCAGAACGCTATACCAGTCCTATTGTTTGTCCTTGAGGTGGCATTTAGTTCTAAGAATTGTGTAATTGATCTTGCATGGTAGTACTTGGAATACCTTCACACTGGGCGCCAAGTTTTAAGTGAGCATTAGGGTGGAAATCCCTGTTTTAGGTGTGACGAGGGAGATTCTTTGTCCTTGGCGGTGGCAGGACATACACAGGCCCCTCCTCAACAGGCGCCAGCTGATTTTTATCACTGCTGAAAACTGACTCGGAGTCCCAAACCCCTCTGCTCTCTGTGGTTGGGCATGCATTTCTCACTGACACAAATGATAACAGGTAATTCTACCTCTGGATCTCTGGAAGTCTTCCGTCCTGAAGAAGATGATACGTAATGCTGCTTTTAAACTACAGTCTGTGAGTGTTTTGCTGGAAATAAATATTTGCATAAATATTTCCCTCAAGATTCAACCTGTTTGACTGGATTCCAGTGGCACTCGGAGGGAATCATCAGCCTGAAAGGTCTCCTGAGTAAATAAATGAAGGGACTTTAATTTAAGACTTTTTCCTATTTGACCAGCAAGCACCAATCTAGTCTGGTCAGCACTTTAACATTTAAATTGTTTTAATATTGACATCCATCATTTGATTAATGGGTGCAAAGTTAAGATAACGTTATTAACCTGAGGAATGCAAAATGCTCCAGGTTTCCTAAGAGCAACTTAAACTATTAATCCACATCTAGGATGCCGTGATTAAATAAAAGCTGCGTTTTTGTCATGGCAACCATTTTATTCTCTCAATATGGGCCACATATGATTTGTCTTCAATCTGAAGGTGAATGTAATCCGCTCACCGTACTCCTGGCATCCTGAAGTGTGCAAAGTAAAATCTGGATTCCATCAACTCCTGCGTCAAGCATTACAGAAAATCGACTCTTCTCCACACCATGTGTTTTTTATTGGAATCCAATTTTTTTAATGAGTTACTTTTATGAAATCATCTTACATTAACAGGTTTGGTTACCATAATGTCATCTCCTTCTTTAAAACGACATCAACGCATTAATCAGCGAACGAGAGGTTGTTTGATAGAGGTCCGATCATCTGTTGCCCAGCGGGTCAGCGGGAATGTAACAGATACATTGGGATCCCAGGGTCTCTCTCTAAACACTGAGGTTTGGGGTGTCGACGGGGTGCCAGCAAGCCAATGTCTGCTTTGACACATTGGGACGGACCGCAATAGCAGAGGCAATTACATAATAATGATGTCATCCTTCTGTGGCCATCCCATATGACAACCAGTCTATTTCTCTGTTATTATCACCCTGGGAGAAATGGAATGGGTTGGCATTATTATACTGTAAAACGTGGCCACACATTCATGGAGAAGTTTGTGAAATATCTTGTGCAGTTGCGTAGCTTTCGTTTCAACATACAAACAAGCGTCTTCGCCTCAGAGACAAATGTGGTAGTCGTCGCACTTATTTGGAATTATACTTAAACCTCCTTGTTTTGCTCTAGTATTTTACTCTCAACTCATGAAATAGCTAATGTCAGAGGTTCTTTTTATCAAACCGAGGGTTCTCAGGAGGCATTGCTATGGGACACTTCAAGAATATTTGCGAAGGGCGAGCAAGAGTGAAGGTAAAAGTCCTGAGCAAACACTGGACTTTGTGCCTTTGAAGTTCTGCATTCACAAACTTTATTTTTCAAATCACGTTTCTATAACACGTCAGACTTGACAATGTGCGACCGTTTTTCGTTTCCTGTTTCCAAGTGCGAACCTCCAACAGTGAGCTATTATTATTGTACTATTACCGTAACCATGACAATAAAAGTCACAGCTCCATGTTTTCCCAACCCCAACCAAGTGTTCCTTCCCTAAACCTAACCAGACCTCAATCACGGCAGTGACACGTCATAAAATATAATTATTTTTGAAGACTGATTCATTCTATTTTGGAAGGTGACGTACTTCAGGAACTGAAATGAGCGTTACACACAGAATCATATTCTGAAGCAAATGTCAATGTTTAATAGGAAGCGTGCGTCCACTGACCAAGAGTCTGACAAGTTGTTGTTTGCTTAATCGTAATGTTGGATTATGAAATGGACGTTGATATTGAGGTTTTACTCTATAGTACAGCATTTCTGCTTGTGCTTGAAAGTGTAATGCTGTTGACTTTCACAGAAGTGACTGAATCCACAGAAATCTGCAATAAAAAGAAACAAGTTTAACATCTCGGCTGCTGTTTGTGCCAGTGCTCATGAGCCAAGTCCGTAGGGATCGCACAGAACAACGATGATGTGCACAGAGAGAATGCAAACAGCAGCCAGATGAAGTTCACTAAACCAGTGTGACCAGATTTTGATTAGCCAACAGAGCCCAAGTTCTCATTGTCAGTGCTGGACAGTGATGTGGTGTCCTTTGCAAATCAATGTCTTTATAAAATGGCCCTGTCTCTACCATTGTGAACCACCTCTTTCCTCCACCCCGTCCATCCCAAACCTGGCAGCCTCAGTCACCGTTCCCTCGGGGGAAAATCCAGCCTATTAGGAGCCTCACAGCCAGCCTATTAGAAATCTCACAGCCAGTCACTCAGCCAGACAACTGCAAGCTGGACGGCCCTTGCAGTCTATTATGTTGTCATAAGGTTTCTCTAACACTCAGCAACTGATCACCATTTTACAGTTGTCTCAACAATTATTGCTTATCCCTTGCAAAATGGGATGTGAGGGATTGCATATGAAAGAATACAATGCTCTGAAACCAGGAACAGATGTGTGCGCAGGCTGCATGCCGAGCTGAGACTTGTCATTGAAGTTAACACGTATAGCACTTATAGTGGAGGGTCTGGACAAGGGCTATTGAGATTGTGATATAAGCATTTGTGTTGCTACAAAATATCCCTATACAGTATGTCTGTAGCTTAAAACCAGGGTGATACAGCCTGAGTCTTTTAGTTGATTGAACTGAGAAGTGGTGACATTAGTGCCAGATAAGATTGTTGATACTGGACAGTCTATCAAAACCCAGATTATGCTCATTGATATATTTATGCCGTTGGTCAAAGTCCTGTCTCCAATTTCTGCACATGGCAACTGTGGGATGTTAAAGGTTAGGAAAAGCCTGCGGTAACACCAAATAAAGGTTTAAATTACGGTTAAGGTTAGCCAGCTAAACACTTAGCTTGTGGGGAAACTACTTATTACAACCACTGGCGCCGGCAGCTGTAACCCTCAACACACTATGGGCACTATTTATTTATATACTGTGACAACCACTGTTTCTGTTTTTAGATTTTTCATCTTGAATAATGCACTTTAGATTGTGACTGTATCAATATGCGTACTTTATTACTTCAAAACATTTAAAATCTTATTGGGGTTATTTTTTTGATGAACATTTTCATGAACATTTTTCAGCATAAGTGCATCTTCATCAGCTACACGCGTATCTGCTTTACAGGGTGATGAGATTTGAAAAAGAAAGTCCAACAATGCAACAAATGGGTGGTCACATTCCTTTGTCCTCTATACCAGATTGATTTCTTGAACCAGTGAGAACCAGTTAAACATTGGATTGTTGAAACCTTGTAATCAATATCAGGCAAATCAGACAAACTCTGCAGCATTTCCAACACCATTGAGGTTTAGCGTGAATCATCAATTGATTTTGATGCGTGGAACAGTAGAAGTAAACAGTCGTAATATTGTAGGTTGCAGACATTTGCACCATTGGTGTTGGTTGCACTTCAAGTGGAGGAAAGTTTTTTCACCAAGAGTCAACATTATGAGCTGCAACCCAACTTGATTTTGGCTGAGATACCAAAAGTAGGTGCACAAGCCACACTCGAGCCCCTTTTATGTTGATTCCAATTGTACGCTGTGACTACAGGTGCCCTCACACATCGACAACATGGTACTTTGAACCCAAACATATATTGTACCGATACATTTTTTGAACGGAAATGCTCACAATTGTTGTTTACATAATTTGGCTCAATTACACTCCTCTACAGCCAATCAGATTCACTTAAGTCAAACAGAGAACAGGCCCCTGCTGCCAATTTCTTTGTCTAACCCACCAGCACCCCCCCTTTACCAACCTCCCTTCTTTTGCCTCAGTGAGCACTTAGATTCAATTTGTCAGCTGCTCTCATTAAACATGCAGAAAGGAGAGGCCCTTCACTCTACGTTTCAGTGGCACGGTGAACCGGTTCATTCGAGGACGACTCTGAGTATCCCATGCTTGTTTTCAGGCACTGTAGTCCGGAGTAGTAGATGAAATACTCTGCAAGGTGCCTCAAGGCTGAACTTTTGAGCTGGGAAATCATGAAATGATACTCACATTTTCCAGGAAACCCGATTCCAGAAAGGAATTCCATGATGTTTAATCTCTCCACTCACTGAGGATCTGAGTATCTAATCAGGTTTAACATCATCAGCCTTGGATTTAGCCACACAGCTTGACTCTCTGTGTAGATTTGACATTCAAAGATGTATCCTTGAAATCATTTCACTGGAAACAGATTTGCTTCGCAGTCATTAGGGTGCTCACTTTGATTTATTTCACCTCTTTTACTGTTTATAATGACGGTTGTTTAATTTCCAACTGCTGACCTCAACTTGATTACAAACTGAAGGAGAGTTAAAGTTTTGAATCGAAGTATGGTTGTGGCCATTTTAGCCACTTGTGAAGTTAATATGTCCTGTAAAAACACTGAAGAAGATATTTATTACATCTCTTTGCATTATGGGACTATTTAATGGCAATTTTATTCTTCCCTTGGGCAGATTTTATTTTGAGGGTATCTTTTATTTGTTTTTGTGCAAGATTTACCACTAACCTTATTTGCTGCACTCAAACTCGCATCATTATATGTGTTGCTGCCATTTACATTTGAATTATTGAGCCATTATTTTTTTGCTAAATCAACGCCGGAGTGGCAGACAAGGAGACGCTCCCACTTTTGGTAACTTTTACACCACTTACTCAGTTAATTTCCAGCCTCGCAGGCATCCTCATGCAGAGAGACTTGAGCTGTAATGCATGTGCTTGGCAGACATATCTCGCTTTGCGTCCAGATGCTGCTTGGCCGTTGCACAGCACACTTGTCAAATGAAACCGAGTGACGTTTCAGTGGCAATTATTCTCTTTGTGCTCAAGTGTAGCTGCCCAAACGTGAATGTGCGTCGATATACACACTTGGTGAGGAAATCTGCCAACAAACCTCTATTTGCCAGTAAGTAATTGTTTCCATGTACCCCTATAAGTTGCTGAACAGCTAAACTGCTTGCAAATCTGTTCAAATACGCTGTAAATACATATTAATCTGTTTAAGACTATTCCATATAAATACCAATTAATTAAATCTAAAAGTACAAGCACTGATTTAATGTCATATTTTGTTACATAATGTTTTATTACAGTATATTTTGCAACTGGCTCTTCTTATTTATCTTCAAAATAACTATTTTGGTATGTTGCACATGAATTGAAGCCAATTTAAATGAGTTTAAAGATGTACTGGCAACTGCAAAAAAAAACGTAGTCGGAGGGGATGCTCGGGAACCAGTGTTTGGTCTGACATCCAACATTCTCCAAACATGCTGATGTTGTTTTCCTTGTGTTGGCCTGCAAGAGAGTTGTAAAATTGTCCAGTTGTTCTCTGTTTGTTTTGCTGTTACTGTTGGCCTTGGTCCGGCGTCAAATGATCAAATCTTTGTTCTTTGTTTTGTGATGTTTCAAATATTACCAGAAAATACATATAGAAGAATTGTCTATTAGTCACAGCAAGGGGAACACATGGAGTTTAAAGAATGAGCCTGGTGGCGGTTTTATGGTTCCTGGTTTTATAAGACAAGGGTGGGACGGTGGAGGTGAGGGCGAGGGGTGGGGGGGGTTCGCTGAGCTTTAACAGACCCTTGGGAATTGATGGCTGCTGAGCTGCTACTTGAGGAGTTGTGTCATTTTACAGCTGGCATTATAGAAAAGAGAGGCCATGTTACATCCAGCAACTCAGCTGCCCAGATAGTAACGTGAGTCATACGGATGATGCCGTCCTCCTGTATAGGACACAACTTGGGCGATGGATATAGTCCTGGTGTGAAATCCTAAATAAACTTACTGTGGGTTTCAGGAAGGGAAATACAAACAAGTGTCACCCGGGTGTCAAACACCACTGACCAATTAGACGCTCATGAAAATTAGGAAATGGAAATTTTCCATCGCCTGAGGTTTCTTGCTCCTTTTTCAACCACACAGCATCTAGTTTTCATGGTACATTTCGTGTATTTTGTTCTGCTTTACTCCACATATTTAATTTAGATGATGATTACAGAAAAAAAAAAGAATTGGTGTGTGACTCGACCACTACACAAAGGTTTGAGGCTAAACAAACACTTGACACTTCTTATCAGTTGAGATCAAAGGCCTGACGACAGTTCACTTGAAAACCCGGTGAGACACAACACTCTCCCTTAGTGTTTTTTGAGTCGTAAATCTGTTTGTTTGTCTCGAGTACACACCCTGAGCCAGATCCAGATAAAAGAAAGGGCTTGACATACATCCTGATAATTAGTTCAAATTCCACAATAAATACTCTTTAGTTAATGCAAAGTCTCAGCTTCAGTCTATATCTGTGGTATAAATATTTTCCTGTGAGTCTGTCTCAATTGTGATAATCTAACCTTAATACATGCATTAAGGCTAAATTATCACCATCCTTAGAATGTGGGGTTCTTCTCACAGATGTAAACCACCAGGAGACCAGTGTCTAGCTAGAGGTCAGAGGTTAATGTGGTGCTAGGGGCAATACAAGACACAGTCCTAAATATAGACCTTCATATGAAGTCAAGACACTCATTTGACCCTAGAGGACATACAATTAAGTGGTGATTTGTATCCCTTTGTTGACAGATGACACTGTCGGTCATCCTATGGTATTTCCCTCTGCCCCTGGAGAAGGACCGACATATATAAAATGCACAGCAATAGATAGTCAAGTACATGTTAAAATTTTAAAAGGCATCTGTTGGTAATTATTGACAATCCAGCTCACCGCCTGGAGGTGCAGCTCACAGCTTCTCAAGAAAGGGCTGGCCTACAGCAGAGAAAATGATCAGCGGCCACGTCCCGAGAGTTCACCGGCGCTACACGCGGACCACCTCCACACCAGCTCGATCAGGCCTTCCTGTTCCCCTCTGTGCGAGCGTGCATGGCTCAGTGCAAAGCAAGCAGCGAGATGCTACGTGTTGGGATCGCTTCAGGTCCCGCAGTCAGCCAACTGTGTCGAGACAGATTGCACTTTTGCTTGGCCATGACATTTTGGGCCGCCTGCGTCTTGCCAAGGAGCCTTCAGAGGAGGAAAGGAGCCGCTCGGCAAGGCCTGTCTCGTCTCAGCGTCCACCAGGCTGGCTTTCCGGCCAGCGCGCTTAATTGTGTCTCTGGGTGAAGCGGTAGCGCCCCAGCAGTGGAAAAGGAGGGGTGGTGGGCGTGTGTGTGATGTGAATAAGACCACACGCAGAAGCATATTCACTCTTACACATGTATATTCACACATATTATGTAACCCCATGGCCCAATAAATGACCACCACTCTTCTTATTAGATGTGAATATTTGTGGATATTTGTGGTCCACAGAATAGGAAGTAACTGACAGACACCAGGGCCTTGCAGCAGGAAGGCCGTAGCATTAGTTCTTTGGTTTTTGGTTTGGTTTGGCTAACATCTGGATGGCCCGACTGAAATCAGTAGAACAAGACTCAGATATGAAGTGATGTACCGCATTTAGACACTGATTTCCAGCGCCTAACAGTACTTAACCCTCAAGAGTTCCTGGGGTTGTTTTCTGTCCAGATCACTTTTTATTCTTAAGCCATTTTGAGTGCAGAAAAAATAAAATGTTGCTGCAAATCATTGACCCATCTGAGGCTCTAATAATTATAACAATTGAATCCTCCTTGAATTGCAATTTATGGAAATAATTACAGTTTGTGTAATTTTTTTCAATTAAAATACTGTGGAGTTACGTTTTTAAGGAGGGGATGTTTTTTTAAGGTATTCTTAAGGGTTAAACTCATATGCAGTGAAAACCCTCGCCGTTGTATATTCACACATCTAGCGCAGAATTCCATCAACCCTTTGAACACAACAACCCGAGAATCCCTCGGTCAAACAGCGCTTTCTCGTATTTAAGCAGAGCCAGAAATAGATTCGCAGTGAGCCTCCTCCTCCTCGCCTTCGTCAGCAGACGATCCCATAACAGTGATGTCACCGAGTCTTCCTCACACCTAACTGAAAGGACTCAGGAGCGGCTCGGGCCGACCACAGTCTGACCAGCTTCCTGTCTGCCCATTCCAGGCAAACAGAGAGTGGCGGGCAGCAAACATGATGCATCCACCTGTTAACACAGCCGGGTCACGGGGGCCAAAGACAGCGAAGGGAGAGTCTCAGGGGCAGGGGGAGAGATGTTGACCTTTAAGGGGCTGTTACTGAAATCCACTTCACACCACAGTGACCCAATGGCCAAAAAAATTGATAGTGCTTTTTTTGTAGTATTTCACCTTGAATATAGCTGAATTGAGTTATTTTGCTCGAGGCATTGATCAGTCCTGGGGGTTTTACAACATTTGGCTTCAAGTGAGCATTTTCCAGTCTGTCTCCATTTGTCAGAATCCTTAATTGGGGAAGTCCGACCACCTACGTAAATTTATCCTATGCATGTGCATGCAGGCGACCGTCCATCGTGTTTATGTAGCGGTAATTGGTGGACAGGTGGGGATGGAGGCCTGTTGTTTTGCTTAACCTTCCCTCTGGTAATTCAGAACCTGGCTAACTAGACCTTGCTTAACCCCCTGGCTTTAGCCCCAATCAACACATGGATATTAGGCACCGTTGTAACCTCTGCCTCCGAGTACTGGAGAACTGGTTTGTGGTAAAAACCTGTCAAAATATCCCACTCTCATTTCACTTCGGCGACGGCAACAAGACCTCTACAGTAATTTCCAAAAATCTGTCCAAATTGCTTAAGTCTTAAATTATCTATAATTGCCCTCTGCGTTGGGTTACTGGGGGTTGCCTCCAATCATGTGGTGGGAAGGAGAAAGGCCCTAGTCACTTCCAGCTGGTTAATGACGGCCGAACGGGTGCTTACCAACATTGTGCCAGTCGTTACCGCGGATGAATATTAGCTAGAGGTGAGGTTTATTTAGCTAAATGGCACGAGCACTTATGCATGTCAAACAACTCCCAATTGCTATGAATAATATCACCTTTAGCACAAAGCTGTCTTGTCTGACTAATCTCGATGTGGCACATCAACTGCAACACCGAAAAATCTCCAGCTGGATTTCTGAAGATTCACTCACTTCCACCTAGGTGAGCCTTTCCTCGCGAGCTGCCAGCCTGCACTGTGTCACTATTATCTTTTTAGTACCTGACTCACCTGTAACCTGAACTCTCTAAATAGCAATGATAACAGGCTTCTCTGCATGGGGTCACACTGCATTAGGGGTCAGGGTGAAACAGACTCTCCCTTTGTGCTTTGCCAATGAAGTTTAGGAACAGGGCTAATCAGGGGGGGGGGGGGGGGG
>CAESWR010000180.1:18812-39162 GCA_903171835.1 Mullus surmuletus | reverse complement strand
ATCTTTATTTTACAAGACCCAAATACTGTGTTAGAATATAGATAAAGTTGTGTATGAAGTGTGTTAAAGACACAGTTAGTAATTTTATTACTGTGTTAATCCCTCTATATTCAAACATTAAATCATAATATCTAATACAACAATGCAGAGCAATCACAAAAACAACTAATAATCATCTGAAAATACACAGAAAATATACAATATTTATTATATTTATGTGCTATATTTTTACTGTCCAACACCTCACGTCAAAAAAGAAGTGATGACCTGATTCAAATCAGGGATTTTGTAGAAACAGGGAATGCCAGAAACCTTACGAGTGGATGGAGGATTGTAATGTTGATTCGACACAAAACCTCATAAAAGCTCATAAACGCAAAATATGGACGTTTTTTTGTTGTTTTTTTCACTTACATTTATCTTCCAAACCTAAAGTACCGTGAGAGCGACCGAACATCAGCCAGCACGAAAGCGGTCGCCAAGCTGATGTTCTTCTTGAATAGAGGTCAATTAAAGCTAGGAACAAGTTTCTGGTGGTCCTCTTTTATTGTCCTGACACGTTCTACATTACTGTTTACAGGGTGGGCACGGCCGCCTTCCTACACCATATAAAAATGGCTTAACACACCTGGAAAATAAAATGCCGTTGGAAAGGCCTTGTCTTCCAGGGCAACATAAAACCCTCCACCTCGCCACTCATGACTAATTGGCTGTTAACACCGTTTTAACAAACCTGCGCTGCAGCGTAACGCCGATGTGCAAATGAACCAGCATAATTGGAAGAGACGTCAACCAGCGCTGGCAAAGGGGAAGGCAGTCGCCCATCGAGCGTGTGTGTGTGTACGTGTGTGTGAAGCAATGCCATGTTTATTTTGTGCGGATGACGTCAGTGAGGTTAGCTTGTTGCAGCACTTTGGATTGAACTCAAGTCAAGATTTAGTTATCTGTACGGTATGTTCAGGTAGGTGTATTGTGTTTCAAGCGTTGTTTAAATCTGCTCCCTAGATTTCACAATAGAAGGAAGCGGAGATGGAACACTAAAGCTGCCAACGATGAAACCACAACACCTCCTTTCTTGGCCCTTTCTCACCATAAAGGTGAAAGAAAATGGTAGAAATTAGGAAGTACAAAAGCACTCATGAAAAATGAAGAAACTTTGTCCTTTGGTTTCATAACGCTGATGTACAAATAATTCACTTTCAACTCTTGAGGTATTGAACGTTCTGTGTATATAATATTAAGTCTGATGCGTCATGGCAACACATCTTGCCGGTTAAACCGAGGGATAAAACCTCTCTCTGGAGTCTCGCTCGGCAGACTGCTGACATCTCGAGTCCAAGTGCGCGCCGCCAGCCCAGTATCGGCCTTTGACAGCCAGTTCCGAGAGTGGGAGCTAAGAATAGAATGTTTCGGATTTTCTGGTTAATTCTATATTTAGAAACTCGTGACACCAGAAGCTTTTTTTGATTGTCTGAAAAATCCTCAGTCATGGAAGCTGGCTGACAGACAAACGCCTCAGTCGTCACTCAGACATCTGGAAATGTGGTCAAACCAGTGACTGTTTACAAATTGTTTTGCTTCCCTCATTTCTGCAACGTAATTGTTGAAAAAGTCCATTAGGTAAGCGGGCAATCATTTTATTGAGAAATGGCACAGAGAATGCAAGAGCACCAGGGGGTTTGTTCAAAGAAAACTGGTTATGACTTAACAAGCTGATTTTATCGTGACCTACATAGCATTCCGCTGTCCGGAGGTGCCGGCCGCTTTGTGCGCCACTTTGTGAATAAGTAAAAGGGTTACTGTGGCAGCGTGCCGGTCCCTCCTTTAACCCAATATGGGTGAGTGAGAGTGTAAATGTCACTCTGAATTGATGAAGTGCTCTCTGAGACGACCTGTCAAATAAAGATTCTGTTTCAGCAGGAGAGACTAAATGAGCTGTGTGATTCGATCCGATGCGTTTAAACAAATCTCTCTCGTTGTGTCATCTGCGTTTGTTTCTTTTTGTTTTGTCAAAAGTTTGGAGAAACACACGGAGACGGCTCATCTGTTCCGATGCTGAGTCGAACAAATGCACACATGAAGTCTGTTTCGTATTATAATGTTATTTTAAATTCACAATTCAACATCTATTTAGCATTTAGAATGGTGGAAGTTCAATTTAATGAGTAAAATAAAAGCATAAAGAACTGAACTGTGTTGTTTCTCTCGTTTGAGAATACAGACCTGGAAGGCCCAGAGTTACAGTGAAAGAACCCAACTGATTAAAGCATTTTTGGGACAAAGCTGCTGTTAAGAGACAAAAAGTGCAGGTGACCATCTCATGTCCAAGTCACGCGGCTGCTCTGTCAGGCCTGCATGACTGTTAACACCCCATGGTGAGACCTGTTGCCCCGGGCTATTAGTCATCCTGACAAGCGCGGTGTATGTGCCACTCTCTCTGGTCATGACACACTTGTTTCCACCATCTCCCCACCTTAACCGGCCGCTCCAGCTCTGATATATTCCTAACACATAGTGGCAAGAGTGACACAGGACCACTGAACCAAAACAAGCACCTATCAATTACTGATGAAAGGGGCCTTTTACTTATTTCTTTTCTTTTTTCTTTTTTCTTTTTTTACAACACCTCCAGAGTCGAGCTTGGATGGAGTTTAAACCGATCTCAAAGCGAAAGGAGAAAGTTTCTTAGTGTTAGTGGAGTTAGTGGAGGACATGAAGAAAAGAAGCCTTTCAAAATAAAATACCTACCTGGCCCATATGCCTACACTATCAAAAGTGAATGGCAAAAGAGAGTACAAAATGGCTAAATGATGCATTTATTCTCTTAAAATCACATCAAAACTTCAGTTACAAATACATGCTTATGTTTATTTAGTTGTTGTACACAGAATAGACTTTCGGCACTGACTGATTTGGTGACACCTAGTGGTACCTTGAATACTGCAGGTGACAGAGTTCCAAGGGCAGCAGGGACAGTCTATTGTTGTTTAACGAAGAAGCGAGGCACTAATTTGTCGTCATCCATCAGTCTGTGCTGCACAAAGGTCGCCGTCCGCCAACAGCGGGGCACAGGCGATAGAGTTGGTCACCTCATGCATCACTCTGAAGTGGCAGCATGTCAGTCTGAAGCTCTTCATCTCACAGCTCAGTGTGGCTTCCTGGAGTCTTGTTCCATCCCTCCCCTAAAATTATCCGACTTATCGGTGCTTCAAAATTGTTGAAAATGTCCATACTTTTTGATGATTTTCCAAACAAAGACACTCTAAGGGAGTTTGTTGACCTTCAGGCTAATTTTCTGCAGGTAAATTGTATATAACATTTTGCTATGAGATTCAGACTAGTGTATTAACATGTAGTTAACATGTATTAGACGAAGTATGTTTTCAATGCTTAGCTTGCTATAATGGAAACAAACAGTCAAAACACACCACGGGAAGATCTTTGAGACATCCAGCATACGGTAATGCTTAAGCTGTCTGCAGCGTTCCGTCTTGTCCCGGGTTCACTGACAAACCTCAGCTCAAACGCCGTCTCGAGCATGTGGATTCATCTTCAACTTTGCGAGAGCAGATACTGCTATTAAAATTCAATCAATCTGATTTATGCCGCCATCGCTACACTTCATTTGCAGATGCTAAGTCTTAAAACAGTCGTGGCGCGATTGTTTTTTGTTCTTTGCATGTCACGCTTAAAAGGTGAGCTCAGCGAGGGCCACCGCATTCAGGTAAAGGGAGCCTGACCTTGACGTGCACTGTCCTCCACGTTGTCTTCTACAATATTAATGTGTCCGCCAAGGCAGACGGCAATCTTCATGTTGACTTATTTAGAGACACAATTCGTATTTCTGTAGAAAAAAAGAAAAAAAGCATGTGTTGCCATTCAAAGCTCAGCCAGCTGTAAGAAATATAAGCAGTGATTTAATATTAGACAAGGCAGGGATTCAGCGCTCTGGTAAAGCCATTAAGGGCTTTCTCTTCTCTTTCATCATCACCAGGATAGGAGGCAAAGGAGACGGTGATCAGCGGATCAAATCTGAGGCCGTAGATAATGTATGTGGTTAATTTACAGCTCGGATGTTTCTCAACCTCACCCCGCGCCGCTCCAGAGGTGACTGGCTGCGCTGCATTCAAAAACTCTGAGGTGTAATCAGCAATCAGAAAAAGGAAGCCGAACGTCAGGCTTTTTACAAATGGTTTCCTCGGAGGAGTTTGATTTAGTGTCCTCGAGCACCGTTGAACTCGCAGCCGGAGTGGAGGCGATGAAGGGGAGGCGCGGAGGATGCTTCGGGCCGCGGTGCGAGCGCGCGCGGGGCTACAAATTACATTTCAAAGGAACAATGAGCGCCCACCAAATCAAGTCGGCTATTTCGCGTTGATTTCCACGTCTGAGGAATCGATTTATGCCGAGTAAAGTCAGCGCGAGCCGTTAAAAGACATATCGCCATCTGGAGCGGCATAGCAACAGCTGCGGTTCGACAGGGGGGCGACACCGTTACTTTTGGCGTCTCAGACTTCTCGCTGAAACATATAACAGTGGTTTTAGTTTGTATTTGTCTAAACCGTGACAGGAGCAGGAATTGTCGCCCTCCTTTGATTTCAGCCTTGCCTCATTTTCATTTGTCTTGTAAAGAGGCCGAGGGCTGCGAGCGCTGCAAACACCGAAACGTTGCAAACACAGAAACGCTGCCAGAAGAGAAATTCACAAAACAAAACGGAAGTGCGCCAGGACACTAGAGGCACCACACACCAAACACAAACATTAGCTACATAGATCGTTTGTTTTCATCCATATTACCACATAAAATGTTTTTTCCCCATTTCTTTGTCGCACTCTGTGTACTTCTTTCAAGTCTTAATTAATATAGAGAAAATACATCCCGCTCGTGTGTTTATCAGTCCGTCCCTCAGTTTGGTGCCCCTAGTGGCCTAGTATTGTCATTTGCTCTTATTAATTCAAACAAGAACTGCTTTTCAAGTCCATATCATTACATAATATTATAAGAGCAGCAACTTTTTTACCGGCAAACCACCAATAAAACGCTCTTTCCCTCATTTTTGGAGACAACACTGGCAGATGTGTTTAGGTTTTATGGAGCTTCTTTTGATGATCTTTGGCGAGCTTCTCCCTGATCCATACGTGGCCTTTCTCTCTGGATTTAATCGTGCCTATATGCAGGAATAAAACGGTTTATTCCAGTTTGATGTCCACCAGAACACTGAGATGACAGGTCCGAGCAAAACGGATCTTGGCAGTGGAATATAACTTAGCTGTTTTATCGCCGTGTGGAGAAAATAAAGCTAGAAAGACGCCAAATGTGACCGAATCTTGATTTTTTTCAATTTGAGTCCAGCTAATGATGTTGCTAATATGCTTCCATTTTATCGCTTCCTGCCTATTTTTTGCTCTCCTTCACGGTAAATATGTCGCTACAATCTGAAAATGTGATTATTTGAGTAATTATTGCTGCTCCTGCCCAGAATGCTGCCAAGGAATGAGTCACTGGTGAGCGTTTACCTGGGGTGCTTCAGGCTGGAGGTGATGGCTTAAACATCCTTTTCAAATATATGAGTTATTATCTCCTCAACTCGTGTCAGAAGGAAGCTGTTACCAGTCAGGGGGTCACTTCCTGTCCTCATTAAAATGTTGGTGTGCACGCTAATAAACAAATCTCCGAAAAATCCAGAAACGCATTTGCGGGTGACTTATTGGTCTGCGAACGTCATGCGTGTATCCCGGCGGCCTCCCCGTGGGACCCCCACCAAAGTGGAAATGGGGGCCACATTATTCATATTTATGGAAATTATCCGGGAGAGCGTCCCCCCATGGCGCTCGGGCCTCTCAGCGGGCGCCCGGCGAACACAGACGATGATTTCTCCAGCAGCTGCCTGACCTGGACAGAGCTGGGATTCCCATCAAAAGGCCACCGGCGGGTTTCCAAAATAAGGCGCGGCAAACATCTCTGCCTGTCACGGCTCCGTGTCGGTGAAATGGGGTTTAATTGGAAGGAAATGCTGATGAGTTTTTCTCTACTTTGCACTCGTTTGGGGGTCTTTGGGTTTCTACAAGGGTGGGAAAGCTAGGACTTTTGCTTCCTGTGCTGCTGTTGTGATGGCGTCAATTTCATGTGTTAGCAAGCAGCATTGTTGGTGTTATTTTAAATCTCATATACATCAATATCACCTCCCTTCTCTGTAAAAGTGACATGTCGCATACTTCTTCTTTTTTGATTTGTTTAATTCTTTGGCTTTTAACTCATCTTGAGCTGTTCATCCCTGGCCTCTTGTGGCTCTTTTATTTATTTCATTTTGTATAGATTTTTACACCTTTATCAATTTTATTTGTTTATATTTTTTATTCTTGTTTATTTATTTTATTTGTGTGCATTTATACTCCCTTTTGTTTATTTTATTTGCGTAGTTCTATCTAATTCTATATATATAGTGTAGTATATATATAGTTCTATGTATGTATATGCTGATGGGACCCTGCAATTTCCCCATTGTGGGATAGAAAACACTATCCTATTCTATTATATTCTGTGTATTTTCCATTTTACTCGCACTTGTTCAGAACTTTGGTCAATTTCTGTTGTTTTAAATGTGCTATACAAATATATTTGACCTTGACCTTTACTTGGAAGCTCATCACAAATTGCTTCCAAGTAAAGTAAAAGTTTCCAAGTCAGAAATTAACACCCGTCTGAAGTTGTTGCAAAATCTGGCTGGCTTCGCTTTTTCAGGATGTGATCCAGACTAAGAACCTGCACGTAGTCATTAAAAGTATTTAAGTGTGTCAAAATCGTATCAGGTTTCCTTCACCACAAAGCGAACGGTGACTCAGGACAAAAGGTTTCTAATCTTCTCATCACCCCTGACGGCTCATCATCTTCACTTCATCAAAGCAGATGAACCGGTGAGATGACACTTTGCTGTCAGTCTCGGGCTCGGGGGTTTGAGATCATTCCTGAGATCGACGTAGTTATTTGCATGTGACTTTTAGCCGATATGTGAGGATTGACGAAAGCTTCACATTCAGGTTCAGACAATAAATTAATTCTTGGTCAGGATTATTATTTATGAATCACATTTAAATTCT
This sequence comes from Mullus surmuletus, assembly GCA_903171835.1. Lineage (NCBI taxonomy): Eukaryota > Metazoa > Chordata > Actinopteri > Syngnathiformes > Mullidae > Mullus > Mullus surmuletus. The sequence continues at coordinate 32,067 of CAESWR010000180.1, read as the reverse complement.
TTCCAGGCTTTTACCTAAATTAATGGCGCGATGAAGGCCCAGACAGGCCCGACATGACCACGGTGGGTCGTCCTCGCTCTGCTAAAGTCATACAGAGACACAACTGAATGACAAGAGCCAAAAGGAATATTTACACAAAGGCAGTGAATCGCTGTTTTGTGCGGATTTCTTCTTCTCGTGCTTAAATCAAAAGCTCCCATAATGAGATCTCACTATCGCCCCTCACCAAGCGAGCCAGGCGTGTCAACACCCAGATATGTTTTATTAATTTTTCCCCATTAAACAAACAGATTTAAAAAAAAGCTGATGAATTAAATAATTTCTGCATTTTGATTCTTAGCCTTTTAGCTGTTTCAAAGATTTTTTTGCGAGCAAAAACCAGTACCTTATCTGTCCAGGTAAGCCGGCTTGGAGTCTATCAAAGTTTTTGTTTGTCGACATCCACGTCGCGCCCGTCAGCGGTCAGCAGACTCCCGTTTTTCTCTGCTAACACACTGTTTACACTCCACAAGGGCGGAAAGGAGCCCTTGCAGCACCAACGTCATATAATTCGGATTTTCGCCGAAATTCCGCCCTGCAGCCTTTTCATAAATGTCAGTCTAGAGGCTCTTACAGGAAACCGACAAAGTTGGGGGAGGTCTCATTTAGGTTACGTAAAAAAAATAAAAAATCATTGGCAAAAACAAGACGATTAAAAAGTGTAGATTCGCTTCCTTAAAAAGTAACGCGACGGCAAAGCAGATTATTTTCTTCGGTCTGAGTGTGTGTGTGTGTGCGCGGGGCCCGAGCATCAGGTGGGATCTGCACGGGCTGAATCAATTTCTGCTCCCTGGCCGCGCACCAATCCAGGCCCGCGTGATGTAGAGGTGGTCTCTCGCTTGCTTTTGATGGCAGTGTGTGTAAAAGTGTACTATATATCAGCCGTCTCACCTTTTTCAGGCTTGGCGCGGACCACAGGCGCCAATGGAAATGCAGGGTGTGTGCCACTGACCGTCATGCCATAGCTCTCTGGCCCCTCTCCTTTACCAGCAGGCAGACAGGAAGGGTAAAAACTGGGCCCTCGCTAATATGGACAAACGCCGCTTCAGTCCGTGAAACCCGACCGCCAGGGGAAAACGCTCCCTGAATGACATTTCACTGCCGTGCGCATCTATTAATCACAACCCCCCTCCCTTACAAACTCTCATTTCTCCCAAGTGTTGCTCCTATTTGTCTGTTTCCTTCTCTCTTAATATATAAAAATCAATTGCAAAGCGGGGAAAAAAATTCCGCTTAATGGGGATTTAGAGGAAGTTGAGCTGTAATTTAAGAAAACTATCAAGGCGATCTGGCTTCCCTCTGCTATTTAGAGTCGGGTCCAGAAATTGCATGATGATTTTGGCAAGCAGTTGAGTTTGCTGTTTTCTTTTTTTCTTCAGTTACACGTGCCTCTCCCAGCGTGGACATCCTCGAGCTGTGTTCCACCCAGTGTCCGAGCCGCAGAGCTGGCCGAGGGCACGTCGCCGGCCCGCTAAAGTACACAAGGTGTGTGTTGATTCTTCCACTAATTCAATCATGGAAGGGGCGGCGAACGAGAAATATGGCGTGATGGGGGTTTACCGTGCAGCAGTTTGTATTACGTTCATATCATTGCTTCGTTAAACAAGAAAAAGATGCTAAATATTCATACATATGGGGGGGGAAAAAAACGGTTTATTTTTCAACCTCTGCTTCGCCGACATGATGCTCATTATCACTGACATGCAGATTAACCTCATTACACTTAACCTGATGAGAGTCCAGTCGAGGGAATTCAAAGCAAAACTGCATGTGCTAAAAGCTGTGATAAAAATCTAAATTACATCAAGTCTTGCTGTTTCCAGGGAGGAGTGTGTTCACATTTACAGAGCACTGTCAGTCGCATCTAATCCCTATGGAGTTGCTCCCTCTAGTGGAGCTGTTTGTTTAATCAGTCTCAGGATGTTGGGGGGTTTGATTAATCCCAAATGACTCCTCCACAGTGCAGATGAAGTGATATGAACCAATGAATTTATGTTGAGTTACAAGAGAGCAAAACTCATCAGAGCTGATTCCCGTTTGTTATTACGTAAACATGATTTGCGGCTGTGGGCGCCGGAGGCCTATTAAGTTAATTTCAGCGTAATCGCCGCATCTGGGGAATCATTAATTAGTCAATCAATCGCCCGACGCCACGACGGGGCGCCTGGCCTGTGGGGCACGATGGAAACCGCAGCTGGCCGTATGTAAATTGGAATTAATTAGAGAGCTTACGTTTCGCCACCCGTATTTGGACTGAAAACATTCTCAGGAGCCCGAGCCAGAGCTCCGAGAATCTCCACTCGCCTGCTGTGGTCACATCCCATCTCTGTCAGACAGAATAATTTTACCTCATTACCTCTGCCATGTATAAATAGAACTCTTTCCACCCACCGGCTCCTTAACGACATGCGCTCTTTAAACACCTACAATTAACCCCTTGTGACTAGGGCCTTGTGTCTACCCTCATTTAGCCCGGTGCTCCCCGAGCCCAGCGCCGTCCCGGTGGAATACACCCCGCTCCTGCTGAACCCGTGCACCCCATTCAGCCCGAGCCCGGCCCACCGCACCTCCACCTCAGCCCCTCATTCATTAAATAGCCATATATCTTGTGTTGTGTTTTCCCTCCACCAGGATTTATTGGGTGACTGATAGAGTTTACAATGTGTCCTGAGCGGCACGAAACACTTCTTGACAGTCCGTGCACGCATCACGCTTACCATTTTCTCCGCACACACACACACACCGCCCCCCCACACACCTCCCCGAAAACACACCACACGTTTGTCAGCCCGCCCTCACACCCACCACACAGAGAGAGATGTTACATGTCAAGTGTAAGATTGTTGCGTGAGCCGGCCGCGGCGCGTCATAAGGCAGGTTCTGTCTGAAAAGAGGGGAAAAACCTCAAAGTTTGTGATACTGCTCCCCGGAGCCCCCTTGGTAAGTTATTTGTGGCAGGTATCCAGCTGATGGACTGCAACATGCCTGACATTATGACTCCTCGGGTTGAAAAAAAAAAAAGATACAGTTTTTCCGAACCCACAGTCGTTCCCAACATTGGAGATTAGCATGGTTGGTCCCAGCTGGTCCCGCATGAAGCAAGTGCTGCCAAACACAATGGATCCTTTGGATCAGGGTTTGTTTTGCAAGTTAAATGAAATGACCATCACAGATCCCCCCGTAAAAATCAAAAAATAGGTTCAGCAGGGGCGGTTCTAGCCTGTACGGCCCCCTGGGCAAACCCTCTTCCCCCCCTACCAACAAAAACTGTGTTTCTACTGTTTACATATTTGCTTTAAATGTATTTTTAAAACTCAGTTTGTAAAAGCGATGCCAAAATTTGAGGAACGCCTCTCAGAATAGCGCGTCAACGGTGCTTCCAAAGTGACCATTAAAATAAACTCTTTCTAGCAAATTTGTTAAAAGGAACATTGTGATGTGTGATCACATGGGCAAGTTAGGTGTTTACACAAGCTTCCATAGATGTCAAAATGTTAAAAAGTGATGCACAACAGCATAAAAGAAAAGAAAGTCCTAGCCACATATGTAAATGTATGTTTACGCCCCATATATGCCGTCGGACGGCTGAGATATCGCTCACAGTAAGATCGGGGACCCGCTCGCTTCCTCCCGGCAGCAAATAATTCAGTCGAGCGCTGCCTGCGAGAAGGTGAAGCTCACAATGGATTTCTCAGATATTCAGCAAGAAAACCGCAGCTTTCCTCACCCGGAGCACCACCTATAATCACTGTGTCAGACTCCAGCTCTGGCGCGACCTCAGACAAGTTGTTCTTGGACAGGTACCACACCAGTGGCGGGAGTCACCCGTGCTAAAACTGGCTGTGCAGAGAGGACTTTTCTCCAGACTGATGTAAGACCCCCCCCCCCTCAAAAAAAACCCCTGCATATCAATTTTAACAGGTTATAATGATGTCTTTGGTTGCTTATGTGTTGCAGAATGAGCAGCTAACTAGATAACTGTTGCTTGCGCTCGTTTAAGAAGCGATTGGGTGGGTTTGAGGGCGACTCAAGCCAAGAAATATACAGACTTGTGGCGTTACCTTGACTACACCGTGTTGTCTGGTTACCGAAAAAATATGTCCACTGATGGAGTCACTGGAGTATGCACAGTCACACCGTTTATGTTTTTTCATTTCTATTTCATGCATCAACCTTTCATTGTAAGGAGCTGTTTTTCTAACCTTGATTTTTTTTTTTTTTTTTTTTTATTCGGATGTGTACCGATAATGACATTACCATGGCTATCGTGGTTTGCTTTGAGTCTACGCTTGTTGGTTTGAACTTTTTGCTTTAGGGGAGGCGCGGCGGAGAGGGAAGCAATACGGTCAAATATTTCATGCTGTTGTCAGACCCGCTATAAATGAGGATCATGGCTTTAACTGCGTGAAGTGTTGCGGTCGGTGACCTCGCTGAGGTAATTTGATATTCATAATAACCGTTTAATCGCTTTATTTTACCTTTTCAGCAAGCAAGGAAGTCAAATTTGGCGGAAAAAGTTCAGATTTGAGTCTGAGAGGCACATTTTTCAACAAATTCCGAAATCCTTCCATTGCACGGAGCCTGTGATGGATTCGCGGGAAATCACACCGGCTTCCGTAACTTCGGACCACCGGCCGCACCGCAGACCAGATGCGCGGCTGTTTGGGCATCGCTCGGCAAAGCAGCAGTCCGATGAGCGCCAGCCAGCCGCATTCTAATCACAGCCAGATAAGAAAAACAGAGTCCGGGCTGCACAGCGTCGCCTGCGTTACACTGCACCCTCACATGCAGCAGTGATGTATTAAATGTTGCAGCTGATTTAATATTTTCGGTCAGATTAATATCACCGACTGACTTTTTGCACGGGTTAGAAAAATAGCGATAAACTCTGCGTAACCTGACGTGTCCACCGCAGGTTTGATGTTATGTCTCAGATGTATTAGATTACACATATTGGATTAACGGTGAAGATATCATACTTCCACTCTTCCACTATTGCTATTCATAAAAGCTGGAGGAGAACGGCAGAAGGCAATAAGTTGGTTAAAGATTACCGAAAACAAGAGTAAAAAAAACGTTCCTTTTAGTCTCCAGTGTGTTTCACTCCCTGCCAGTCTCACACCGCCTCATGCCAGACGCTGGTGGTGCAGTGAGGGGGGGGGGGGATATTAGTTCTCCAAATGATGTGGTTGATTCAGAACATCTAAAGGAAGCACGTAACCATGGCAGCGCTTGGCCTTGCCTTGCATAAATAAAAGGATATGGTTTCTGCGGCGGTGACAGTCTCCCGTTTTATTTACTGTACTCGTGTCGTCGCCCGTGCTGCAGAGTGATAGTTTACCTGAGCTGATGGAAATTAATGGTGAAGTGTCACTGTATCCACCAGCCTTTTTTTTTGGGGGGGGGGCGGGGGGGGGCTTTATATATTTTGACTTCTGATTATAGCCCGAATAATCACAACTTTTCTCTTTCTCCCCCAGCCCTAGCACACGCTAGTGTTGACTTTGTGGTTTTCCTAAATTGGGCCCTGGCTCCAGGTGGCCGAGTTTCCATAGCAACCGTTAGCCTTATCTGCTACTGGAGGAGGCAAACAATGAGGCCTTTCACCTTCACAGAGCACAACTTTAAGTCAAAAGGCTATTTATGTGAACATATTGAAAGATTTTTTTCTAGAAAAGCATGTCAGTAGGTTCACTTCTCATTTTCTTTCACCATTGTATTGAGTTAAAGTTGCATTTATTCACATGTAGAAGTTGTGAAACTGTAAGAGATAAAGAAGAAAACCGCAACTTTTCTGTCTTGCATGATATATAAGATTTGTTTTTATTACGTTATTCACATATAGGCATATTTATCATGTCCAACTAAGTTAAGTGAATTCTGCTTATCATACAATACATTAATGCCTCATACAAGAGTTAGTAAAACTACATGAAAGCTGATCTAACGGGGTTTATCATTCGCAATAATTGAACTAATACGACTATTTTTAAACCTTAGTCTCTGAAGTTCACGCAGCTGGATTTAGCTTGAGGAGATTCAAGTGAGATTTCATCGGACGCCACGACCCATCGACATGATGTACGGCCTCCCTGATGGATGTGCCTGACTTGACTCGACTTCCCCGAGCAAAGCCAAATCCTAAAACACAAAGGGGAGGAGAGGTCGAGTGCTTTTCCTTGATTTAACTCCCGTGTCAGGATGTCACCTCGATGCATATGTCATTATTAACTCGGCGGTGCAGACTGCAGACGCAATCCAATGCTCACTCGTAAGCCACTCGTGAGGTAGCCGATGTCGGATCCCAGCGGCGAGCGTTTAAGGATGTTTGAGATGCATCTAATTTTTTCTTATCATGACAGCTAGGAATATATCTGATCCTGAACTCTTTGAACGTTTGAAAGGTAATGTAATAAGAAAGTCTACCCAGATGCTGTCTGTCTATCAGACTGAATCAAATCAAATTAAAAAAAATGGTTAAAGGTTAATTTGTGACCTTTTGCAAAACAAACTGGCCTTTCATTTTGCTCAGTTCCACTTCCGACATGGGAATTAATCTAATACATCTGCTTAGATATTACAGTAAGAAAAAACTGGTCCATTCAGTCATATGCGTGCTGGTATATGAATCAGAAACATGCATCGACAGCATTTCATAAAAATGATCATTCAATTTCAATTCAATTCAAAGCTTCAGTCAAGACGTACATTCAGTAACACAAGACAATTAACAAATCACACAACATCGCTACTGGTTCCACAGATCAAAAACTGAAAACAATGGCTTTTTTTGTATAATACATCAGTAGAGTATAAAATGAATAAATTATTCGTTATTTAAGATGGTTTCAACTAAAAAATTGCTTTCAATTATAAATGAAAACTCCAATTTACAAGAAAAGGGCCCTTTGCTTTTTTTACACAGCCCTAACAACAGCAACAGCGTCTCCAAACAGTCTCTACAGTAGCAACTGTACGGTTTGAGATTCCCACCTCAATGACACTGTAACAATATTCTCTCTGTGCCAGTACGGCGGTGAGAAAACAAATTAGCGAGATGATGAATGAATACTTCTAAAAGCTGCCAGACTGACCACGGTGATGGGACTCCCAGAAAAGGCCGCCTCCTGCCCGCACAGCTGACGTGAACCCGCTCAGCATCAACACCGACGCTCCCTGGACTCTCATCAGTCCGGCGCTGACAACTCTACAACTCATTCTCCCTCTCAGCACTTTATAGGCCCTGGCGTCACACGGACTCACAGATTACACATTTTCTCTCCGAAAAAAGCGCACACGTCTGTTTATTTTCAATTTCTTTTTGCACGAGCGTCTTCCATCTGCTCGACGGGATGTTATCAATATAGCCGGCGCATTCCCGCTTGTTATCACTTATTTTTACCTGACAGGCCGCTTCCACCCGCACGCTAACACCCAGATACAGAGGAGCCGCACGTAAACATCCTCGAGCAGGATCCACGTGTAGCTTTGCACAACATTTATTTGATTTGAATCCCCGGTGGTGACGATCCCTCAGCACTCCTCCTGGATGCGGCCGAGCTCACTGTGTATCAATACGTCGGCTAAAAGACACCTTTGTCCGCCGTGTGGTTGATACTGTACAATGCGAGACAGCGGCGGGGGGTTCAGGTGGGAGAAGGCCGGCGAGGATGGTTCGCTTTGTGCCGACAGCCTCGTCGGAGATGATAGACGCGATGTGTCACCACTCGGCGTGCCCTCGGAGAGCGACGCCGGTGGCCTTTACAAGGATGTCTGTCTGCAAATCACTCACTGGGCAAATATACAGAAACTGACCATTGCTTGGCGAGCAGGTTTGTCCGTCAGTGCTCAACGTCCCTCAGTGCCAGTTAGGGTAATTACTAATCTTAAAAGTCCATTTATTATCAGAGGAATTCAAATGCGCTTTCTCAATACACACCTATAGGAGTATACTTCAAAAGGAGAGCCGAATTCCTTTTGTTTTTGTGTTTACTCATCAAAAAAGAGCAGTTTGCAGCAGTAACTACAAAAAAATGAGCTTGAGTGCAAAACAAGAAGGCAGAAAAGCAGCTTTAAAAATAGGCACATTTTTAACATTAGTCCGTGAGTGGGAAATCCAAATTATAAAACAGTGTGAAGCTTTAGGGGGTGAAGTATATTGCTTACAATACAAGGTAATTGCTCACATTCATCACTCTAGTTATTAATGGAAATCTTTCCCTCCTCAAGGCAAGCTGTAAAATAATATAAACATTTGCCCATAACCCAGCTACTTTATTAGTATAAAACACACTATTTGCTCAACCTGCAGCTCTTTTCCAAGCATGTATTATGCTGTAATCTCCCTATTTTACAGTAATAGGTTTTAAATGCAATAAAGAAACACCAAGGGCACATTTTTTTGAGGAGTTTTTTTCTGCATGGGAAAAGCCATAAATCACAGCATGTCTGCAGAGTGACAAATTACTGATGTCATCAACGCGGTATGCCAAAAGCAGAATCTTAATGTTGGCCTGTGAACACGGACTTATAGGCGAAGTCTACCTACAGCGTGCTGCTAACGCTGGACACTCATCTAAGAGTGCGGTGCAAAAACAGCCCAGTCCAAATGCATGGGAACTCGTTTTATGACAGACAACAAATCCCACAGTTTTGGACCAGATGCTCTACAAGGTTCTGAATTTGCATGAAGGATAAATCATTGGAGGTTTACAAGGCTGACGGTAGTAACGTTCCCGCCATGTGAATGCCTGCACACGCATTTCAGAACGCTGGCTTTTTTTGCACCGATGATGGTGGTGGTCTGTTGTGTGTCAGGACATCTTTGAGAAGATATGCCTTTACATAGGTAGCAGAGAGGAGAGTCAAAGAAGATTACAAACTAATAAAAGGCAGTACACACAAAAACACAATGCCTCCCAGCATTTTTTCACTTCAGTGCTGCTCAGATTTATTATCTGTTTAAAAGCGTGCCTTAAAAGCTCAGAGCATGTCTTGTTTTACATATAACAAATGTATGTGTGTTTTTTTATGCCTTTATTTGCAAATTTGATGTTGGTGTGTGTTGCTATGGAGGTGACACACTCTTACCATCCTCATTCAGCCTAAAGATCTCCATTCTGTTGGCCAACTTCAAGATATATCGATGTTGATGGACGTCTAACGTAATTGTTAAATGACAAGTAGAGGCCAGAGGTGGTGAACAGAACGCCTTGTATCTTGAAATATTTACTTGCCATTTAGTTGCCACTGGCACAGTAAAAGCACTAAATAAACCAAAATGCATCCTGTCTCTGCTTCTCTCGTGATTATTTTGCCTTTTTCAAGGGGCATCACTTTGAATTAAATGTGATGCATTTAGTTAGTTCATTATATACTCATTTCATTGTACCCCGAAAAACACTACAAAAATCACTGCTCTGTAAAGCATCAACTGTGCAAATATTTGAACAGTAATTAATATATAGAGCCTCTGGCATGCTTCTAATAATCAAACACCCGCAGACGCAGAAATGCACCCTAATTTCCAGCCACGGGAAGGGGAATATTAAAATGAGCAATCCTATTCTGGTAGTTACAAATGACAAAGAACGGCTGGAAAGATTTCCACCCGCCACTCTGCCCGCGTAAGTGTGCCTACTGTACGGAGCAGAAATTATACAGACACAAAAGTAAACATTTCGGGGCGGTGTTTGCTTTACGGCACACCTCATTCACTTACCGTCAAGAAATCTTTTTTACTGAATCGAGCGAAAACACGCAGAGAACAGGATGTACGGGAGGAAAAGGAGAGCCAAGAAGAGAGTGATGACTCTATAACTGCAAGATAACAAGGGAACATGATTTATTTGCGTCTCGCCGTGCGCCCTGGCAGCGGCCCACCTCGCTCGACCCAGCTGCGCGATCCGATGTTCTCAGACGCGCGCTCAGAACACACCCGGTACTCCCTGCCACGATGTTTCAAGCATGTTTATTTGGACACGTGCCATAAATTCTGGGCTTTCAGGGAGGCAGTGGTGGCGGCGGCGGCGGCGGCGGCGGCTGGCCCGGTTATGGTGCAGGAGGCCTGTCCTGCTCCAATGATAATTTGTGGTTTGGTGCATGTTCGACAGCCTACAAAGAGACCTCAGACTACCACTGGCTTGCTGCACCTTTGGCCACGTCCACTACAAATAAGCCAAGGACCCTTATTCTGCAGAGGGAAATATTTATATAATATAAAGTTATTTTCCTGAATTTGCTTTGGGAAGTGTTGGGAGACTGTTTTAATTTGAATAGTGTGTGTTTATACATGGTTAGGGGGAGAGTTTAGTAGGTGGGTAGTAAATAATGTAAACCACATAAAGTCTATAATACAGCAGCACCACAAACTGATGTGATAAACTCACTCCCAGTGCTGTTGTGCTTCGTAGATACCAATGTTTTAATTTTTTATGAGAAAATCTGTCATCCCGAGCTTCCTCCGGGCCGTGCACCTCTTAACCTCTGCTCCCCTCTCGGTCAACACACTCTGGACAAAGTCAATTTCCTACTAACACTCCCTCATCCACTCACAGTGTTTATAAATCTCTCCTCTGTAGGAGCGGGCGGCTAATTTAAAGCTATACGCCCGCGTCACCTGGTGAACCTCACGTCCCGGGACCCAGATCGGAACTGCTATGGGTCAGAGGTCACTGTCTGGCCTCTAACTTATCAAAGCTGTGTTTATTTTAAAAGTCCGTGCGCAGCAACGGAGGACAACAAACAGAGGGACCACAGGCAATGGGGCAATTTGGAGGCAAATCCGACTTCGGAGAAGGAGATTAGGCGCGTGTGCTTCGGCGTGCGTGGCCGCCCGAAACGTCAGCGTTGTCACCCCCAATCCCGGTGACGATGACTCGTCTGGCTCTGGAATACTGTAAGGCGAGCTCTCCTGACACACACTGCAACCTGAAGAGGGACTCAAGCCCAGTGCGGGTTTGCCCTGACTTTTTGTATGTAAATACTCGGCCCTGCTCGACACTCTCCTTTGATATCACCCACACACTCATTAAAACGTGATAGATGGATATTGAGACTAATGGACGGACAGAAAGAAGGAAAATGAAGCAGAAATTCCAATCAAAAACATTTTCTTTTTGAATTTGACAACATTTCGTGAAGCTTGACCCCACCGCCGCGTACAACCATAACGGGGCGTCCTGAGAAAAGGTGAGTAGCGGTAATCGTGCTTGACCCGAGTGTTTTCCCACCCGTCTGCACTGTATGCTACCACACATGGTGTCAGGGATGGCTCGACTGGTTTATTTACACTCATCGCTGGATCTCTGCGAGCTGTGTGTGGCCCTGCCTGCCCCGTGCGTTGTAAAGACACAGCCAGAGGAAACGTAACATTTTACAGTGCTCTTTGCTGGTGACAGATCGCGCACACGTGGGCCCGCGCCGCCGGGACACAATGGGACGGAGGTGGACGGAGGCGCTCGGGCCGCCAAAACATGGAATCACAGCGTCAGCAAAACTTAAAGCAAAATAAATGGAATTTGACGTTCGTCCAGTGACCCGTGAAAGTCTAAAAACACTTTGGGGGCAGAACAAGTGCTGGGACGATAATGTGTCATATTTCATTTTTGGTTGGACTTTCCCTTTAAAGGTTCTATTTGTAAGATTTCACTGCAGCTGCATGGCTCGTCCTGTCTTATTACCCTTGACCCAGTGTGGGGTAACGGCAGCGGCCCAGGCCTGACACCCAATCGAAGAAACAAATGTTGGGTGCTATGGTAACAGAGGTGGGCGATTGTAAAAGTATAAACGAGGAAAAGTCAGCAACACTGTGTTTCGAGTGTCTTCCTCGGTGTGTGAAATGACGTAAACAGGGTGAGACATGCACTCTCACAGCTGCATTGCATCAGACAATCAGCAGAGTACCAAGCTGAGTCCTGATAAACATAGAAAATCATCACATAGAAAACAACAAAAGAAAAAAATACAAAACATGTATTAAAAAAGCTTGTAAAAGTACAGATGAATTGAACATTATTTGTTTGTTTGTTTTCAGTGTACAACTGATTTTTTTCCCCCTTTTGGTTTGGAGTTTGTGGTTCTGCTGCAGGTTTTGTACACATATCTGTAAAGTGAGGGTCCTGCTTGAGCAGAATTTTAGATCTTTTCTGCATTAAAGCTCCTGAACAGAGAAAGAAGTCAAGGTAGATCATCTTCTTTCTGTCTCAGCCTGCTGTCAGGACATCCATCGACTGTTGGAGCGATGTGAGATGACCTCTCCCTCCTAGATTGCCGTGATTTATTTTGTATTTTTTTTAATGATGGAGTGGTTGGACATGACTCTGTCTTGTTGTGAAAGGCTTGGGGTGGGGGGAAGGAAAAGAGGAGAAGGGCAAAAGGGGAGAGGGCGGGTGGATGGGGGGGGGGGGTCTCGGATAAGTTCCCCTTTGTGCGCACACAAGGAGGTGAAAAGGCAGGCTGTATGCGGTGGCTAGAGAAACACTCGAGTGGCTTGACGGGTCTCGTCGCGTGGCCCTGAGGCTTTGCTTCGGTTAGCGCTCTCCGCTCCGCCTGTTCGCAGCTCCGGATAGGCGCCGCACTGTACGACCACCCATTCAACATCTCACACACACACACACACACACACACACACACACACATGGGCCGCTGCTACCCAGGGTGGTGTTAAAGAGCACCGCCAGCCACTGAGAGTCAAATCAAAGTTTGTTTATTAAAATCAGTGCAAGTCACATTATGATTATTAAATGGCGCTTTGCATGTGTGCTTTCGCTTTATTTCTTTTTTTTTTAGTTTTTTTAGTTCTTTTCAGGTGCAAGAGGAAAATAAAATACGTATTGCTATTACACACAAATTGAGTATTTTCTGTACAATTCTAAAGCACTGATTTGGATTTTTGTTGTTGTTAAAAAGACAAATCACAAAATAAACTGCTTGCAATAGCAGAATTTGGAGAATATTTTTTTTTTTGTGATCACCTTGAACTCCCAAAATAATGATGGTCTATGCTGATTTTTTTTCAAAAATTTTCATGGATTTCTTTTTACTTTGAAGCATTAAACAAGTATGTATCACAGAGCATTTTGTCGCTCCTCACAGGCTGTTTCACCCATGTTTGCCTTCCAATTCCAAAACAGCGGAACCTCAAAGTCAACTTTTTTCTCTTTTTTTTTTTCAAGGGATTATGTTTTACGCTCCACGCTAACTGTCCCTGACATTC
>CAESWR010000179.1:342819-355812 GCA_903171835.1 Mullus surmuletus | reverse complement strand
AAAGAATTCACATTTAAAGAAATAAATGACAAAAACATGTGAAAGCCCCAAACAAGCCCACCACTGTAAAACCTTGTTTTTGGCAACAACTGAGTACCAATAATCACCATTCCTCGCAGAAATACTGGTTATTCACACGCGGTGAGGACACAGCAGAGAACAAATCCCGTAGTAGTAATAATAATAATAATAATAATAATCCTCATGACCTTTTGTTTTTTGTTTGCGCTGATGAACATCGAGTGCATGCTTCATCCTTTATAGGCAGTGAGTGTTGAAGGAAACCTGACTGAAGCTGGGACGCAAGAACATGCTCCATTTTGTGTGTGTTTTTTTGTGTTTTTATATGTGGAAATAATTGAAAAAATATAAATTGGCCTGTGCTCGTATTTACCCAGCAGCCTTGCATCAGCCTGCAGGCAAGTGAAAAATTAAAAAAAAAAAAAAAAAGTGTTAGCAAAGCTCATAAATTACAACCTGACCAGTGAATCAAGTGCACAGGAAGCATCAGTTCCTCTCAAGTGTTTTTCAAAATAAAATAAAAAATATCACAGCATGACTTAATCAAATTGACACACTAGAATTAAAAGTCCTGAAACACTCATGAGGGGGAAAAAAATCAGCACCAAAAATTTCTTTTTTTCCAATTTAAAAAGCGCACACAAGCCACGCCACCCCCCCCCCACCAAAAATTATAAAATAAAATAAAATAAAAAAATCACAATAAGCCAGCAATGTGCTTGAAGTTGCAGAATCTCAGCAAACCGCAAAGGCATAATCATTGGGTAGTAAATTGGCATGTCGATGAAATGCATCTTTGCACTGACATGAAAACGGACCAAATAAAGTTTCCTGTATTGAAAGTTTCTCTCACAAAGAAACAAAACAAACCTCCAAAAAAAACATGCTACATCGTCAACCAACATCATGAATAACAGTCAAAGTGTGTGTGCTGCGTTTTAAGACAACAGTGAGGTGTCGCATCAGTGAGAACATTTTTCTTAGTGGTTGTTCCGACAGTGTGGAATTTCTTTTTACCGTAAATGCAAGTGTAGACGTGCAGATCGAGTCGACCTAAAACACATAACAGCCCCCGTTACAGAGCCGCTCCAGCGGGCGAGCATGCACGACATCAGGCCCCAAATAAACGGAACAAAGCCATCGTCAATTTACCGTAATTACACCTGTATTCACCGGATAATAACAATAACAATTGTAGCGTTTTTATTTCATTGGCTTCATTGGTTTAAAGGGATAGTTTAGATTTTTTTTTTTTGACATGAAGTTGTATGAGCTCCTCACCATCAGTGTGGTTCATCAGCAGTGACTTTTCCTCCACTGCGTCCCGTGAGCAGAGTTCCGGCCTGGTTTCACTGTTGCAGAAAGTAGTTCTGTGCGGTTGCTGGAGTCACATGGAGAAAGCGTTTTTGCTCTAAAAAACAATATGTGTTCAAAGGAGTCATACATTTCTATCACAAATTCCTTGCCGCAAAAACATCTGACCTCGCAATCATCCGGCACTATTTTCCCTCCTTTCGTATCACTGCGCACACCTTTCCATCAGCTGAAGGAGGCGGTCTCCTTCAGAGCATGGAAATTCCGAAACAGCTGATGATGGTGCGCGCAAGGATACGAAGGGAGGGAAAATAGTGCCAGGTGATTGCAGGTCGGACTTCTTTGTGGCCAAGAATTCCGGATACAAATGTATGACTCTTTTGAACGCATGTTGTTTCTTGGAGCAAAACGCTTCATCTGGGAGAACCCAGCAACTAGACGGAACTACTTTCTGCAACAGCGAAACCGGGCCAGAAAGTCACCGCTGATGAACCACACTGATGGTGAGGAGTTCATACAACTTCACGTCAAAAAAAATAATATCCAAACTATCCCTTTAAATGGTCTGGAACACTCCGACAGACTCCAACCGCCGTCGGACTTTGAAAACTGCGTTTTTTGTTGCAGAGGCGTGACGGCCGAGCGCGGTAATACTGCACAGGTTAAGAGGCTTTACGACACCGTCTGCAGGGTCTCTCTGAGGTAGAGGGTCACACAAAGAGGCGGACCAACGCCGTCGCGGGGAGACGGGGGACGGGGGGGGGGACGTGAGGAAGGGAGGGGGGGGGGGGAGGGAGCAGACTTTTCAGACCTCGCCAAAGTTGGTGTGGCCCGTCTCCTTGGCGTGCTCCCGCGCCTCCTTCTGTCCCACCAGCCCCGTCTGACACACCATGCAGCGCAGCGCAAAGCGGTTAACGTCCGTGAACTGCCGCTTGCGCCGCGCCTCGTCCGCCAGCTCCAGCGCCTGGGCCAGGATGACGTCGTCGGTGGTGGAGAAGATAGTCTGGGGCGGGGCCTCTGAGCCGGGCGTCTCCCTCTGCAGCGGGTCGTAGTGGATGCCGTCGTAGATGAGCAGCACGCGCTTGTGGTAGCCGGCGTCCTCCCCGAAGCGGTCCACGCGCACCGTCTGCGTGTCCACCACGCAGATCTCGCACTGGTAGAACTTGGAGAGGATGGAGACCTCGATGGCGCCGCCCCAGGTGTCGCCGCGGCGGATCCAGGCGCAGTACTCCTCGTTGGTCTTGCCCAGCACCGCCTCCGAGTACGCCGCCGGGTCGCTGGAGACGATCTGGGCGATGAGGCCGCGCATCTCCGGGGCGCAGGCCGGGTCGTAGACGCCGCCCTCCACCACGTAGAAGACGCTGGTGAAGAGGCAGGAGTTGTCGGCCGGCACCACGCGGCGCGCCAGCACCGGCGAGGCCTCCAGCAGCGGCGTCTTGGTCACAGTGGAATTTTCCTGAGGCTTTGGCTTGTTCTTCTCCTCCTCCACGATCAGCGTGTCTCCTGGAAAACAGTGTTAGCAAACATCAAATAATTGTCTGGTTGTTCTTTGTTAGCGATGGTTGCGCTAACAAAGTCATCGTCGTGACTGCAGGTACATTACAGGTACTTTATCAGCATCGTTAATGGCGCCGGCGTCTCTCTCGAGTGGAACGCAGCCATACAGTCAAGCTTTTTTGTTGAATTATGAATTTCTGGAATGTTTTATTATTTTTGAGGATGTCATGGAAGCATTGGTCACTGTCTTGGTTTTTTTTGTGTGTTGGAAATAAAGGAGGAGAATATTGGAATGCCATGTGTCCCAGAGTTTTCGTACATCCACACTTGTCAACTGAACGATTCCACTATTCCGATATTTTATTGGAAAAAATCACGCTTTTAAGGAACATGAATTTGGGTTCTGCGCATTTTCTATACGCAAGGGATCTTCGGCTGTACCCGAAATCGCTCCCTAACCCCTACGTAGGGCCCTACACAGGGGTTACACAATTTTGTAGGGGTGTCCAAAACACTAGAATTAAAAGTCCTGAAACACTCATGAGGGGAAAAAAATCAGCACGAAATTTGTTTTTTTCCAATTTAAAAAGCGCACACAAGCCACCAAAAAAATAAATAAATAAATTAAAATAAAATTAAAATAAAATAAAATAAAAAAATCATAATAAGCCAGCAATGTGCTTGAAGTTGCAGAATCTCAGCAAACCGCAAAGGCATAATCATTGGGTAGTAAATTGGCGCATCTTTGCACTGACATGAAAACGGACCAAATAAAGTTTCCTGTATTGGACGTTTCTCACAAAAAACAAAAAAACCCTCCAAATGCTAAATCATCAACCAACATCATGAATAACAGTCAAAGTGTTCTTCGGCTGTATCCGAAATCGCTCCCTAACCCCCACATAGGGCCCTATACAGGGGTTACGCCATTTTGTAGTGGTGTCCGAAACCTGTGTCTCATGCGGCTTTATCCGCATGGAAACGCCTTATTCCCAATGTTTCACTAACCGGAGTATGGACCTTAACCCCAATATTGACCTTTTTTTTTTTTTCCACTGGAGAAAGAGACCAACGTGTACGTGAGAGATGTTGTTTTTCTGAACTGAGATCAGGTTCTCTCAATCAAAGAATTTCCCTATTTGAGATGATTTAAAACTCAATCAAACTAACATCTTCCATTATGTCGCTCCCAGTAAGATGGCGAGACAACATTTAAAATGATCTCATTTCAGGAAAAACAGAACCTTGTTTTTCCCGAGAAAAAAATAATCGTGTTAATTTAGAAAAACATCTTAATCCTTTTCAAGTGAAAGTGAGGCACCATATTTCCTTTCCTGCCTCTCAGAAAGTGTTGGTGCTGCTCAGGTTGATGCATCATCTCTGATATCGATGCCCTTTTAAGAGCCATAACCTGAGCTGTGCAGATACTTCAAAATTAACCCTTAAGAGTTCCTTAAAAAAACGTTCTCACAAAAACCTTCCTCTCCCTGAAAACTGCTGTAAAAATAAAATATATTTATAGTTTTTCCACTTTAAATGAGTCCGTCTTTTTCATCAACTTCAGCCTGAAATATAAATATATATCAAATATGAATTATTTAGGGGGATTTTAACTGCCAGTTCGTTTACTTAATTCCACAGTATTTATTCTGCACTGACAGATTTTTATAGCAAACTCTTATTAGTTCCTGGGGACAAAAAGCGTCTCCTTCCAAAAGACTGTTGTAAAAATATCATATATTCATATTTTTTCCAACTTCTAATGAGTCAGTCTTGTTCATCAGATTCAGCTTGGAAGATACACATCAATATTTTGGGGTATTTTGAGCCTCTAAATGGTAAAAACCAAACATCTGGACAAAAGAACGTCCCCAGGAACTCTTAAGGGTTAAAGGAACGGACACAAAACGAACGGCGATTGAATGGTGAACCTGGTTAATGATGACGACCCAAAGGCGGACCCACCTGATTTGATGGGGTAGTCCTTGAGGTGGGCGTCTCCGTTCCGCAGGTCCAGGCTGGAGGGCGGGTAGCCCACCATGATCTTCTGAACGTCGCACGGGATCCCGGTCAGCTCCTCCACCTTGGTCTTCAGCTCCTGCACGCAGGACTGGTGGGTGAGACCCTGCATGATGTGGCTCCCGTTTTTGGTTTTACAGCGAAGCCGCAACATCCTGCCTGCGAAGGAAGCGGGGAGGGACACAAAACATCTCAACTTCACAATAAAAAGCATTGATTTACTGGAAACTTGTCCCTCCAAATGTAATTTTGAGCCCAATAATCAAAACAAGTAGAAGCCAAATATGTAGTAGTAGTTTTAAGCAGTACATCTAATTCTAAATCTAAATATCGGCCTGATCAAGACATGCTGCCCGGGACCATTTTAAGAAACGTACTGGAAACTTTGCTGCTCGGGAATCTTATCTCAAGAAGAGGTCCAGCCCAGTTACCGTGGCGATAACAACATGGTCTTCAAACACGAGGGAAAAAAACTTGGAAACGAGCGGCGCGTCGGCTGTTCTCTGAGCGCGGAGCTGCAGGACGCCGCTCCTTCATGACGCCGCCGCCCTGCAGCTCAAAGCCTCCTGACTTCTTCCTTTGCCAACGGGGGCGTTGCTAGGCAACAAATCACATCTTCACTGATGAGGAGCCCCTTAATCTCATCAAGGGTTCGCAATGCAGTTTCATTCTATGATCGTCGTCGTCATCGTGTATTCACATTTCCGCCGATGGAGCGCATTGTTCAAAACCAACACACACACACACGATACACTTCACTGGGATCTCTGTAAGTTGCGGGGCGAGTTCTCCACCGAAAAATGGAAAAAATGTCCTAGAAAAGTGTTTTAAGGCACGTGCGTCTTATCCTGGTATTTCCTGTGACTCGTGTTCAGAGGTCAGTGAGCGTTTCAGGATTGATTTTAAGGTTCTTGTACTAGTTTTTCAGACGTCTGAACGGTCTCGGACCCTCTGACTTACTGTTATCGCATCAACCCTCGACTTCTTACCGATTTCTTAATAGTTTTTAATCAGGTTTTTGACCGATTTCTTTGATTTTTATTCTTTTTGATCAAGTTTTCTTAATTTAATTCTCCATTTTCTATTCATTTCCCTCCGCTCCTTCTCTTCCAATCATTTTAATCCTTTTCAGTCACTAGATTATTCTCAGCCGCTAAAGAGCATTTTAGTCATTCGTTCGTTTTATACCTTTAAACTTTTCTTACCGTTTTAGTACCTTGGGTTTTAATTAATCTCCAGTGTTTCCCACAGTTGGCTCTTCCCTCACACACACACACACACACACCTCGGGTCTTGATGCAAAGCTATGCCTCTTCAAGGTGTGTGAGAGTGTATTTATGTGGATTTTATAGTAGTTTTTAATAACTGGGAGCCACTTTGAACTGCATAACGTATGAAAGGTGCCGCGTCAATTAAGCTAATTTGATTTGATCTTGTGGCATGAGACCGTTGCTAGGCAGCAAATTGATCAAAGTCATGAAGAGCAGATTAATTAAAAGCTCCCATCGACTCCGGTTTAATTGTGTTGCCATGGAGACACTGGACACTTTGATCAAACTATCTGCAAGGGAAAGTTAAAGAAGGAAAAAGTTTGGGAAAAGAAGAAGAAAAAAAAAAAGGGCAAAACTTTCCCCACGGCGCCAGGACGCGGGATCATGTGGTTTGAGGTCCGTCGATCCGGTTTTCACGCCTTTTAACCACCAAAACCAGCCACTTTAACCGACCCGGCAGCTCCGACCCGGCAGCTCCGACCCGGGACAAAGAAACAGCTGATGAGCGGCTCAAACAGCTGACAGCCACATCGCTTTGTTTACTATTCTTTGTTCCGTCGAAGCTCGGCGACTTTAACACGCCGGCAACTCCCTGCCCCGCCGGGGGGGGCGGGGGGGGGCTGTGTGTGTGTGTGTGTGTGTGAGGGGGGGGCGACGCCGCTTGTTCCAGGTGTTGCCACAGCTGGAGAACAGCGACATTCGCCGCCACAAACCACCGGGAAACAAACTTTGCCGCCCGGTTTCCCGCGCCGGAGCTGCTGCTGACGCTGCTAGCATCGTGCTAACCTGCGAGCTAACCGCGCGTCCGCCGGCGTCTGGTTTTCCCGCGCGTTTTTCGCGCTCGGACTGAAAAAAACCTCCCACGTGGTTCCGGAGGATAAAAGATGATTTCGCGCGACAAAAAGTGGCGACGCGGCGAAATAAAAGAGTAGTTTTCTTACCTGCTGTTGACTGCAGCCGCTGCCTCCGACAATAAACATCCAGCGATGGAGGCGAGCGACGTCGCCGCGCGGCTCGTGACGTCATCACGCTCTGCGCGGCGGTTACCGTAAAGTGGGGAATAGCTTTGTTTGGGAGCCGGTACCGTAATGTGTGTATTAAATGTGCGGGTTTTTTGGGAGGAGCATTTTTCTCAGTGCGCAACGTCGTTAACCCTTAAGAGTCCATCTTTTTAATCAACTTCAGCCTGAAATATATTTTAAAAAACATGTTTGGGGGGATTTTAACCCTTTAAATGCCAGTTTGTTTACAATTTTTTTAATGGATTTTTAATTTTTTTTAACAACCTCCGATAATTTAATTCTTATTATCATTAGAGCCTCAGATGGGTCAATGATTTTCAGCAACAGTGAATTTGAAGGCATTAATCAGCTTCAGCCTGAAAGATACATATCAAGTATCAAATATTTTTAGTCATTATGACCCTCTAAAAAGGTTAAAAATAAAAAATTGTCTGTAAAAAAAAGTCCCCAGGACTCTTAAGGGTTAAAAAAACAACAGTAAACTCATTTTCAACAACATAAAAAGCTGCCATCGTCGAAAGTTGTCATGCAATAGAAGCAATACATTGATCAAGCGAGGCACAATCTATACATTGTTAAGTTCTTTTAATAGTTTTTGACAATACTTATGCATGAGTTCACGCGCTCGGACCACACACTGCAATGACTCGTGTCTTCTGCTCACAATTGTCATCAAAACTTTAAAAAACATTTTCATGTCGCTTAAAGATTCCCCTTCGTTTGTCTGCTAAAAAGGCACAAGTGGGCTTTGAGCAGGACACGGACGCCTCCACCGTCTACGAATCACATCCACAAAGCAAAGTCTCGCGAGATTAAACAATTTCATCGTGAAATCTAAGAAAAGAGAAGATTCCGACGGGTAAAATAAGCAGGAAAAAGTAGAAGATGTACCTTTATGACTTAGTGTCGACTGCAACAGCTGAGCACGTCTGCAACATAAAGTGCCTTTGTTACATGAAAACATGAAGGGAAACATTTCAGAGGGAAGAAGTCGACACATTCTTCATCCCAACTCATCAATCCGCAGATAAAACATGATATAACACCTCCAGATGTGACCTAGATTAGAAAAATATCTTTCACAGCATCTACTTGATAATGTGCTCCATTTGCAGGTGTGAAAATGTCTGATTTCTTGATGATGCATAAACTAGTTCTATGACATTCAGCGGCAAACAGCAGCGATAACGACTCGCCAAACAGAATAAACGCGTTTGTGAGGCGTTGAACCCTAAACTGTGCGGAGGTTTGTTGCCAGTTGTGAAACAGGATATGGTATTTTCTGACTGGTTTTGGCGCCCATGCAAGAAGGCTTCTCTAAAGGTTTCTAGTTCAGAGCCTCGGCATGCAGAGACAAAGAGAAAGGTTTGAGATAAGCGGGACCCGAGTTGACCTCCAGTCCAGAAATGCCTCTTTATCCCCTCATATAATCTCGTCATCCAATCCAAAAGCGCCTTGTTTTCTTCCCCTTTATTTCAAACAATAATCCCCCCAAATCATCCTCAGATTTGCCAGCTTTGAGTCGCACCGTGAGGAGCACTTTGGTCTTCACTCAGAAGCGGACACAGCCACTAGCTGTCAAAGTCGATTCCTTCACACAGGGATTCCTTTCAAAAAAAAAAAAAAGACATGTCACTCAAGTTCATAAAGGAATGCCTTACAGCCGCTAATCCTATTCAGGGAGAGTAATGACTTCCCATGTGTCCTATTTTACTAAAATTAGGTCATTATGTGCACCGAGTAATTTCTCTCCTACGTTAACTAATTATCAACTTCAGTCTGACCTGTGAAACACGAGGGCAACAACATAATCAAGGCCGAAAAGAAAGTGCAATAATTATGAAATCGGTATTGAATTTACAGGTGATGTGCAATTAATACATTTAACCCTTAGGAGTTCCTGGGGACGTTTTTATGTCCAGACGTTTTTTAGAGGCATTTAGAGGCTCAAAATCCCTAAAAAATATTCATTTAAAGTTGGAAAAAACATATATGATATTTTTACAGCAGTCTTTTCGAAGGAGACACTTTTTGTCACCAGGAACTAATAAGAGAGTTTCCCATAAAAATCTGTCACTGCAGAAAAAATCAGAATGCCTCAAATTCAATGTCGCTGCTAATCATTGACCATCTGAGGCTCTAATAATAGTAATAATAATAATAATTACATTTAGAGGGTTAAAATCCCCCCTAATAACAATATTTAATATATATTTCAGGCTGAAGTTGATTAGAAAGATTGACTAATTTAAAATGGAAAAAATATCAATATACGACAGTGTTTAGTAAGGGGGCATTTTTCGTTCGATTGAGTTAAGTTTTTTTTAAGGAACTCTTGAGGGTTAAAAATCTTTTCGCCAACAATAACAAATAATAAATAGGTGCAAATACTTTTCAAATGGCTGCAAACTAGACTACCGAGGAATCAGTGATGCAACGCGGCCACTGAGGTCGTCGTTCATCGTGAGGGAAGAAAGCAAGAGTCGGACGAGATTAGGAAGCCATAAAGAAGTCGAGCGCCGCGATAACAAACACGCCGACATGGAAAATGATGACATGAGCTTATTCATGGAGGAGGATGTGACGGGGCGGCGACATGTGATCCGCAATACTCACAGACAGCCGCTTCCTATCCGAGGCTGTAAGACAGGTTGGGAGGAAGTGGAGGGAGAGAGGGAGAGAGAGGCAGAGAGAGAGAGAGAGAGAGAGAAATAGATAGAAAAGTGGAGTCGGGCTGAAGCACTTCACCCACAATGCAAGGCACAACAAGTACACAAGACATACAAATATGAATATGCATTTTTTTCCTCTTCTGTCCTTTTTCAAAGTCTCTAACAGGGAGAACTGTGATGAGCTGGGTTTTTTGGTTTTTGTTTAAAAGAAAAACTAAAATAGCGAGGCCCTCATGAAACCCACGGGGAGTTTAATCATATTTTCAGGACCATTGGGCCCCTAAAACGTGGCTCTAGACTTTGGCAAAAAACAACATCTGTGAAGACGGAAGGAACCTCCCAGAATCCTCTGATCAATACGTCTGAAACAGCCAACTGGACCAAAGTGGCTTAAATGGTACATCAAAGGTACATCAAAGGGCGTGGCCTCACCCTTTCGGTTGGACCAAAGTGGCCTGGAGCTTTTGCACCAATGGCTTAAATGGACAAAATGAAAGGGTATTAAAAGACTTTTGGTACATCAAGGGGCGTGGCCTGGACCTTTTTGACCAATGTGGCCTGGACATTTTGGACCAAAGTAGCTTAGATTGTGAAGATGAAAGGATATTCATGTATTTTTGGTACATTGAAGGGCGTGGCTTGGACCTTTTGCACCAACGTGGCCTGGACCATTTGGACCAAAATAGCTTAGATTATGAGGATGAAAAGTTATTAAAAGACTTTTGGTACATCAAGGGGCCTGGCCTGGACCTTTTGCACCAATATGGCCTGGACCTCTTGCAAAAAAGTGGCTTGAATGGACAAGATGAAAGGGTATTAAAAGACTTTTTGTACATTGAGGGGCGTGGCCTGAACATTTTTGACCAACGTGGCCTGGACCTTTTGCACCAAAGTAGCTTAAATAATGAAGATGAAAAGTTATTAAAAGACTTTTGGTACATCAAGGGGCGTGGCCTGGACCCTTTGCACCGACGTGACTTAAATGGACAAAATGAAAGGGTATTAAAACACCTGGTACATTGAAGGGGCGTGGCCTAGACCTTTTAGACCAAAGTGGCCCAAAGGTTTCAAGAGGGCCTTTGCTGAGAGACTTTTGCTACGTCGAAGGAAACAACTCTGAGTCGTGCGGAGAGGACCGCAGTGTGTGTGCGTGTGTGTGCGTGTGTGTGTGTGTGTGTGTGTGTGTGTGCTCTGGGAGTCATGCTATTCTGCATATTCAAACCGACGGCCATGCCAAGACAAAAAAAACGAGGTACAAACTCTTGATAAAAACAAACAAAAGCCACAGCGCTCCGAGAGAGGAAGCCCACCACTCGAGACCCACCAACAACATGCCCGGGGAGAACCAGAGAGAGAGAGAGAGAGAAGAAGTGGAGAGATGGATTGCATGTACGCCATTTTCCACAGAGACCAACTCGCCAGGAGGGTCCATGGGTGTGTGGGTGGGAGGAGGGGATGCTAAAAACACAGGTCGACCCCCGGGGCGGGAGGAGGTGGCCGACCACGGCTGATGGCGACTGATTTAGAGCGGGAGCCCGGAGCGCCGGCACTAACTTGGCTTTGCCGTCCCTCTGGCATCAGAGCCGACGGGGTCGGGGCAAGCGGTAGCCAGGGCTGGTTGCCGGCGCTGTAGAGCCTCGGACGCTTGACCTGGTCGTGACTGGACAAGGGAGTGTAACTATTCCGCCGCAGTATGACGGCCGAGTCCTCCGGGATATTACCCTGGTAGGAGACGGGGGGGAAATACCGCAAATGTTAAGCAGAAGAATATAAAAATAAAGGTGAGGGGGAGGGGTTTGGGGGGGGGGGGGGCGCACACCTGACCACACAAGCAACAACCCTTAAGAGTTCCTGGGGAGGTTTTGTTAAGCTGATTAACAAAACTGACTTGTTTAAAGTTGCAAAAAATGTGTTTTTTTGATATTTTTACAGCAGTCAAGGAGACGCTTTTTGTCCCCAGGAACTAATAAGAGAGTTTGCTATAAAAATCTGTCACTGCTGAAAAATCTGAATGCCTCAAATTCAATGTTGCTGCTAATCATTGACCATCTGAGGCTCTAATGATAATAATAACAATCATTAAATCCTCCTTTAATTGCATTTTATGGAAATTATAGTTTTTGTATTTTTTTCCCATTAAAATACTGTAAAGTTACGCAATCAAACTGGCACTTACAGGGTTAAAATCCCCCGAATAATTGACATTTGAAAACACATATATTTCAGGTTGCAGTTGATTAAACAGATTGCCTAACTTAAAGTGGAATGAATATGTTAATATATACTGTGTTATTTTTACAGCAGTTTTTAGGGAGGGGATGTTTTTTGTCTTGAAGGACGATTGAGAAACTTTCTGAAGGAACTCTTAAGGGTTAAAAAGTCGTATCCCACCACGACACCGCAAACACACACACACACACACACCTGCCAAGACTTTGACAGAAAAAAGGGTTCCGATGCATTTGGAGCTTGAAAACAGCCAACCAGCGATAACTAGATCAGCCAGGGAAGCTTGCACGGTCAGCCATCGTCAAGGGAGGAGATTACCAACAAAAAAAACATCAAAAGNNNNGGGGTAAGGTTCATGGCACAACCAGGAAGTGAGACGAGGAGTGAGTGAGTGTGAGTGCACTGCTGAGATTGTGGCTCCTTTGTCTGGATTTGATGTGTTATTTTTGTCTCCGTCTGATCACACTGGAGGCGTGAGCTGAAGAACAAAGGCTCGCGGCGGCGAGGAGTCGGCGGGGACTTACGAGGGGTCGGTCTCGGTGCGTGTTGACGGCCTCCACGTTCAGGTAGAACATCTCCACCTTGCAGCCTGGAGGGAGAGAGAAGATGGGATGGATGGAACATCATTTACAACGTGCAAAGCCAAGCGCGCGTGTGTGTGTGTGTGTGTGTGTGTGTGCTGCCCTACCATAGGCCACCGGGGTGAGCTTCAGGATCGTGTGCAGAGGACACTTCATGTAAGGAAGATCCTCTGTGAGATGAAGGAATAGAAGAAAACACACCATCAGCATCAGCAGCTCCCTCACCTACATTAATGGGAGCTGTGGTGTGTGTGTGTGTGTGTGTGTGTGTGTGTGTGTGTGTGTGTGTGTGTGTGTGTGTGTGTGTGTGTGTGTGTGTGTGTGTGTGTGTGCGGCACCTGCACTCTTGTCCAGGAAGTACGCCAGC
>CAESWR010000179.1:277650-288936 GCA_903171835.1 Mullus surmuletus | reverse complement strand
GAGAAACCGGGCTGGAACTCGGCTCACGGGACGCAGTGGAGGAAAAGTCACTGCTGATGAAGCTCACTGATGGTGAGGAGCTCATACAACTTCATGGAGAAAAACACCAACTAGCCCTTTAACCGCATATTTTCTGTCATTGACTGTTTTTTTTGTTAAAACAGTAACATAAAAATCTGAAGGCCATCTGTCACTTTGACAGATTGCAGTTCCCACCCCTGACCACTTGGTGGCGAGTGAGCATATTAGTTAGCTATTGTCTCTCACGACCTCGATGGCTTCACTCGGGAAACGTTTCTTCAAAAAGCCGAATAAAGATGATGCAGAGGAAGATGAAGGACGAACAAGTGATCAGACCTCGGAAACTACAGAACGAGCGAGCGGAGCGAGGAGGCCGGGAGGAAAACCTCATTATTATCATTTCAAAAATTACAGACAGTAAAAATAGACCATGACAGGATTTTTATGACCCTGCCAGTCAAAATGACAGACAAGGAAAGACTCTGCCCAGCATGCATTGCTGTCGGCTCGGACCCGAGTACAGTCCTGCAGCACCACAAGCAAAGCTGCCCGAGTTTACAGACGGGGGCCGGCGTCGGGGCCCACCTGTCTTTGGGGTCCCAGCAGGTGAAGACGGTCAGGTCTCTGTTGTCCCTCATGTTGTCCCAGGGGACATCGTCCTCGTCTGCAGACAACGACATGGCCTTCACACTCTCCTCCAGGCTCAACACGCTGGAACACACACACACACACACACACAAACACACACACGTATTGATGTGATGAGTCAGTGTGAGTGTGTGTTAGGGCTGCGTGATATATCCATATAAAAAATATATTGATACTTTTTTAAACAAGACCATATCGTTTACATGGATTATAGCCCTATATAGTATATTTGTTGTTAAGGAGAAGAAAATCTGTAATTTGATTTTAATAAGACATCTAGTTGTCAAACTACACTAAAAAGACTGGCAGACATTTTACTTTTCTTATATTTATTTCACAAAAAGATTGGCCTACTCTATTTTAGGGGCCATTTTTATCCAAGATATTTTTTCTAATGTGCACCTTACATGGAGCTTTATCATTTCAATAATGTTATGTTTAAATTGTTGTTTAAACGACTGAGTTTGAACCAGGTGAAGAAACCTTTCTATTTGTTTTTGCAACCTATTATTTTTTTTGTTGCAACAACAAAAAAATACTGGGTTATTAATCGTATATATCAGGATGTGTGTGTGTGTGCGCTCTCACATGTCGGCCTCGAGGAACAGGTCCAGCAGCATCCTCTCGGTGCGAACCTGGGCAAAGTGCAGTGACTGGTTGAGGCGGTTCCTGAGGGCGATGAACTCAGGGATCTTCTCGAAGGCTCCGTACTTGTACGCCTGGATGATGTACTCTGAGGTCTGAGGGGGCGGAGTCAGCCACAGACACACCAAGGTTACTATAGTTTGAACATTTCCATTAGTTTTTATCTTTATTTTGTTTTCTCAGTTTGCTTTTTTATT
Organism: Mullus surmuletus; assembly: GCA_903171835.1. Classification (NCBI taxonomy): domain Eukaryota; kingdom Metazoa; phylum Chordata; class Actinopteri; order Syngnathiformes; family Mullidae; genus Mullus; species Mullus surmuletus. Next base: position 287,425 of record CAESWR010000179.1, on the reverse strand, counting down.
TCGGTTTAGTTTTAGTTGGCTGAACAAGTGATGAAGCCCTGTTAGTTTAGTTTTTTGGGGGGGAACTTGACTAGGTTTAGTTTAGTTTTGATTTAGTTTTATTCTTAATTGTAGTTTTTTTCTGCCTGGGGGTCGTAGCAGAAGTAGTCCCATATCGGACCCGGCCGTTTTCTTCCCACAGCTTTTGTTTGAGAGCTGACCATCTTCTTCATAGAATGCGCGCGAAGCAAGTACGGCAGCAGATAGCCACTATGCTGCTCCCCTCTGGAAGCAACCGGTAACTTCACTTTATTTCAGTTAACTAAACTATTTATTTCACTGCTAGTTTTAGAGTGAGCCCACTACAATAACCCTGACACACACACACACGCCTGCAGGTTACCAGGTGAAGAGGAGGCTCACGGCCTCGGATTCCTGGTTCTGGTGACTTACATCTTTCTGGTTCGAGTGGAAAAACCTGAGGGAGAAGTTACAGGACTGGGAGGCGGCGGCAAACTGGCCCAAAGACTCGGCGAAGCGCGTCAGCAGAAACCTGCAGACACACACACACACACAAGCACGTCAGGCGCTGGAGGAGCAGCAGGCTTGAGCGAGGGCACGGGAGGCCGCGGGAGGCCGCGGGAGGCCACTGACCCCACGGTGTCGTGCTGCACGTGCTTGGCGTCCAGGCTGGAGTAGAGATCCACCACCGGCTCGAAGGCTCCCAGCCGGCAGAACAGCAGCAGCAGCAGCAGCTTGAACTGGGCGTTGGAGGCGCTGTGGGACAGACCCTCCTGCAGGAGACCCAAACACTGCCACACCATGCTCTCCTCGCCTGGGGACCACCGGAGAGACCGCGTCAGACACACACAAACGCACACGCACACGCACACACACACACACACACACACACACGGCGAGCGGGGACTGACCGGTCTCCGTCCACAGGTCGATGTAGACGTGCGCGGCCATCAGGCAGTACATGTCAGAGAACTGCAGCTCCGTCTTCAGAGCGCTCTTCCCTGATGGATGGACACACACACACACACACACACACACACACACACACACACAATGAATGATGATTAAATCCAAATTAAAAATTAAAAAATAAAACATAACAAAATTGTGATTGTGACTGTGATTGATTGTTGATTTTGTCTCTCATGTGTAATGGCACCAAATCTGATATGAGATTTATAGGTGTAAAAATAATAAAAATAATAAACTGAGGCCCGACGAGCCTGGAAACTTTCAGGACTTTCCGAGCTTGTTCAGGGGGTCAAAATTGCAATAATGAAATTCTGGCTGCACTGCCTTCACAACTCATCATTTTGATCACAGGTTGAAGTTGGAAAGAAAAACGATTCAATTAAAAAGTGTTGAGTTAAATCAACTTTTCCTTGATGCTTCTTCAGTCAATTTCAGGAACTTATTACAATTCATATTCTGATGCTGAAGCAGGAAGCTGCAACACTTTGTGTGTGGTTTGTTGTTGTGGTTCTGATGTTGCTGTGGTTCTGGTGGTGTTGTGGTTCTGGTGGTTCTGGTGGTGTTGTGGTTCTGGTGGTGTTGTGGTTCTGGTGGTTCTGGTGGTGTTGTGGTTCTGGTGGTTCTGGTGGTGTTGTGGTTCTGATGTTGTGGTTCTGGTGGTTCTGGTGGTGTTGGTGGTTCTGGTGGGTCTGGTGGTTCTGGTGGTGTTGTGGTTCTGGTGGTGTGGTTCTGGTGGTTCTGGTGTTGATGTGGTTCTGGTGTTGCTGTGGTTCCGGTGGTGTTGTGGTTCTGTTGGTTCTGGTGGTGTTGTGGTTCTGGTGGTTCTTGTGTTGTTGTGGTTCTTGTGTTGTTGTGGTTCTGGTGGTTCTGGTGGTGTTGTGGTTCTGGGGCCGCTCACCAAACTTGAGTCCGTGTCGGTAGTGGGCTTTGAGCTCGGCGATGAGCCTCAGCTTGCCGTCGGGTTCGAGGGCGTGATGGAGGCCGAGCGCGCGGCTCAGCTGACACACACACAGGTGCCTCTGCAGCGCTTTGGTGTCGTCGGGGAAGGCCACGCCCTCCTCGCCCTGCTCGCCCAGCGGCACCGCCTCGCTCAGACGGTTCACGAACTGGACGTGCTGGTCAGCTGACAGCAGGTGGAGGTAGATCTTCAGGTCGGTGATGCAGCAGGGTTTGTCCCCGAACTTCCCGAAGAACTGCACCATCAGCTCCGACGGCTCGCCTGGGTGGATCCAAAGGGAAGGCGGTCAGGGGCGGGGCCAGGAGCGGCCGGCTGAAAAAAGATGCTGCCTGTGCTTTGTTACCCAGCATGCTCTCCTCGGGAAGACCCCGCTCCCTCAGCCGGTGGATCAGCTCCAGGCGCGCCAGGTACGGCCCGCGCAGCGAGCGCGACTCCTTCCCCTCCTCGCCACAGATCCGCTCCTCCACAAACCTCACCACCTCCACCACCATGTGGTGCACCGGGCCCTCCACACAGCTACACACACAAATAACACAAAAATGATTAGTGAACTACCCTTCCTCACTCTGTCTGTGTTTATGTGTGTGTGTGTACGTGTGTGTACTCACTGTTCACCCTCCTCTGGAGGACTCCACGACTGATCCATCAGGTGGAAGAGCGAGTCGAAGTAGGCGGGGTAGAACTGCCAATCATCCGGGCTGCAGACACACAGATTTGTGGTCAGTAAAAAGTACACGATGAAATACACAATGAGATACGCGATGAAGTACAGCATGAAGTACACGATGAAGTACAGCATGAAGTACAGCATAAAGTACACGATGAAGTACACAATGAAGTACACGAAGTACAGCATGAAGTACACGATGAAGTACTTGATGAAGTACACGATGAAGTACAGCATGAAGTACAGCATGAAGTACACGAAGTACAGCATGGAGTACACGATGAAGTACACAATGAATTACAGCATGAAGTACAGCATGAAGTACATGATGAAGTACAGCATTAAGTACACGATGAAGTACAGCATGAAGTACAGCATGAAGTACAGCATGAAGTACACGATGAAGTACACGATGAAGTACACGATGAAGTACACGATGAAGTACACGATGAAGTACACGCTGACAGGCGGAGCTCCCTCACTTTTTCAGCAGCAGTTTGTGGGCTAGGGCGTTACACTCGGGCCAGCGCTGCAGGCGGCGGTAAAGCATCATGCACTTGTTTTCCCGGCCCTGCGGCTCACTGGTCAGCTTCTCTGCGAGGGGGAGGGGGGGGGGGCACAATGAGGACGCAGTAATAGTACAACAGAGTACTGCAGTAGTCGGCAGGTTTGAGGTTATTTCCATCCAGAGGATTCGTGTGGCAAAAGAGATGAGAGACGTGGAGACACTTACTGCCCAGCGGGCCGCGAACCACGTCCAGAGCCTCCACACACTTCCCCAAACGCTCCAGGATCATAAAGTACAGCTGCACCTACACACACACACATGCGCACACGCACACACACACGCACACACACAGGAAAGAGTTAATAGAACCACAATCACACCACACTGATGACTATAACATTTTTAAAAAAGCATGTTCTTCTTGTTGGTGGATCACACCTTCACGTACGTGTGTGTGTGTGTGTACGGTTTCTGCAGGTATCAGCAAATCTAATTTAATGACTTTTAATGTCCTTTTTAATACCACTTAAAACAAATGTGTCCAACTGAAGATAGTGAAGACACCGTCTGTAAACAACAGCCGATTAAAGATTTCCGTCTCTCAATCATCACACTATACTTCCGATCAAAATCAATAAATGTTTATAATAATAATATAGTCGAACTTAATCGTGAATAACAATGTTTTCTTCCCCATCAAGTGTATTCAACTTTTTGTGTGTGTGTGTGTGTGTGTGTGTGTGTGTGTGTGTGTGTGTTTCTCCTCACCTCGGCCTCTGCCTCGATCTTCTCCTCCTTCACCATCTTCTCCACCATGCGCTCGGCCAGTGGCAGGAACATGGTCTGGGCCAGCTTCTCATCCTGCGCTGAGATGGCCTTCACAGAGCCACAGCAGAGGAGAGTTATTCACTGACACCACAAAGAGGAAGAGCACAGACGCGTCTGTGAGGAGGAGGAGGAGGAGGAAGAGGCGGAGGAGGAGGAGGAAGAAGAAGAGGGACTGTACCTGCATGACCAGACTCATGACGGACCAGAAGTAATACGGGTTCTTGGGGACGATTTTATACAGAGCCATCCCTGCCTGTGAAGGAGCAACGTTTCAGCATCCTCTTCATCACTCTGTGTGTGCGTGTGTGTGCGTGTGTGTACTACTGTCATGATAACAAATGTTAATAAACGATATTATTGTCAACATTATTTTGAGATCATTTTCTAAACTAATGTAAGACGTAAAAAACAAGCACACACTCACATGGCCAGAAATCGAGGCCGGCAAAGTTATTGGGTTTGTTGCGATTAAGTGAGTTATTGATCGACGTGACAGGCCTATGCATGTGTGCATGTGTGCACGTGTGCACGTGTGCACGTGTGCACGTGTGCGTGCGTGCGTGCGCGCGCTCTCTCACCTGCTGCATCTTCTTGTACTCGCCCACGCGAGCGTACGCCATAAACAGGTGCGAGTGATACTCCTCGCTGAGCGGAACCTTCTTCACCGCCGCCTCGTACAGTTTGGTGACCAGCTCGGCTGTTAAACACAGACTTATCATTACCACCCGTGTGTGTGTAGGTGTGTGCGTGTGCGTGTGTGTGTGTGTGTACTCACGGCGGTGCATCTCTCTGTAGAGTATGGTGAGAGCTTGTAGTGAGTTGTCGTCGGTGGGCTCCAAGGTGGCCACCTCCTGGGCCAACGAGAAGGCTTCATCCTGCTTGCCGGTCCGCTGGAGACCGATGGCCTTTAGGACCTGGAGGGAGCCGCTGACTTTAATGTGTGTGTGAGTGTGTGTATCTGAGTGTGTGTGTGTGTGTGTGTTGAAACAAGGTGGCCGAAGCCAAAGAGTGCGGTGGCAGCGGCGGCTGCTAAAAGCTGACGTTAGCGATCTGGTCCATCATTGGAAGCGTCACTTGCTTGCAATCTATGGTTGTCACGGCGACGATGCCCCTACACTCGCTGCTGATGCTGAGGATGCGGGACGCGTCTGTGCCGCATCGATAATGGGCTTATTGCAGTGCATTGTGGGTACCGGTGATACGACAGAAAGTCTTCACGTATTGGTGTTGGTCTCATGGAGCGGGAAACTTTGCTTTGCATCCACGTAAGCGCGCGTGCGTGTGTGTGTGCGTGTGCGTGTGCGTGTGCGTGTGTGTGTGTGTGTGTGTCTTCCAATTCCCTTCACCTCCTCTCCTGCAAAGCTCAACTCATGGAGAGCTGACACATGAAACCTGACAGAACGCACGCTTAGAAGATGGTGTGTGTGTGTGTGTGTGTGTGTGTGTGCGTGTGTGTGAGATCCAAGTTGAACCAGAGCAGAGGGAACGTGTGTGTGTGAGCGAGGCCTCCCCCACCTTGGCGCAGTGCAGGTCCTTGTGTTTCTTCAGCAGTTTGTCCGCCTGCTGGATGGCCATCTTGTTGTTGCCATTGTCCAGGTAATCTGTGACACACACACACACACACACACACACACATCAACACACTCTCGGGCCTTCGGCTCTCAGCTGGCACCAAACATTCAACTTTTCATGCACAAGATGAAGCTCAAAAGGGTGTCTCAATGAGACACTGCGGGTTTCAGAGATGAAGATAAAATCACGTTGAGGGTTTGTTGTTGTTGGCTGAAGTGATGTTGATCTGCTTATCATTTCTTTTCACCACTCAGGTCGCTGTGCTGCTCGAAGAGCGAGATAAAAACACACACACACACACACACACACAGACACCTCCGCTCAGCCTCCTCAGGACAGCTGGTTGCCAAATTTAACCGTGCCAGACAGTTGTCGTGTGATTGTGTCATGTCTATTCTCTCCCGCTCTGGCCGTGGCGGCGGTGGCGGCGGCGGCGGCGGCTGTTTTCCTGCAGCACTGAGCTCGCCGGGTCGCCGCTCGGGCCCGGGAACAACCCTGGGGGGGTTTGTTTTTTTTTTTTTAAACGAAAACAAAAAAAACTAAAAGGGCGAATTATTCAATATAAGGAATCTATTGACATCGCCGTGGTAACCATGACCACAGAGAATCAGATGATGTCAACAAATGATGGGAAAATCAGCAGGCAGGTTTACGGCTGTTTCTCACCACACACACGCGCACACACACACACACACACACACACACACACACACACACACTGTATAAGATCCCCAAAATGAAGAAGCAGGTTAGTTTGTTGACATGACAACTTCCAGCTTCTTGCCATCTGATCACAGCTGATCACAGCTGATCACAGCCCCCCGCCCCCCCCCCCGCGGTGGGATTATTCTGGGATTATCTTCTGCCTCTTATTCCTGATTTCATGTGTTTGCGGGCAGATCAGCCTCTTTGTTCTGTGTGTCCTCACCAACACGAGCAGCAGAGCACCTTCATGTCTGCTGGAGCAGCAGCTCCACCACCTCCACCCTCACCCTCCACCTCCACCTCCACCCTGGAGGCTCCACGTCCACCAGCAAACCTCTGAGCAGCACACATGACACCCCGTCCCCCCCTCTGACCACCTGCACTCCTGATAAACACGGAGCAGCTGATGAAGCGTCACGTCTCGGCGCTGACAGCTCCCTGCTAGCTTAGCCGCCGCGCAGCTACCGGCCGTTAGCACCGAGCTTTGTCCTCCGGTGGATGGACACCGGCTCACACCGGGCCGTTAACGGCGGCGGAGGCGGCCGCTAACGCGCCGCCCGCGGGCCGAGGAGGAGCTTCCTCCGCCGGGACGCGCGGCAGCAGCGGCGGCGGCGCGGCTCCGCTAGCAGCCGCCGCCTCAGCCTGTTAGCATGTTAGCATGCTAGCTAGCTGAGTGACAGTTAGCGTGTTAGCATGTTAGCTCGTTAGCTGACAGTTAGCATGTTAGCACGTTAGCTGACCGTTAGCATGTTAGCAGTTAGCAGCTAGCTCGCTAGCTGTCAAACAGCGCTCCGCAAAAGGCGCGTCGACTTTGAGAAGCGGCCGGAGTGGCTCCGGGAGCGGCTCCTCTCCGGTGCAGCCGCTCCCGGAGCCGCGGCGCCTCCGCCCCGCAGCCCCCCCGCCCCGCAGCCCCCCGCCGCGGCGGCTCCGCGCCCCCGGGCTGAGGCGCGCTGTCACCGGGCGCTGCGGGCAGCACAGTCCGGGGGTTGCGGCTGGAGGGGCCGCAGAGCCCCCCTCCCCCTCCCTCCTCCTCCTCCGGTCCTCCGCTCCTCCGGTCCCCCGACCTCAAACACGCTGGAAGTTCGTCCCCCGCGCCGGTCCGCGGCCCCGCCGGCGGCCCCGGGTCTCCGCTGGGCGCCGCGGCGGGGTCTCTGCGCCCCCCGGGAGTCCTCACCGTAAATGGGTCGCAGCCTCCTGTCGTTGGGGTCCTGCACATGGCCTCTCGCCGCCATGGTGGAGTTTACCTGCTGGGGGAAATGTTGGCGCATGCGCAGTGCGGCGGCCGGAGCGCCGATTAAAGGTTGTGAGCGGCGGAGCTCGAGGACGAGGACGAGGACGGTCCCGGAAACCGGCGACAAGAACCGACAACAACCGAGGGGACCGAGAGGACCGAGAGGAACCGGGGAGCCTTGTTTCTACACCGTTTTTACACAAAAATATTTTATTTTATTTTATTTTTTATATATGTTATTTATGTATTTTTTTTGTATATTAGTTGAACAGAAAGAAAGACGGTGATTGTCTTTGTGATGATTTATGTGCGATTTAATTTTCTTTAGAATTGACCAGGAGCTAATGAGAGAGTTTGCTGTGAATATTTGTAAACAATAAATAAACATTTTTGAAATTCAATGTTTCTGCCGAGCATTGACCATCTGAGGCTCAAATCAGGATTGTATTCTCCTTCAACTGCATTTGATGGAAATATATATATATATATATTATTCGATTAAAATACTGTGGACTCAGTTAAAGTGGAAAAAATAGCAATATTTTTGCAGCAGTTTTCAGCGAAGGGACGTTTTTCACTGATTGAGAAGGCTTTGAAACTTTTGAGAGTTAAAAACAAACCAAATTGAACTCATTTTCCATTCCAGATCTTACATTTTGACTGTTGAAAACTTGAAATCATTGAGAGATCATCATGCATTTGTCCTGAAGTGAAAGCTTTGGGAGAAGCCCCCGACTGCTGGCGGCGCTCATGGCTTCACCGTCTTGATGAAGGACGCTCAGAGTCTCCGGAGAACACAGAGTCCTTGGCGTCTTCTGTCTTTCACCTGTAAATCTGTGAGCGACTCTCGGCTGCGTGAACACGACCAGGGACACAGAGGAGGCAGCACACTGGTTTCTCTTATTTCTTCAAATTTATTAGATATTCTGTTGTGTTCCATTGTCTAGACCTTCAGTCACAGCATGAACGCTGTGGAACAGAAAAAAAATGAACTAATTGTACATTCACTACTAATTCCCCTGAATGTTGCCTCATCAGAAAAGAGAATATTGAATACATTGTGAATCTTTGTCTTTCAAAATCAAAACAAAAATAAAAGAAAACACAAAAGAGAAGAAAAAACAGTAGATTTTGCAAGTGCTTATTCATGATTATAGAAAGAAAACAGTATTTTGGACTCCATCCCTTCCCTGGGCTCCTGCCCCCCCCACAGTCCCACCCCAGCTGGCCACGTCACACTGCCACCCTCGTCAGCCTCAAACACGGGCAAGCGGCGCCGCACAGCCGAGACGGGCCCGGTTTGATTCTGAGGAGGCGCCGGCGCCGTTTGGGGAGAAAAAAGAACAGAAAAAGAAGAAAAAAAACAAGAGAGAGGATTTCCGTTCTTGTCTGATGTCATTTTAGGAGCCTCAAATGCAAGTGAGAACAGAGACAAACAAAAGAATCAGAGAATGTGTCACGCGTGCGGATCCCGGTCTAGAACTGACTCGTCCTCGTGTTCTCCTCGCGTCACGAGCTGCTACATGGGAGAAGTATACCCACAGCCCATTCTGTAAGAAGGAATTCTGGGGTAAACTTGTCCCACGGCAGGCTGGTGCCGGTGCAGAGCACTTCCTGCGTAGTTTGACGCTACTCACAAGCATGAACGAGGTACGCTCGACCCGCGGGAGGAGGGACACACAGGCGGACGGTCCTCCCCGCCCCCTCGTTGCCCCGCCCCTACACCGTGACATCATCGCCTGCGGTACAGTATCACACCATCGCCCAGACGACACAGGGCAGCTGTAAACATCCCCTTCAAGTCAGCGTTTCTATGTACAGTTTCCTAATTTGAAGTACACTTACGACTGTTCGACTCGAGTCTACAAACACACACACACACACATAAACACACACAAACACACAACGATTTGCCCGCAGATCACAGCTGTGCACCTCAGCTCACACCGACACTACAGGCAGACAAAGTCGCAGCGATGAAGAGCAAACATGGTGCCTGTTTTCTACTGACGAAGAAGAAAGAATGAAGATCAGGACTGTTTGTGAAATGTTCGGACCCCCTGAAACTGCAGACCAGACCCTCCCCCCCGCCACACACACACACACACACACTCCATGATCATTTAAACACACGACGCAGCATCACTGATGTGACCCTCAGTTAAAAATGATCATAATTTCTTTTTGGGGGGTAGGATTCCATTAAATCAACAAGGAAATACTTTAAAGAAAACAGAAAAAAAGATATGGGGAAAAACATTTTTTGTTAAATTTGGAGCATTGTTTGTGACGCATATTTTTAAAAAAACAAACTTTTTCAATTAAAAAAAAAAA
>CAESWR010000179.1:217040-233083 GCA_903171835.1 Mullus surmuletus | reverse complement strand
ACAACACTAATTCATCTTCCTTTTGATGGGGAGATCCTGATAGGAGTAGACATCATCACATGTTCACCTCAGAGAAGGAGGAACCAGGGGGGAGAGGAGGGGGTTTAAACATTCAAATGTGTTATTGTTGTTTACGTGGCCGCGTGCAACCGAGTTATTGCTGATATTCCTCTTAGAAAAGACTGCATGTAAACACAGCCACTGAGTACACACAGTGGAGCTGTTTGTCAGTGATGCTGCTGCACTTTTCTCTCTGAAGTTCTTGGTGTCCTCAGACGTCCCACTTGGACCCCAAAGTTCAACCTCAAAGGGGCACATCAGGTCTCTTCAGCTGGAGCGTCGCTGCCTCTCGGCTCGGCATCGAGACCAAATCCAGCGTTTGAATATTTAATCCACAGCTGATAAACAAGGAGCACGGCGGCGGCATCAGCAGACCTAATGAGGCGGCTGCTTCCTTTAAAGGCTCCAAAGCAGCCAGCCAGCGCTGCCTGCCTCCATGGCTGCTTCCTGCCTCTGCGGCGGCCTCATTAAACTCATTAAACTTCTTCTAACAGCCGCCCTGACCTCAGCTGCCCCCCGATCCGGGGGGCGCATCTCGCTGATCCTCAGCCTTCACCTCCTCCTTCTCCTCGACCTGCTGCTGCTTTAGGTTTGACTTTTGTTGTTTGGATTATCAGGATAAAACAGCAGAGGTGGGTTGATATGTCGTGCACCTGCCTAGTTAGCTTACTCAGCTTCCCACCATATCACCAGTTCACCCAGTTAGCTCCCCGCCTGCCCTGGCATCGTTTGACAAAGACAGTCGATAAAGAATAAACTTCAGACACCACAGTCACGACTCTGACAGCCGATCAGTCTCCTCTCGGGATGTGAATGTTGGTGCTTCTTGTGGTTTGGGTTGAGAAGGCAGCCAACATGGTCGTGCAGCAGGAGTCCAGCTAAGCTCCGCCTACCTCTGAGCGGCGACTTCATGGCGGCCTCCACCATGCCGACCAGCAGCTGCAGGCTCTTGGGGTCCTGGGCCAGGCCGGAGGCAAAGGCGGCCAGGGCGTCGGCATGGCGGCCCAGGTACTGCAGGGCAACCCCCTGACGAAAGTAGGCCTGCGGAGACACCAGAGGTCAGAGGTCAGAGGTTAACCGTGCTAACCACACAGAAACAGCAATGAAACAGTCCAGGAATGCGCTCAGCTCCGAGGCGCCACCCAGCACTTCCTGTCTGGCGAGCAGCAGGTCAGCGAGCAGGTCAGCCGTCAAAACCCAAAACAAATGAACTACATTTCCCATAAGGCCTTTCATCCTCCTCAGTATGAACTTTCTGGGTGTGTGGTGTTTATCTATCTATATAACACAAAATGTGTTTTTTATAAATCAATTCTAAAGCTGTTGTTTTGCAACTGTGTGATAAAGCTGTTTGATTGATTGATTGATTGATTGATTGATTGATTGATGATTGAAGAGGCTGCAAACATTCAGTGCGCAAATACAAAAACACAAACAAAAAAGTGTGTAAATATGTGAAAAGTTCGTGCTCACACAGACGCTCCTGCAGAAAACACACTTCATCAGACGCAGAGCCACATCACAGACAATGAATCGTTACACACACATGCACAATCACACGCACACACACACACAATCACAAGCACACACACACACACACACACACAGAACCGGCCAGACTGTAACTTAATTGTCCTGTCTACCTCTTCATTCCTCTCTTCTTCCTCCCTCATTCATCATCCCTCGCTCGCTCCTCCTCCTTAAACATAATCTGTCCTGACAGTGAATGAATGAAGACAGAGAGGAGTGTAATTAGATTACACACCGCCGCCCCCCTGCCCCCCCCGTCCCCCCCCATTGAAACAGATGAAGGTCGAGGTCGCGTGCAGCCGCCGCCTCCTCGCTGATGAACACAAAGTGAGAAAAACGGCGGCTAATTGGCCCCCGGAGATCCCAGCGCTGCCCAAGCGGCGGGTCGCGGCCCTGCAGGGGTCGGGAAATTGACACTAATAGTGAATTGTTGCGGCCGCACTTTGTCTGGTGTCAGTTATTTCCCCCAATTAATCAATCGCTCCCAAATCTCGTCAAACACGACGTCCAGCTGAGTGGAACTGATTGAAAATATTCACATTGAACAGGCAGGAAGTCATTAGATCACACAAACCAATTAAACAATTACTGAAAATAGTCATTAATTAAAGTTAAAATTAAGCTAATTGGATTTAAGCTAGTTCGAACACGTTGCTTTAAATTCTGATGCCCAGTTTGGAAAAATGAGCTGCCGAGCAAATCTGTCGTCTCAGACTTTTTTTTGTTTTTTTTCCCAGCAGCACGAACGTCGACAGCAGCAAGATTTCTGCTAATTACTGATGATCTGCTGAGCGACTTGATGACGAGCCAAAGATCCAAACGCTGCAGCGGCGACGTGAGCATGTTTTTATCTGAAACCTTTGTTGCTGTCAGAAGTTCTTGTTTCTGTTTTTGGCTCCACCAAGAAGACGCTGATGGAGGGTGAAGAAGCCTCAGGACAGAAACAACCCGCTGAAAGAAGCTAAAACACCAGCAGTCTCTCAAACCTCTATCAATGCATCATCACTGTTATACATATACATATATATATATACATATATATATATAGATATATATGTGTGTATATACATATATATATATATACACACATATATATATATATAATATGATGCTCAAAGTGTGTGTAACCATGTTGTTTTTCTTTGACTTTGACTCAAACCAGCTGAGCGTAAATCTGTAAATCCAGGCCGCAGCGTAGATGCCAGATGGCCGCTGAGCAGAGCGAGATGCAGCCGTCTGCCCTCTGACCCTCCTCCAGGTTGCAGGGGAGCACCCGGGCCGGGGGCCGCCCCGACATATGGCCCCGCCCCCCCCCCGCCTGTTCACCTCTGCCGGGCCCCGCCCCCTTAAATCTGTCGGCCCCACACTGGTTTGGCGGGCGATTATCATCCCGCCGTTCTCGGCTCGGCGCGCTCGGGCTCTGATTGCATCCATGGGCTCGTTTCTCCTCTGACCTCTGACCTTTCACCTGTGTGAGGAGCCGCCGGCGTGAGAGGCGGAGCCACCTGGCGACGCCTCTCAGGTGTAAACAGTCCTGAGCCAGACGCAGAGTGACAGCAGGGAGACTCTGCCTGCGAGACACTTCCTGTCTGTTAGCACAGCCAGGAAGGGGGGGGGGGGTCCACACACACACACACACACACACACACACACACACACACACACACACACAGTGTCTGCTTCCTGCGCCGCTTTCTCAGCAGCTTCTGGAGCATTTCGATTTGCAGCAACTGATTCAAAATTTTTAACTGTTTTTAACAGTTTCACTCTGTGTGTGTGTGTGTGTGTGTGTGTGTGTGTGTGTGTGTGAGGGAGAGAGACATAATTAGAACAGTAACTCTGTGTGTGAGTGATAGAGAGACAGAGAGAGAGACAATATTAGAGCAGTAACTCTGTGTGTGTATGTGTGTGTGTGTGTGTGTCTGAGAGAGAGATAGAAAGACAATATTAGAGCAGTAACTTTGTGTGTCTCTGTGTGTGTGTGTGTTCCCAGGATGAACAGATGCTTCAATTACTGCTCCTCACTCACATTAATCGAGAGCAGATGGCGTCACAAGTGGCGGGAGAGAGCGAGCACGGGCGGGCGAGCGAGCATCGCAGAAGCAGCCTGACGTGATGGAGACGGATGTCGGCGCACTACCAGAGAATCCGGAAAAAAATCCTCAAAGCGGGACGAGGGGGCGGGGTTTGAGCAGCGAGACCTGAGGACAAACCCTGAGGAAGCAGGTGGAGCAGAGCTCGCTGGTGTTTGGATCCACCAAGCTGCTCTGATGCCGCAGGTCAGAGCCACAACAACTACCAACATGGAGTCCAAGGCTGTGTCCCAAATCCTTCCCTCCTCCCTATAAAGGCGTTTTATAAAGCTTTTCTCCATGTCGAGGACTGTATCGTGAGCTCTTTGGGACACGACACAACGCGCTGTTTGTGATGTCACTGCTGTGGCACCATGACGACATGTGTCAGACTGCCACGGCTGGTGTGGCGGCGCCCCTGGTTATCCCAAAATAATTTCCACATTACTAACACGGGATGATTTGTAAACAAACCTGAGTGATGTTCATAAAATCAATAAATAGTTAGTAAGTTATGCTTAAAAAAAGCCTTCATATTTTCTCGCACATTGTTTGTCTTTTTCTTCATTGATGGCGCTGCTATAGACACAATGCATGATGGGATATCCACCACTCGTGAGTGACCAACGGATGGTCACTATGTTTTTGCAATGCTTTATGGGAAATTTTCAGTCGTCTGTATAGGGCATTGATTTCGATCACTAAGGTTTCGGACACCACAACAAAATGGCCCTAAACTCCTTTATAGGACCCTATGTAGATGTTACCCATTATAGCCATTATACCCTAAATAGATGTTACCCATTATAGCCGTTATAGGGCTCTATGTAGGGCTCTATGTAGGGGTTAGGAAGTGATTCCGGACGCAGCACCTAAGAGGGTCTGATAGATGTGACCTGTGGAGGAACTAAAGGGAGTTTGGGGGCCATCAACAAGTCAGTGGGGTCTGATGCTCCTTATTAACGGGCTAACGGACGATCAGAGCGCTGCTGCTGCACTTACTCACAGTCTGGGAATGAACAAACGGGCCGGGCGGCGCCACACACACACACACACACACACACACACGGCCCTCTAATGGACTCATCAGCCTGTTAAAGCTCGCCGGCTGTGAAACAATACTGCTGAGCTAAGCAACTCCACGGCAAGCGGGAAACACATCATCGCCACACAAAGCAGAAACAACTCACACACATCCTCACACACACATACACACACACACACATGCACACACACACACACACACACACACACACAAACAAATCTCCCACAGTCATCTCGTTAAAAACTCATTTGAAGCTGCGGAACGAGGCGCTGATGAAAGAGCTCACCTGCAAAACAAAAACACTCTCTGACGGTGTTACCACACACACACACACACACACACACACACACACACACACACACACAGACGCAGACACACAAACACACTTTCTAATAAAGTGTTTGCACAATCAAAACAATAGGTCTTTGAGTTATTTGTCTCACAGTCCGTTGGTGCGATCCTCACACAGCTCGGAGCTGAGTTGGGGGCTGTGTAGTGTGTGAAGGTCATTGGCTCAAAGGTTCCCGGGCAGGAACTTGAACCTAAACCTGCTGCTGATGAGCCTCCAACATCCACACGTGTCAACTATCATCTCTACCAAAGCTATCACTGCTGCCATCAGCCACAGGAGGTGACTGGCTCTGTACCTCCTCATCCACTTACTGAACACACACACACACACACACTCACACACTCACACACCTCTCACTCACACACACACTCACACACCTCTGACTCACACACACACTCACACACCTCTCACTCACACACCTCTCACACACACTGCTGAGTGCTCCCTGGGTGATCTGCATGAATATTTATCACCGCTTCACTGGGACTCTCGCTAAGGTGCAATAATTGAGTTGGACTGGCTGTAGACGGCGTTTCCACTGGGACCAATAAAGATGACGCGCGACCAGCTGTGAGCGCTTTGACACGGACGCACGGAGCCACGCAGAGGGTTCGACACGGGCCTTCAGAGCCGTCCAAAATACAAAAACAAACTGGAGGCGCAGGAGGACTCAACCTGAGACAACCAATGAAGCGTCGGAGGTGGGCGGAGCCACGTCCAGCACGGACCATTAACCCCAGGTGGCGGCGGTGGCGGTGGCGGACACAACCGGGCTGGATGTTTTCCTGCAGTCTGGACTAATCACACGGCAGCTCGTTAGGGAGCAGCTGGGCTCCTCAAAACAACAATTAACAGCGAGTCCACCAGGAACACGTGTCACATTCTCACGCAATCTTAACAATTAACGTAAAACTCACATTAATGTTTCATCAATGAACATGTGATGGATGAAAGAGGAAGAAGAAGCATTTATCACTGACTACCTTTCCATGCAGTCAATCAGCCTTTTCGAAGCGGGATATTAGCATCACCTGGTCGAGCGCGGCCATGAAAACACCAATAACACATTTGAATAAGCGGAATATGCTCACTTGTAAACATGTCCAAAGGCAGAGCAACACCACGCCACACTTTTGGAGTGAGGAGGAAACCAATCACTTCATCAGTGTGATGAAAGACACAAACATCCTGGCATTTGGAGACGCTAGAAAGTAGCGGGATAGACAGATCCACAAAAAGGGGAGCGCGTGGCTGCTTTGATCGCCATATCACCATGGATTATAGTCACCACGGAGACAGGAACAACCCTGTTTGATCACCATGGAAACGCCTTATTCACAATGTTTCACTAACAGCAATATGGACCTTAACACCAATATTGACTGACTGGAAACATGGCCACTGAGAAGCTTTGAGAACATCTCTCTTGAGAACATCTGAGCTCTTGGAGGAGACAAACCTCTCAGATGTGCTTCAAAATTCCTCATTTTTTACAGTGTAGTACGGCTCAGCATGTCTTTTTCTTCTTTTCTGCAGTGATCGATGCGTCCCACAGTGGGACTAATAAAGAACCATCTCATCTTCTCTCATCCTTAGTGTTGCCGCCTCAGCTGACCAATCAAAAGCTCATTTTCTTTCGTGTCGTAACATCGACGCCGTAACATCAACACTGACGCCGCGGTGATAAAAGTCACGGCCACCCTGAGAGCCGCCACCTCCCTCAGCTGGAGCGCTGATGTTGGAGGAGAGTGTCCTCCAGGCCGGGCGGCCAGCTGACGCCTCCTCTGCCTTTCAACTGCTGTTAAAGAGCTGCAGCTGTTGGAGCAGCTGACCCCCCCCCAAACACACACACACCACCGCCGCCGCCGCCGTCCTGAGCGGATCTCGCCTGAGCGACACGTCGAGTCGTGTTTCACCTTTAGACGCCTGAATTACTCTGAAGCTCGAACTCTGAATTAAAGAGAGCATTTTCTCTGTCATACACACACACACACACACACACACACACACCACTAATCCTAGTTAACCCTCAACACACACACTCTATTCCCCAGATGACAAAAAGCAATTCCCTTTTTTTTTCTCTTTCTTTGTGTTTCTCGGCTCGATTTTATCTGTCGACCCAGAAGAACCATTCTGTGTGTGTGATTCGACCATCTTTGGAACAATCTGTCTCTCACACACACACACACACACACACACTTACAGGAAAAATATGCAGAAATAAGGGGGAGCACGAGTGGCCTTCTGATCCTGTTAACCGCGACGTCGCTGCGAGGTTTGCGGGTAATTAAGCTGTCAATCAAGTGTTGCCGTGTGAGCGTGTGCTTGCGCGATTGCCTCCGTGACCTCTGACCCCCCGCAGGGCAAGTACACCTGCCGGGGGAACGGGAGTCCAGGGTCAACACAGGGGGGCGAGAGGCTGATAGAGAGAAACAGGGGTCCGGCCGGCGCTCGTTAGAGCTACGACACTTCTTACAGCGTCGAAACTTCACCAATTACAAGGGTGGCTGAGTGTGTGTGTGTGTGTGTGTGTGAGTGTGTGTGTGTGTGTGTGTGAGTGTGTGTGTGTGTGTGTGTGAGTGTGTGTGTGTGTGTGAGTGAGTGTGTGTGTGTGTGAGTGTGTGTGTGTGAATAGCTGAAAGTGAAGCTCACCCCCCCTCCGTCTCTCCTTTCCATTTCACAGAGAAGAAACCGACCAGCAAACATCATCATCTGAGCGAAATTTCATATCATTCCAGACGCAGAAACACTTGACATTCAGGAATCCGGGAGCAAAGAGTCGATTTCACATTTTCAAAACAACTTACAAGCTGCAGGATTTGCTGAAAAGGTCGTTTTGTTGTTATCGTGATCAATAAACGCGTCCGCGTCCAAGTGTAAGTGCTTCTCATTACACGTGTAATTACACATTTACACCCTTCATTTGAAACGTGTAGGAAATTTGGAAGCAATCCAAAAAGTGTCGCATTCTCGTCAAAATTTCAAAATAAAAGCATTTCCGAAGATGTTCTCTCAGAACAGCTAAATTAAGTAATTGAATGGATTTGCAGACTCCTGGGTTTCTGAAAATCCACAGTTTGACGTGATTATATTAATCAGTTAATTTTTTCATGCGTTAATCTCATGTGAAGATGCAGCAATAAAATCAATAAAAAGTAACCAAAAAAAAAAAAATCTCATGTAGGATTAAAATCCTCCGGAGAGCGTGAAATAAATCCCTGCATGAATCAGCGCTGATTATTGAGCCGCAGAGGATGATGTGAGCGGCGGCGGTTGGGGGGGGCTCTTCACACACAAACAAAAGTAATTTTTGCATCAATTTTTGATTTGAAGCACCACTGATGAAGTCATTGTCCACCGTCCTCTCATCTCCTTCCTCCACGCACAGGTCAACCCCCCCCCCCCGCTAATTACAGCCAAACCACAGTGATTACTCCCAGGAAGACTCGGTGCACTGGGCTCCCACTCAGCCAATCAGGGCGGGCGGGCGGCGAGCGGGCGGGCGGCGCCCCCTCCTAACGAGCCCCTACAAAGCTAATTAGAGGCTCCGTGTGTCGGGGCTCGCAGGTTGTGACGGCGCTCAGTCATTAATCCTGCGTCTATCTCTGCTTCCATCGCCGCTCGTAAACAGATCGGATCCCTCGGCGGCGGCGCTCCCGTACGCGCCAGCTTCTCCTCATAACGAGTCACTGTCGGCCGGGCCGCTAATCCAATCAAAGGATTATCAGGCTGTTTTTCAAAGCAGGTGTTTGACGCTGAAATATTACAGCTCAATTAGTCAGCGAGCGTCACGGCCGGAGCTCAGATTGGAATTCCCCAGCGGCGGCAAAAAGTGCTTTGGGATTTATGGAGTTATGAGGTCGGGGTTCGAGCAAAACGCAGAAAAGACACGTGCCAAGCGACCATACATCGTGTTAGACGGCTTCTCCACGCTCGTCTTCACCGCGGATGGTCGAGAAACACCGCAAGAACCTGACGACTACAGCTGCCCTCCCTCCGTAACATCGCTGCCCACGTTCCTATATTACCGTAACGTCTGGAATATGAGGCAACTGCGGGAAGATGATCGCTGCGTGACGTCTAACCATTTGATTATTTACAGCTACAGCTGCCGCGCTGATCTGCAGCAAACCAGTCTGCTTCAACGCTCGCATCAAAGCTCTCAAAAAGGGGAGGGGCCTGTTGCCGCCACTGGGCCATTTCTTGTGTTTTGACATTTGACCTCTCTTCTTCTCCAATTCATCTCTACATCCTCTCGTTAATCGGACCTTCTCCCCTGCTCACACAAAGCGGCTCGTTATTCTCTGCCGGGTAAATAATTAGATATCACACTGGAGGGTTTTTTTTATCCTCGTAGTCTCCGTGTCCGCCCACGTCTCCGCTCTGATTGGTGGGGCCGTCAGCAGCGGCGGCGCAGACGCTCGCGCAGCCCAGAGCAACGACACCTGATCGGCGAGTCCTCATCCAGCCGTGGCCCGCGTCCACAGCTGGCCCAGCATCCGCGGCGGCGGCTGCCAGATGTGCAGCCCGAGGAGGTTTATCTGATGATCGCAAACATTAGCAAAGCGCCCGGGCTGGCGGACGGATGTAACACGATCTCGACAAACCTTCTAAACGCTGTCGGATGTTTGGCGGGATGATTTGTGAAACCGAGTAACAAGCTCATCGTGTTTACCAGCCGCCGACATGTAATCTGGTGCTGCTGGTTTTGGCGTGTTTGCCCCGTGGAGCTCGCAGAGGAGGAGGAGGAGGAGGAGGAAGAAGAGGAGGTGGAGGAGGAAGAGGAAGAAAAAGAGGAGGAGGAGGAGGAGGAGGAAGAAGAGGAGGTGGAGGAGGAAGAAAAAGAGGAAGAGGAGAAGATGCTGCAGGTGATGGAGGAGACGTCATCAATTTAGCAGCAGATTGAAGCCGAAGCCCCCCAGCTACAGACAGGAGCTGCTGGACCCAGATAAACTGTGTGTGTGTGTGTGTGTGTGTGTGTGTGAGTGTGTGTGTGTGTGTGTGTGTGAGTGTGGGTGTGTGGGTGTGTGTGTGTGTGTGAATGGATGGATGATTGAAAGAAAAGATGCATGGATCATCCAGGATGGATGGATGAAAGATGGAAGGGATGGATGATTTAAATGAATTTAGCTGCAGAGACGCTGCTGAATGTTATTAGAGCCGGAGATGTGAAGTGTGTGTGTGTCTGCGTGTGTCTGCGTGTGTCTGTGTGTGTGTGTGTGTGTGTATGTGTGATGTTTTCCACCTGTCACTCAACACTTCCACAGACTGACGTGGATTCCAGCTTCCTCCTCCTGCTTCTCCTGAGACTTCCCACACTGAAGGAGCTGCTTTTTGAGACAGACACACACAGACAGACACACACACACACACACACACACACACACACAGTCCCAAGTCCAGTTCTACTCGTTGGAAACCTCTCAGCTTCATCCTTGGTTGTCCTGACTGTGGACATGGACCTTTGACCCGTGACCTTTGACAAGGTTATGAGCAGGCAAAGCCACAGTCGTGTTTCAGGCAGCAAAGAACATCTCCATGGTTCCAAACCCTCATGGAGGAACATTGAGCAGCTGCTCCTCATCCTGCTCCAGAGCAACACGGCTCATTTTCATAACAAACATTTCAAAGCTTCCGTCTCCTCCAAACATGTCAAATCCCTCACCGGCGCTCCCTCGCTAACCGCTGCCGCCACACATCCGCTAATAACAAAAGCTGCGTCCCGCCTGACGCGGCTCGGGGGCGGCGGGCGGTCACGTGGCGGCGCTGCGAGCGTGACGGGAAACCGAAGGAGGCGACGCTGACTTTGGAAAGAAAAACTGTCAGGAATGCTTTTATTTTGAAAAGTGTCCAGAAGTTTCCCTTTCAAAATAAGGCGTGACGTGGACTGCTGAGTTGATGGAGGTTGAACCTGCAGTCGTGTTCCTCCATCTCGTCCGTCACACCGACATGAAGGATCAAACAGGAGGAACGCTTCAGCAGAAGCTCAAACTGTCAAATCAGAGGCGTCTCCATGTCTGTGAGACGAGTGTGTGTGTGAGACGAGTGTGTTTCTGAGCGCTGAATCTTATTTCACATCGCTTACAAGCACCAGCGACTCCATCACATTATAAAAAGATGGAGAGAAGCAGCCGGAGCGGCAGGAAGTGATTCTGCTCCGGTGGAAGCCGAGCAGCGAGCGGACGCTGCTGCTAAAGACGTCTGCAGATAAAGTGAGTCATTACTGACGGACGAGGAGGCTGATGTTGCTGCACATCTGGTCTGCATCGACGGGTGGCAAGTGCAACAGGGGGAGGAGGAGGAGGAGGAGGAAGATGAGAGGGAGGAGGAAGATGAGAGGCAGGAGGAGGAGGATGAAGAAGAGAGGGAGTAGGAGGAGGAGGAAGATGAGAGGGGAAGAAGAAGAGGAGTAAGAGGAGGAGGAAGATGAGAGGGAGGAGGAGGAGGATGAAGAAGAGAGGGAGGAGAAGGAGGAGGAAGATGAGAGGGCGGAGGAGGAGGATGAAGAAGAGAGGGAGTAGGAGGAGGAGGAAGATGAGAGGGAGAAGGAGGAGGAGGAAGATGGGAGGGAAGAGGAGGAGGGGGAAGAGCAGGAGGAGGAGAGGTGGGAGGAGGAGAAGGGGAGGGGGGGCAGGAAGAGGAGGAGGAAGAGCAGGATGAGGAAGAGGAGTGTGTCCAGAGCCAACCCTGCTGCAGGAGCCATGGAGAAGAATTAAAGCAACACACCTGAGGACGTTCCTCTATTACCGTAACGTCTGGAATATGAAGGACCTGCTGGGAGATGATCGGTGGATGATGTCCAACCCTTTGATTATTTACGGTAAAAGAGTTGCAGGAAGTCAACAAGTTACGCCTCTCAATCCCGCCCGGCAGGATGGAAATATGCAACGTTTCATGAACTCCTGCCGGGTAAACACGATCCCTCAGAGGACACACACACACACTCAAACTCATGCACACACACTCACACTCATACACGCACATACTCCAAACACTCACACACACTCTCACAACGACACAAACAAGCTCCCGAGCTCCTCGATCAACAAGCGTTCCAGGGGAGTTACGGCCGTCAACAATCTGCACACAGGCTGGCAAGAGCTCGCGCTATAAACACACACACACACACACACACACACACACGCAAGTCACATGAGTCAGAGAGCGCCTCATGAAAACATGAGCTTATTCTTTTGCAATGATTCTCTGTAATCGGCTCCGACACGCCGCCCCTCTCAGGGTTCACACTCACAAATACTCTCACGTCTCCCCCAAAACACCAAACTTCCCCTCTGCCGTTTCAGCACAGGTTTCCTCTGTCAAAAGGGAGTTTTTTTCTCCAAAGGTGTTTGCTCACGAAGGATTATTTGATGGTTTTGTTTTACTTTTTGATGATAATTTCAAACACTTTCGGCCAATATCTCTAATACCGGCATACACTCACACACACACGCCATGTTAAAAGCTTGTAACTGCCACCACACACACACACTTTACACCGCTGCGTGTGTGTGCTTTGAGTTAATGGCCTCACCTTATCAGCCAGCTACATCACTCTACCCTTACCCAGAATGCATTGCTGCAAGCCCTTAATGATGACCCATGCAGGTACATTTACAGTCAGGATGCAAGATAGTATGAGATAGTATCACCACGCCCCCTTTCCATATTTAGAATGATGGAGAGGGGGCGTGGCCTAAAGCTGCTCCATGTATACAGACCCCCGCTGAGCCTGAACCTTCCCTCCGTCCTTCTCCTCCTCTATCTCTCCCTCCCTCTTCCTCCTCTTCCTGCATTAAGCTGATGGTGACAGATTCCCAGATCTTGTCCTGATGGCTCCCTCGGCTCCCGGCGGCAGCAGCAGCAGATCCATTCCAGAAGAGCCGGAGTGGCGCGATGGATCCCTGAAGACCACTTCAGCACTCGCACAAGTCCTTTTCCGGCGTTTTATTCCTCGTCTTTCATTTGGATGAACACTCTCCCGACTCTCTCTCCCTTCCTGCTCGTTGTCGTTTCGTTGCTGGGATGAGAGGAGGCGGGCGGCTGCGTGGGTTTAACTGGCTCCTGGGCGAGTGTGTGGAGCTGGTGTGTGTGTGTGTGTGTGTGTTTGTGCAGGAGGACACCGGCCATTTTTTATGGAATGTTTCATTGTTTTAATTCTGCTGCTGCTCAGCTTACAGCCGCGGGACGCTGGCGTGTGTCTCCTTCACAGGCGAGCTGAGGCGGCTGCTGCCATCGGCCTCCTTTTATTCTCTTATTGATTTCATCTGTGGACGCACACAAAGCCCTCAGAGAAAAGCCTCCACCTGTGGGAGCTGCTGACTGCTCGCTTTCACAGCCTGTCGTCACCCTGCCGCTGTGCCCTCGAGCAGCTTTTACTGCTGCCGCCTCAAGTCGGATTCAATCTCAGGGTGGAACTCGCCGCAGGACGACGGTTGTAATCGCACGCCGTCACCACATGAACCCACCTGCGTTAGCAATACACCGACAACATGGTACCTAGCAATCGTGAGAGACCATAACGCAACTCGGTTAATGTGGATTAACAACACAGTGCCTAGCAATCTCGAGAGCCCCTTGAGAGAAGATAGCATTGCACTGACAACATGGTGCCTAGCAATCTCTAGAGCCTCTTGAAAGAAGATATCATTGCACTGAAAACAAGGTGCCTAGCAATCTCGAGAGCCCCTTGAGAGAAGATAGCATTGCACTGACAACACGGTGCCTAGCAATCTTGAGAGGCCCTTGAGAGAAGATAGCATTGCACTGACAACACGGTGCCTAGCACTAATGAGGGCAATAATGAAGGTTGGTTAATGAGAATTAACAACATGGTGCCTAGCAATTATGAGACCCCCTGAAAGCAGATAGCATTGCTGGGCAGCAACAACACGGTGCCTAGCAATTATGAGAGCCATAACGCAGGTCAGTTAATGTGGATTAAATGACCTGCGTTATGGCTCTCGTGTCATGACGAGCCTTTGAAAGCAGAGAGCGACAACACGATGCCTAGAAACGATGTACATACACAGAAACACGCAGAAACAAGACTAACTTGTTTCACTAACTAGATTTAAATGCAAACAGCTGGAAAATTTGCACTCAAAGGGAAATTTTGAAGTTTGACGTGCGATTCATCCTTTCAAGAATTTGCACTATCACTTTTACCTGCGTATTTCCATCCTAATTGCTGCTGTACTTCCTCTGACCACCAGAGGGCGCCTGCCGCTCCGCTGTAAATAATTAAAGGCGTGATCGCCTCGCTGTGTTAAAGGTCTCCAGCAGTGTCGGATCACACAGCCTGACAGCAGTGTGTGTGTGTGTGTGTGTGTGTGTATGTGTTCACGGGGAGGATGCAGACAGGAAGTGTGTGTTCCTGGCGCGGGATGTTTACAGTAGCTCACACAGCGTGACTCTGCGCCTTGAGCGCTCTGACAGCTGACGCCCGGGCCCCGCCACTTAAACCCGATCTGCCGCGTGAGTAGGGGGAGCTCGGCCCCATTAGGGTCCCTCCCGCCCCCACAGCTGGATCCACCACTTCAGAATCAGGCCGCAGCCGCCGCCGCCGCCTGTGATCTCTGAGCCAGAGACAGATCTGGTGAGGCGTCAAATCCCTCGCCGCTTCACGCGTCCCACTCAGAACATCAAGGCTCCAGGTTTTAAAATATCAGCGGCCGGCCTCTCAGACATGTTTTCCGAGGCGGCGTGAGAGGCTCCTCTTTCACGGAAAACAAGCGGCGGTCACGCGGCACTGCTCCCAGCTAAACGCTAACATTAGCCCGCCAACCAGAGGTGGGCGGAGCCACCGAGCAGGTGAATGTGAAGTGTTTGAGATGGGTTTTCTGCTGCTTGGAACCTCGGAGATTAATGCGCAGATCAGAGCTCAGTCGTGATGTTAGTGATGATGGCGGCGCACACTTGATACATTATAGATTATTGGCAATTTCTGATCAATTCAATATTTTACTCGTACATCTCTAACCGCGGAACTTCTTGTGTTTGCACTTTTTCAGTTCAAGCTCCAACGAAATATTTGCCAAAACTTTCTGTTGATGCGACCACACACACACACACGCTGTCCACCAGCTGTCAATCAAACACACACACAACCCTGTTTGTTGTCAACCCCACACAGCCACTGCGAACACACGCACACACACACTGTCAATCAACCACACACACACACACCTGTTTGATTGTCAACCCCACAGAGCCGCTGCCATCACACACACACACAGACACACACACACACAGACACACACACACACTGTACTGTAGGAGCTGTCAGTCAAACACTGTCATCACTGACACGCCCCTCCAGTGTTGATGATCAAACAATTGCACGCCTCCCCAGCTGCTGTCAATCAAACACAAGCCCCGCCCCCTCCAGCCTAAACAGGAAGCATCTCAACACTTTTCTCTCCCGGTTAAAGTATTCAGGCCACATAATCTGACTGCAAAGAAGTTCTGACGCTTCTGTGTTCAGCAGGTTACCATGGTTACGCGTCACCGGGGTCTCTGTGATTGAATCAGATTGGATCGATCCTCCAGCAGTGCTCACAGTTTAAGTGACTCCGTCCCTCCTAATCTGCTCTAATCCTGCCGTAATCCGGCGCCGGCGCTCCGGATCATCCCAAACCCAAACTCAGCGGCGAGTCTCACCTTCTTCCTGGGCTGCCATTTCATCATATTGGGGGAGCGGAGGGGGAAGCATCAAAGAGTCGCTGAGGAGCCGAGCGGCGGCGGCAGCGGCATCGCAGCCCGCGGCGGGGTGGGCGGGGGGGTGGGGGTGTGAGGGGGCGGAGCTCTGTGTTAGTAGTTGTAATCCTGGGTTGGCGGCAGCGGCGGAGCGAGCTGGAGAGCAGCCGCCGCTCTGAGCATCATCATCCGACCGCTCCGGCTGCCTGAGCGGCTCTGACAGAGAGACCAGCTGCACACACACACTCTCTCACTCACTCACTCACTCTCACACACACACACA
>CAESWR010000179.1:191020-205089 GCA_903171835.1 Mullus surmuletus | reverse complement strand
CCCCCCCCCCGCCTTCTGAGGCATGATGGGACTTGTTATATTGGGCACAATGCCATTAATTATTTCTTTGATGGGAGCTTGTTTGTTATGATAATAAAGGCCAGTGTTCCTCCTCCCGGTTTGATGCGCGCTGGATGAAAACACCTTTACAATCACACGACGCTGATGTCTGAGCGCAGGCGGTTATTAACGTGAGGCTCTTTCATTATTTATTTCCTTATATGTGTGTGTGTGCGCAAATTGCCTTCATTTTCACGACTACCTCTCTGCACCTTTCATGGAACGCACTTTCATTTATTTTTTTTTCCTCCCTCCCCCTTTTTTAGAGCGTCTCTTTGTGACTTTTAAGAAATAAATAATTGCCGGTGGAACTTGAAAACGTTATCTCAAATTAAATAATTAAAAATGCAGATTTAGGTGGGAATAATGAATCCCAGGAGGGGGGACGGGAGGGGGTCTGAATGGTTTTATGCTTAATTAAAGTTTACAGACGGCTGTGATGGGACTAGACGCCCTGTTTTCTGAAAATGTTTGCAGAGCGCGTTTCAACCCCTTTGTAAACATTTAACCGTCTTAATCAACTGATTAATCAAGCAAATTGCAATCATAACGTCCAATTGTTTTCTGACGGATAAATAAATGATAAAACTGTTGTTTTTTTTAATTGAACCCTCTGTGGCGGCCACCTTCCCGCCTCATGTGGAGATTTGCCCAAAACATGGCGAGATTAAGCTTCTAGATTTGTCTCAATTAATGATCATTTGTTTTTTGTGGGGGTTTTTTGGTAACATTCCTCAGCCAGGCAATGATTTGATTGATGGTTCCTTTTTCAAATGAAGGCTTATAATATAAAATACGTGATCACATAAGCTGATGTTTTAGCGCAAGATCCAGAGTTTGAGGTCAAATTTGTATCAGTTAGGCTTCATGTTCATCATTTTTCTGTCAAGGTTTATTCACGTAGCATTTCTGCGCTGATTTGCCAGTGTCTCACTGGGACGCCCCCAGTCCAGGGGAACCGCAGCACGATGTGAGAGATGACTTAAATCAATGTTTAACGAAGAAAAATAGCGTTTTTTTTGTGGTGATCTTTTATAATGCATTATGTCTGTGTGGCGTGTGTGTGTGTGCACTGTGTTATGGTGCAATAGTGGCTACGTTTCCATGCAGTCAATAAGCCTTTTTCTAACTGGAATATTAGCAATAACCCGGTTGAGCGCGGCCATGTAAACACCAATAACCCATTTGAATAACTAGAATATGCTCATATTCCTGAATATTCCCCCAGAGACCCGAATATTCCCCCTGGGTTATTATATCCCCATCCAAAGGAAGCGCCTTATTCCCAATGTTTCACTAACCGGAATATGGACCTTAACCCCAATAGGGATTGACTGGAAACGTAGTCTTTGGGTCTACTCTTAGTTTTCTTCAATCAAAGGGAGTTTTCCTTGTTTTTCCGGCACAGTGCTAGCTCTCTGGGGATTTATTGGGTGTCAATATTCAAAGTTGGATTTCCAAGCTTTCGACACTTCATACTATGAATACAGTTTTTTTCCGATATAATATCTTATCTTATAATATCTATATCTGGAATCCCATGTTCATGTAAACGGGTAATTCACGATGTTTATGGACCTTAACCCCAATACTGACTGCATGGAAACATAGCCACTCTAGTTCTGTTGTGCTACAATGGCAACTTACACAGATTAGAAATAGAAAAAACAAATCAAAAGGTAATCAAAGAACTAGTGTTGGT
Organism: Mullus surmuletus; assembly: GCA_903171835.1. Classification (NCBI taxonomy): domain Eukaryota; kingdom Metazoa; phylum Chordata; class Actinopteri; order Syngnathiformes; family Mullidae; genus Mullus; species Mullus surmuletus. The sequence continues at coordinate 203,327 of CAESWR010000179.1, read as the reverse complement.
GTCTCTTCAGTGTGAACAGAGTTGAAAATAATCAACAAATAAAAAGCTACATGATGAAAACCGACTCCCTAAACTAACCAAAAACATAAGAAAAAGGTAGCAACTATGGAGAAGGTCACGTTCACAAAAAGCATTGTGACCTGTTCAGAAAATAACCCAGTCGAAGGCCGAGGACCTCTCAGTGAACAAAGATTTTGTCGCAGAAAACAGGAGGTTTCACTGTGTCAGCCGGAGCGGCGACGAGGACGAGGTTTCCACCCAGTGCAGCACACAGCTTTAATTATCAGCACAGTGGTGATTATTTTAATGGGCCGTTTGGTGGCGCAAACGATGGTTGATGGTCTGGTTCGAGTTTGGACAGGAAATGTGGGCTGATGGTGAGATGGTGGTTTGAGGAGGCATCATCCACTTTGGGTTGGTTTGGTTGGAGAAACATTGTGGTTTTGGATTTGAAATTTTCTCCTCAGCGTCATGGTCACAACCACGCGGTTAGAAGTTTTGGGGACAATCATGGAAATTGACGCTGAGTTTTCCCTCCTCTGCTCTGTCATGCCGGCTGTGGACACCAGGGGGCGGCTGTCCTGTAATTACAGGTGATTCTGGTTAACCTTTAAGAGTTCCTTCAGAAAACTTTCTCAATCGTTCCTTGGGTAGAAAAACGTCTCCTCCCTAAAAACTGCTGCAAACAATGAATCTTTTTAATCAACCTCAGCCAGAAACATATATCAAATATGAATTATTTGGGCCAGTCTGTTTTTTATTAAACAGACTAATTCCGCTGTATTTCAATTTGAAAAATAAACATAAAAACTCAAATAATTTCCATAAAATGCAATTCAAGGAGGATTTAATTATTATTATTATTATTAGAGCCTCAGATGGTCAATGATTAGCAGCAACATTGAATTTGAGGCGTTCTTATTTTTTCTGCAGTGACTCTCTTATTAGTTCCTGGGGACAAAAAGTGTCTCCTTCCAAAAAACTGCTATTTTAAATGAGTCAGTCTTGTTAATCAGCTTCAGCCTGAAAGATATATATCAAATATCCAAACTTTTTAAAGGATATTGACCCTCTAGATGGTCAAAAAAAACGTCCTCGGGAACTCTTAAGGGTCAAATCTCCACAGCATTGCTCGAACCCTGACCTGAGCAAATATAAGACTAATTTGAGAACCACAATGACACATTTTTTTAAAGAACTCACGTTTAAAGAAAATGAATAAAGAATTAGCTATATTCATTCAACACAGCAGAAATGGCTTGAAAATGATGGTGGTTTGGTTAAAAGAAAAACGTCCCCAGGAACTCTTAAGGGTTAATTATTCCCACTTCTTGCCGGAACACTGGCAGCTTTGCATGCTAACTCCCCTTTCAGCTTTAGCTTATGTCTGCTCTGCATCATTGAACACCATTCAATTAGCGCAACATCATGTTTATCGGCGCGGGATCATGTTTAAGTCTACTTTGCATGAATGTTTAAGACCGTTTTTGCAAGGTTCTGATTTCCATATCGGCTGGAGACGGGAGTCGGGGAGCCGCCGGCCTTGAATTGTCGAAAAATATACCATCAAGTGCACATAAATTTAGAAATTAGGAGAACGCCCGAGCTGTAAACATGCCACTTATCGGTGTTAACTGCATATGTCAGGGGCGGAGAGTTTGACTGGCGGAACGGGACCGAGCAGACGGATAATTAGAGAACTTTTGAGCTTTATCATCTAATTTGAAGGGAAATTCCAACATACGCTGCTGTAAATTCCCACAGAGCTGCATCACGGCGCTGACAGTGAGGCCATTATGTACAAACACCAAAAACCCCTTTTGAACTGGAAACCAGAGCTTGAAGTCCCGGATTGATGAGCTGCTGCATTAACAGTGAATTAGCGAGCGGCTCTCTGGGATCATGGGACTTTTTTTTTCTTCCTCTTCTTCTTCTTTCTTTCTTTTTCTTGTTTGAGATGTTCCGTCCAAATGAGTTTCATTTGAACGTCGCGGCTCCCAGCTGTGAATCAGAAAAACGTCCCCGCATTTAGCAGTTGTCCCATTATTCACCGTCTGAAGACGGCGCTCCGGGATCTGTCTGTCCGTGACATCATCGCCGCAGTGTGTCTCTCCGCGCTCTGACTTAACGAGCTGCGGCCGCGTCAGTCGGGCTAATTAGCGCCGAGGACGACGGTGTCGGTCGTGCCGGACTTTAGTGGAAGGTGGTCGGCGGCCGCTGAGGTCTGTCAACGATTTCTGGCTCGCAGTCGGCGCTCCGGCTCCACCCGGAGATGTTTGGGATCAGGGATTTTCGGGGGCGAGTTCCTCCGCATCAATCTGGGGGAAATTATTTCTTCTTCATCGACGTTTACAGCAAGATTTACCGCCTAGAACCCGTTGAATCACAGCGAGGGGCTTCGTGCTGCTCTGAAAACATACCTCACTTGTGAAAAACGCCGCCTGCCAAGAAGTACTTTGATTCAATTTCCGCCTAATGGCCAGCAGGTGGCTAAACATTTAGAGGCGAAATAAATCCAATTATGTCGAAATCTAGGAGACAATGAGTCTACGTCTCACTTTGTTTACGAGCTCGGTAAACATTCTCCTGATGCGTGGATGGTCTCCATCACCGCTGCTGATTCCTCCCCATCTCAGCGGGATGTTCATTTAGTAAATTATGCTTCTATTTGGAGTCAAATAGACCAGAAAGTCAAAGGACGCTTTAGGGTTTGGGATCACATAAGTCATTACCATGGTAACCCTTGGCTTTGGGCAGCAAACCAATGGTTGATGTCATTTTGGACTACAGTACGGCTGAAAATACTCACATTTTCAGACTCACTGTGGGTGAAAAATAAGGCGATTGGCAACATTTGTTTACCGCAACCAAAATTGTAATTCAAAAATATGATCAAAAATTACTTCACAAATACATGACTAGAGTTTTCATGTGTAAAATTACCGCACTAATAATGTAAAAGGAATAGGATACTTACTTTTGCATTTCACATTTCAAAATAAAAGTTCCCCACAACCTGCAGTTGATTTCTTATAGGGTTGCAAAATTGCGGGAATTTTCAAAGTTGGGAATTTTTGGGGTATTAACGGAAATTAATTGGAATTTATATTAACCCCATTTACCTGGTCATATCCACGTATAATGCAATATTATGTAATGAGTTTTCTCTCACTGAGTCTAACTGCCATTTGTCATAAGTAAAAAACATGCAAATATGCCTTCATGGTTTCCTTCACAGAACAACAAAAACCATTAAATCAAATTAAAAAAAAGAAAAAAAAAATCCTGATGTGTCCTCAGCGCCCCCCCCAAAAAAGGCCCATTCAAAAATGTCACAAAATTTACTTGCTTCTAATCATCGTCTCCAAAGCCGGTAAAACCATGAACATTTCTAATATTGTTGAGCGAAAAAAAAATTCCCATGGAAATTTTCAGCACATTTTGGGGAAATTTACCGGGAATTTTCCACCCCTTTGCCACCCTGTGTATGACCCAGCGGGGGCGTGAGGGGGTGGGTTTGTGGGCGAGGCCGCTGCTCAGCATCATGTTGGGGACAGAACCACTCTGCTAAAAGGCCGTCGATGGCCGCCTGATTCCCGGGCGTCTGTGAGCTGCAGGCTGAGCGCTGCCTGCTGATCTGCATCGCTCACACTGTGTTAAACAAGATATTGTCACGTTTTTTAACGTTTCGCCGTCGCAGACGCGCGGCCTGCTGACCCAGAACAAACTAAATTACCGTTATGCAATGCTCGCCGCCGACTGACTATTTCTGGCGCTGATATTTGGAGCAATTAAACAGCGCGTATCAGACTTGAAGGGTGTCTGCTTCACTTCAACTTCATCGGGGTGTGGGGGGGGGGGACCAAACAACGTAATTACCAGGCAGTCTGAGGAGAACGTGACATTTGCAGCCTGCTTTTTTTAACTGAGAAATCGCTTTTTGACTTCATCCATGATACAAAAACGCTAAATACTGTATATTATTTGTTATCTTCTGGGGTTTTTTTAGTAAAATATTGTGGACGTTAGAGCAGGTTAATCTCCTACTGTGTACAGTTTGCTGACTTGTGTCCCTGAGAAGGTAGTGGCAACTTTTAAAAGCACCTTATGAGTAGTTTTAAGCCAAGATTCTGAAAGACACAGAAGTAATGTGCCAAATAAAACCTCATATCCCACTTATTATAAATGTTATCCATTTCCAATTGGTTTATATTCAACATACAGTGATTTTAAAGTTGATATACACCATAACGGACAAAAACATACCAAAAATTTCCAAGATACAATCAACAAGTTAAGTTCTAGACATTTTTTTATGCACTGAAACAGCCAATATTCAATTGTCAGTATGATTATTAACCCTTAAGAGTTCCTTGGGAAGTTTTTTGTCCAGGCATTCTCATTTAGACGGTCAAAGTACCTCCATTTTTTAAAATATCTAATATGTGTCTTTCCATCTGAAGACTGACTCATTTAAAGTTGGGGGGGAAAAAAATAGTAATATGTTATTTTTACAGCAGTTTTTAGGGAGGGACGTTTTTGTCCTGAGGGACGATTGCGAAAGTTTTTTAAGGAACTCTGAAGAGTTAATTGTTGGATGGTTTTCCCCAAAAACACTTTCCTGTAAGTTATGTTTGGTGTGTTTATGTCGAGTGTACGGAGGAAGAAACCCAACAAACACGCTTGATTATCCAAAAAACAAACATTTATCCAGAAATTAACGGCAATACGCGGCACATTTTCCCCTCGCCGGCCGTCCTCTCCGACTTAATTATCTCATTAATGCTCGACATGTGTGCTTAGCGTATTAGATTTTCAGATTATGTCCCACTGTTTTGTCAAGATAAACCAAAACTAAAACAGGGGGACTTCTTTTACTGGCCTCGGCAAATGATGCGGAAAACGCTTCTCCGTCTGATGGTTCCCGTCATTATTTGATTTTTTTTTTCCGCGGTTGTTTTTCCTGTGAGACGCGCTGAGTGAAAGCCAGAAGTGCCTCCTGTCTCATATTTATCAAACCTTCGGTGTTCTGCCTGCTTGAAGTACACCTTCCCCGGCTCCTTTTTACCAATACACATATTTTAAAAGGACACGGGAAGTCCAATTATTTGCCCACTTCTCACTTGTGTTTCCTGGAGAGCTCCACTCAAGTGATTGGCTGCTGAAATGCACACTGACATCTATTTCTCATTCATACGCGCCACACTTATTCCCACCAACAGTAATTTCTAAACTGATTTCCCGCACAGACTCACCTCGAGTGCCTGCAGTCACTTCTTGTCGGGGCATGAAGCCGCCGGTAATGTTAAACTATGGCCAGAGTGCGTGTGTGTGTGTGTGTGTGTGTGTGTGAAGAAAAAAAACAGCACAGAACACAATTTCTAATCTCACACCTTCATTCACTTTTGATGAGAGCTGAAGTGGAGCCATGCGGAATTAACGCCCGACCTGGATTCCTCGGGAAAAAGTGGCAGAAAATTGAGCTGTTGGCCGCCGGAATCATTTTTAACTGCCGTCTTTACAGGTGGTTTTGGAAAATGACTCTTCCACAAACAAGCCTAGGTGTAAACGCGCGGCGGCACGCTATTAAAATTCATGCGTTTCAGAGGGAATTTTGACAAACGGCGGGCGGTCGTCGGAGCGGCGCTGCACGCAAGGTTAATTTACCCCGGCGTCCTTGCATAATATTTGCGGCGCGATGACATGCGAGGCGAGGCGGTGGCAGCCGCCGCGTGATTGACAAGCACTTAGGGGTGTGCCATTTAACCACGGTGACCTTCCTCACATGTCACTGCCCTTATGAAAAGGTCACCCTTGTTTTACTAATGAGTCATCTGATTTCGTGACCGCGCGGCGCTCCGACGCGGAGGCCGGCGCTCCGACGGCGGATGAAGAGGTTGCCGTGGGTGACGGCGCGGCGTTTGTTTGGAGGCGCCGTTTGCGTTGGTCTCGTCGCGCCGAGTTCAATGCGAGAGGGTTTGTGTGGCTCATCGGCTGCCTCTTGCCCAATGCAGACTACATTTCCCATCAGGCCTCCTGATTCTTACACTTGCACAACAAGGAACATTTATTTGAGACACTTTAGATCCAAGGATTCAAGGGTTTAAAGTGTAAAGCCGACAATGAGTGCCAATAATACAATAATAATAATGATATGAAGATACAAAGTAGTACTACGTTGATACAAGGTAGTACTAAGTTGAAATATAAGGGAAGGTTCTACTTGTAGGAGTAAATACAATGCAAAATACTTCGCTTTCACTTAGTTTTACTTGGCAACAAAAGTGCAGCCTTTTTTTTAAATATGGAGCCTCTTCATTGATGTTACTGGAGTACAACTATTGGCTACTTTACCCACCTCTACCCTTCACAAGAAAACCTGTAATATGCAATTTAGCTCTAAAAATACCCGGATTTTGACACCTCTTGAAGTTGATTGAGATACAAATAGTGTATTAGTCTATCCATCTATTATATAATTAATGCATGAATAAGTACATTTTTGCGAAAAAATAGACTTGACACTCATCTGTGGTATAATTAATGGATGAGCAGGTGTTACATTTCTGAGTAAAAATACACTTGAGACTCATACTGTGTCGCATTCAGCCCTGTAGTCACGTACTGCTGAATCTAAGTACTTTCATTCCCTTTGTTGGCATTTGTGGCGCTCCAATATTTCTTAATATTTCCCACAATTTCTTGCCAATACAGACGTTTTCATCACCTGCTGCGTTCGTGTCTCATCGATGGGAAGAATGAAAGTTGCAAAGCACAATTGTTGAATTAGCTGAGAAGAGTTTTAAATTCCGGCCTCTTAATCCCGTCTCATCATGTCACTGGCAGATTGTTGGAACGTCTCTTAAAAGGAAATCTGCTCGCTTTGAAGCTGCCTATGTGTTGCATTTTTCTCCCAAATGAGGACCACGATTCCCATCATCCCCGGCGCATCGTGTTCCTTTCAGCGGGGTTTTAGTTGGTGAGGATGTGAGAGTCGTGAAACAAGCAGACCGCAACTTGGAAATGGTTTCTCCTCTATCACTCCCAACAGCTGTTTTCATCTTAGCTTGTTCAAAAATTCACATGTATGTCTTTTAAAACGGAATAAATGAAAGCGTCCTCGGCCTATTGTGAGGAGGCGAGCGGCTCGCGCTGCCATCCATCTGCTGCGCGCGAGGCCTCCAGCCCGCAATGCCACATAAGGTAACAGGCGAATTAGCAGAATAAGCAGATATTATCTTACAACTCCATAATGGAGGCACATAACTAAATACCTCGAGGAAATTGCATAAACAAAAAGGTAATTGATTCCAGACAAGCTGCAGGTGGACACTTAATTACAGGAAATTTATTAAGCAATGTCCATTAATCACGCTGACGTCGAGTTATTAAAGGGACGCGCGGTTTGTTCCGCGGCCGGCTGGATAATGCAGCGATATAAGAGCAGGAAGCACGAAGCCGCTCTGCTGTTCTACACACACGAGGGAGGACGAAACACGCTTTAATGCAGATAAATAGGAAGAGAGTCTGCGGAGGATTCACCTCTGCAGACAAATGAGCTGCTTAATGCGTCAGGAAACAAACACGGGAAATCACCGGTTCAGGCCGCCGCGTGTGTTAGCGGGTTAGCTAGGGAGTGTTTGACGGCAGTGTTTGGGCTAGCTTGATTCATGGCTGTGTTTACATGCAGTAAAAAAGCCTTTACTAACCTGAATATTAGCAGTAACCCGGTTCCATCCGGCCGTGTAAACACCAATAACCCATCTGAATAACCGGAATATGCTCATATTCCAATTCTTAATATTTACAGTCACTAAGTCTTCTCTAAGTGGAACATTAGCAGTAACACGGTTGTGCGCGGCCATGTACGCCCCAAAAACCCATTCAAATTTTAAAAACCAGAATATTCCCCCTGGGTTTCGCCTTTTTTGAGGCAAATATTTGATCATGTACACGCCTATTGGGATATCGCCATCAAAAGGAACAGGAATTTGTGATCTGCACATGTTCTATCCAGTTTCAGTAACCAGAACAAAGCATTAAAACCCGAGTACTGATTGCATGTAAACGTGGTCAAGCCAAACAGGACTGAGTGAAGATGTGAAGATGCTTTCTTTCGTTATTTAGCTAGTTTTGTTGAGACAGTCGGGTTTTGGAGTCAACAAAGTGGTATTAGATGGTGAAAACAGCAGCTGTGACGTCAGCCAAACATGTATGCTCGGGAGTTTACGCCATTTTTTACAAGGGAACGTTGACAGTTTTGCTATTCCGCATCTGGTACAATTCGGTCATAACGTTACTTAATTTTGGTTCTGTGTTTCCTGAATGGGAGCGTGCCAATGTTCCCATATTTCCTTTTTTCATAATTTCTTTAAAATTAGGTTTTACTCCCCTTTCTCCCAATTTGGTAGCCAATTGCACCTAACCTGTTATCCAGTATCAATGGACTACAGATTGAATGTAGCTTCTAGCTAAATCTGGTGCGCCCATCTCTTTGTTTATTGCAAACATTTAATGTAAATCCTTGAAATGTGGGAAAACAAGGCCTAATTTTGAGAGAAATCTGAGACATGTGGGACCATAAGTCAACAAGATGGTAAAAGCTCCACCTTCGACACCATCCCAGCACGTTTGCTCATTGGTTTATGTGGTTTTTCACACAGCAATTTAACATCTGGTTGAATTAGTCTCTTCCTAGACTCAATTCAAAGCCAGGGTTTAGGACCTCAAGTGACAAGATAAGCAACCGGTGTTCCTCATGGTTACGCTGCTGATATGTGTATAAAAATGCTGTTTGGGGTCAATCAATTGGTTAACTATTCCAAAGAGTCTGTTGGATTTTCTGTCCAGCCCATTTCGTCAACAAAGAGTCCATTTAATTCCTGCTGTTCTGATCATCAGCAGTGGAACTGTGGTTGTCTTTAATAACACGACCGCCAGTATCTCACTGTGCGAGAGCTGCAGTTATCGCTGTAAAATCAGCAAATACAACCCTGCCGTATCTGTGTGCCGTTCCACAGAACGTGATCCGCTGGCTCTTTCCAAGAACCTGCCTGCTTCCTCCTGAAGGAGAGGACTCAGGGAAATTGGCCTTATTCCCCACACACTCCGCGGCAAGTGGCAATTAAAGCGCTGATTAACGCGAGCCCGCTCTTGAACACAACTTCATAGGAGTCTGACAGAACAGTGGGGAGAGGGGGAGATAATTCAGAAATCTCCTGACCTTGTGCTTATTATCTGCGGCTAATGACTGCTGCTGCCGCCGCCGGCCTCCCGACGAAGCCGCCGGAGCTTCAACCTGGTCAACCTGTTTGATTAATTTTGTGCATTTTAATTCTATTTGCTATTGGTTCTAAATACAGTGCGAGTCGTAATGGAAGTCGCGCTCCCCAGGGGATTAACCCAATTTGTTTATGTGATGTTATCAGCTCTATTTGTTCTCTCTTTGTGTCTGCCACGGCGGCGCAGACGTGGATATATATATCACTGCTGTTTTATCTCTTTACAATTTCATATTTTACAAGAACCAAGATCAGATTATGTGGATTTTTCTGTTGCTAGGTGAGTTTTTTTGAAGCTTAAAACATGTTGCTTGGGTTTTTTCTCCTTTTACATACATATATTTTTTTTTAACCTCATTTTTTCTCAACAGGTGTGGGCTTGCCAAGCGGCGTCTCTCAGACCTGCCGCCCGTGAGCTTTCCTGCAAACTTAGAATATCAAATGGCTCAAATGCTGTTAGAATATGCATCCAAAAAGACTTATCTTAAATTTGTTTGTAAATAAAAATAGGATTAAACAAACAAAAGAGGGTTATTTTGACACCCATTATGCTAATAAATGTGAATAAGATGCAGTGTGTTTGTGGGAAAGAGATAAGAATACACAAAATCTCCCCAAAAAGACCCTTTAAGCATCAAAATTGGTGTCAAACTCACAAAAACGTTGCTTGAAAACCCCCTAAAAACATCCCGTTATGTTTTAAATGTTATTTTGTCTCCGTCTTGCAGCTCAGACCCGAAGCTTTAGTGACTCATCTCAGCAACTTTGGCCGTTATTGATCCGTGATGTGATGTGATCGGATCCTCTGTGCTTTGGGCCGCTCACAAAATAAAAAAATAAAAAAATACAAACCCTATCATGGCGCGCCGTCACAGTCAGCGTCTGCCGTGACCTCGGGGCGAGACTTCTGCACCCAGCCGACCGCGGTGGCTGCAGAAAAGCCGTGGTCGGCCTCGCCTGCCTCGGTTTGATCCCATAACAGATTGATATACCAAATAGGAGCTGACACGCATTGCTAAAGATGCCAATGGTAATTAATTAGCATCTCATTTTGACCGTGGCACAACAGGATGCGGAGCTTGCTTCTCCGTGCCATTTCCCCTTAGGCTTCGTATTATCAGGGTCAGAATCCCGGCTCGGCGCTCTGAGGGCCGCTTAATAAATTGAGGAGGGCACGTTGACAGTCAGATTTTCATGGCGTGTCCCCGTCTCGCCGGTTACCAGCGCCCCTGGCTATGACAAACGGTCCCGGCTTCACTGCCGTCGAACGCAGCTCTAGGAGATCAAAAGGCCGCTAAGGGAAGTTGGGTGTGGGGGGGGGGGGCTTAAAGCGCGTCTCGTCGGAGTTATTAGCCGGGAATCGTTGGCTCTTTGACATTTGGCTCGCTGTCTGAGAAAGAGAGAGGTCAGCAAATTTAAGAGCCTTTCAAAATAAGAGCACCACGCCCAGTTAGAGCTGCTCCCCATTCAATTACCTCACTTTGATTGATTGATTTTTGTGTCAGATTCCTTAATTGACACCTCAGACATGGTACAAAATACACTTTCTATCAATTTAACCAGAGCAAAAACTACACTGTAAAAAAAAAAGTAAAAAAAAACGTTCAAATGAAGAAAGAAATTGTCTGCCATTCTATAGTATTATGACCGTAATTAAAAAAAATAGAAAGTTACTACAAAAATGTATGGTTTATTACCGTAAAAATAGGATATTTTTTTACAGTACATTTTCTGAATTCTTACTGAATTGATCAAATTCAAGAGAGTTTGTTCAATCAGTATGAACAACAAAATAAATGCGAAGTAGACTATTTTAGGGGACACATTTTGCACACATTTCTTATTTTTTAGTAATCGAAATGAAGCCTCTGTTACAGATGTTACATAAAACACAGTGTTACATCATGTTCACAATACTTATCATTCTTTAGCAGTTAGTATCGTTCTAAGGGAAGTGGGGGGTTATGTTACATAAAACACAGTGTTCTTTATATCGTGTTTACAATACTTATCATTCCTTAGGAGGAGCAGCAGCGCACTTTGCTCCAAAGTATGTACAACTTTTCCAGTAAAGTTTCCTTCTCTTCACTTCTGCTTTCGTTTGTTCCACTTTTGAAAAAAATCGTCACGATCAATGTGCAGAATCTCAACTCGGCCTGTGATTGGAGGAGGGAAAAGCGTTTCCTAGAGCTTCATGCGGGCAGAGAGGGTTAACACACACACACACACACACACACACACACAAAAATAAAAAAATGTAAAAAAGGCCCAAGGGGTCACCGAGTTCTGTGAATTACAACACACTAAATGACCGTGGAAAGTTTGAATTCAGGTACGTGAAAGAAAAAAAAAACACCCAAATTGCAGTTACAGGCATTTTCCATGACAGCAGCAATCTAATCCGCCATTTTTTTTCCTCTTTTCTTCTGGGCTAAGATGTTTTTATAAACCCCTCGGGGTTTAAGTTGCCTCAACCGCACTCTGTTTGTATCCCCCCCTCTTTTTTTTTCTTCTTCTTCTTCTCCCCAACTCTTTTCTCTCAGTGTGTGTGAGTGTGTGTGTGTGCAAATAAGAGGTGGAAAAGGGGGGAGAGATGACAAAAGACAGAGGAGCAGCACTGGTGTGTTTGATCAAAATCATCGCTCTGCTTCTTGGAGCAAACAGCCGCGCGGCTTAGCCAGAATCCGGGCGGCATTACGCTGGTTTTTAACCTCGGCAGCCCCGTCACAAGCACTTATCGGCCCCGACGCTCCTCCAGCTTTCCGCAAATCACCGGGAAAATCAATACGGGGGGAGAAAAAAAATCAAAAAGAACTTGTGTCAACCAAAGCGGCGGCGCGGCTGCTGTTTACCTGTGAGGCTTTTGCGGCGGTTTCGCCGTTGCCGAGGAATGTTCCCCGAGATCAAGAGGAGAGGAACAAAGGCTTAAAAAACATTTGTTGCGAATTAAGTCGTCAGGGGAAAGAGGGGCTTGAAAGAGAAAAAGCACCTAGGATATGTGTGGGGGGGGGGCGGGGGGGGGGGCT
>CAESWR010000179.1:9709-25080 GCA_903171835.1 Mullus surmuletus | reverse complement strand
GGGGGAGATCAAAGCGCCTCGTCGTAAACCTTAAGGGACGGCCGTCGTAAAACCAAGAGTCCACCAAGAGCTCCATGCCAGCATTCCTGCACTCAGCCACTCCGGCGCTTCATTAAAGCCACTACATGTGATTTTCTCGTGCAGGGAAAGAAATCCGAGCGTTGCTCCGTCTCCTCCGTCCGGCCACACAGCCGGCCGGAGCGCCGGGGTTTAACGCGAAGGAGGGGTTTAATGAGCTCACACCCTTTTCACGGGGCCGTATAACGTTAATAGACGTTAACGGCGTCCATTCAGGGACGGGCGTTAAGAGTTGTTAAGGTCAAACTGTTTACGCGAGTGGTTGCGTTCGACACCTCTGCATGTGACATCGTGACTCCAGAGGCGAGCTACGTTCAAGCAAAAGGTCGCTGCAACAAGCTAGCTGTTATGGTAACACCGGCGCCACAGGCATTAATACCTGAGAAAGTGTGACAGAATTTAGCAAACTTTGAGCCTCGAGCTAAGTAAGTTAATGCTAAACAATCGCTAAGTTAGGGTTTTTTTAAGCCTCATTAAAGACATGAAGGGCTGATTTTCTTTGTGACGTTGTAATAGTGCCATCGTGGTTTAGTGATCAGTTAGCGCGTTGAATCTCTCAAAATGGCATCATGTGAATTTGTATGTTTTTATTCATGTTCCCAGATGATTAAAGGAATAAATAAATCTGGGATTGATACATAGACAGATACTTTTATTGTGATTCACAGCATGTTTTCTTTTCATGCTGTGAATCACAATAAAAGTATAACAGTATCTATCTATCATCTATCTATCTATCTATCTGTCTATCTATGAATACTGCTGTGAAATACAGTATCAACCTCACTATAATATCTTATAATTGAGACCAGTGGAAATCATTCATTTGATTAAAATATGTCGTAAAAAATTTCCCCGAAAATTGCTATGCTAGCAAAAGTTGGTTAAAAAAAATGACAATTACACTCAATCTTAAAGCCTTGTTGATTTTCTGTGGATTTTTTAATTAAAATTCAGGCTCAAATCACTCATCTTGCCTTGTTGAGGGTTTCAACTTTGTTGAAAATATTTGCAGTATTTCAAATATTTCCTTACTTAGGAAATTACTTACTTCGTCTATCTTTAATTCAGACCATCATGGCGTCTCGGGAGTCACCAGTGAGGATTCCCAGTTCAGACCTCACACTCCTCTCCTGTCCTGGTCTGACTTTTCTTTTGTTTACTGCCCCGACCCCCCCAACCCCCACCCCCCCAACCCCCACCCCCCCCCTCTGGGGAAAAAGCCCCCTAACCCCAGTTGTGTTAACACCACGCTCCCTCAAATTAATCTTCCCTGAGAAACCGGAGGTGACTTTACACATCTGGGCAGCTGAGGGCCTCCCTGCCTCCCAGTGGGACCCTCCACCCCCTCCCTCCCTCCCTGGGGGCTGGCTTCATTAGCTCACCCCCCACCCACCCGGCCCCCCCAGCTCTGTAAACTCATTAAGCCACCAATTGGGACAGTTTAGGCCGGCAGCCGGAGTCTCGCCGATTGTCTCGCTGCCTGAAAAACCCGCTTGTTTGGACGACCTGTGACCTCCAGACTTGTCAGCAGGGGCTTCTAGGCGAGGACGCGACGAGGTAAACACCGGCTTTCAAGGGCGCCGTCAACGTGAAAACCAGCCTGTAAGAAGACCTCGTCAAGGCTTGGGATCACTGGCAGTAACTCGTCCACTCCGGGGTGGGGTGTGTGTGGTGGGGGGCGGGGGGCTTTAAAAGGTCTCAAATACCCGCCAGTGTTTGTTTTCCTTGACAAGTCTTTACTCAACTACTGTCACAATCAACTCAAACGAGAGGAAAGTAACAAGCTGAGTCTGACGAAGCGCCAAAGTCTTTGTGTTATGGTGTAGCCTTAAAGAACCTTGTTGACTAGAGACGTCCCGATACGTGATACGATGCTGATATTGCAGCCTTGAGTTTTGGCCCATACCGATATCGATCCGATCTGATATCAGCATGAATCATACTTACTTTTATGACTTATTTTGTAGTATGGAATGTTAGAAAAGGCTTGATCAAGTGATATTACTCACACAGAGAACAATAGCAACAGTAGCTATGAGAAAAACTCACCCATTGATTATTAACCAATGGCTTACTGTGGTGTCTACGATACAGTGTAAGTCACAGACACTGTTTTTCCGTGTGGGATCGTGTGTGTGTGAGTGAGTTTTGTATGTTTTTGTCCTAACATTGTTGTCGTAGTAGGAAAACTCACAGTTGCCGAGTTCACTGTGCTTTAAATGTTGGGCTTGGAAAACCATGCCTGTTTGATAGTACTGTTAAAATCGTATGTTATGTGGATTAAACATAAACCACATACAGATGGCCACAGATCGCAGTAAATGTTAGCGTTAGCATAAACATTCATTTTTCCAAAGACGGAAGCTGACGCACCTTTTGTGTAGCGGAATTTTCTGTCCATGAAACCAATCTGTATACTTCATTTGTCCAGTTTTTACAGTGTTTTCTGACTAGAGCCTCGAAGCAGATCTTCTCAGTCAGAGTTTTCTTTAGACCTGAATATAGAAGTGCTGGAACACTTATATCTGGGATTTTAGATGCAGTCCGATACAATCCGATACGTTTTCTTTTGCTGATATCCGACGTATTTCCGCTATCGGATCGGGACCCACAGGTGTATTCGAGCCTTTCAGAAAACAACGCCTTCTGGCTTCCATGGTTCCGGCCTGCAGCTGCCGGCGGCGTCCAGAGGCCTGTCATGCACCATTGGCTCCAGCGTCTTCTCCCGGGGCGAGTGTAGAGAGGCGAGAGGGGAACAGGAATGTCTGTTATTCTTAGCAATTTAGATAACCTCCGGGCTCGAAATGATCCTTCCCGCTCACCTCCTTAACGCGGACTGACACTCTAAAGAGCCGGCCGTGCTGCTAATTGCGCCACCCTAGCCTTGGATCCGTTCCCGATTGTCCGTGTTGATATTGAAATTGAAAGTCGGGCCGGCTGTGTTTTCACTGTGTCACTTAGTTTTATCAGCGGGGTCGCGCGGAAAACGACAGGAAACTTGGTCCAGCTGCTGCTTCTGTATAAAAACCAAGCGTTCTGTTTTCATAGTGCATGGGTGGAACATTTACAGACAGCAAGAAGAAGAGATGTCTAAGGTTTATACACCAAAGATCAAGTATATCCATGAATATTCACATAACAGGATCCCCTTCTGGTGAGATTCCCCCTGAAACCTGGAGATCCAATCACACTTCTGACAAAAATGTGGTTGGTCTGATATGACAACAAAGCTCTGATGTGTTTCTGTAAATAGACAGTGACAGTGGGTTTGGTCTGTCAAACCTGCTTCTTCTTTGAGTTAGTTTTAACACACTGGATGTTCTAGAACCTTAAAGGTAGGGACGGCCCGATACAACTTTTTCCCCTTCCGATACAATACCGATATTGCAGCCTTGAGTATTGGCTGATACCAATATGGGTCCGATACGATACCAGCACAAATCATACCTACTTTTATGACTTATTTTGTAGTATGGAATGTTATAAAAGGCTTGATCAAGTGATGTTACTCAAACAGAGAACAATAGTCAGCAACAGTAGCTATGAGAAAAACTCACCCATTGAATATTAACCAATGGCTCACATACATTTGAACCTGAAACATTCGTATATTCTACAATTTTATAAAATGAATAAAAATACATTGGAACACCCTGAAAATTAACCTCATTAAATAATTTTGTATGTGTAAAATAACTACTAGAAGTGCTGGAATGGGGTGTGGAATGGACTGCTTGTATATGTGTACTTATATTGGAGATTTTAGATGCAGGCCGATATAATCCGATATAGTTTTTTTTGCTGATACAGGCCCGATATCAATATCTAATCGGGACACCCCTACTTAAAGGGATAGCTCACCCCAAAAAAAATTCTCAGATTACATTTTTTATTCCACACAGTTTTCCACAAAACAGAAGCAAATGGTGACTCTGATTCAAACATCAAAAAGTTCAGTCCATGAAATGCCTTCATGCTACTTATGTGGAATTTTTTTTGCCATGTCGATGTATCGGGACCCTTCAGATTAGCAGTATGGAGCCATTTATTGATTTATTACCTTCTTTTTCGACACATGAATCCTAGTCATCTTTGACTTCAATGTTATGGAAAACCTTGATACTGGTCACTGAATGTAGATTTTTCAGTGAACTATCCCTTTAATAAAAGTCTTCATTGATATTAAAAGGCTTTCCATATGACTTTTTTGATGTATTTCCGATGCTCTGGTTGGTCGTAGCTTCCTAACAGCTCGTTTGACCTCATTCCGCTGAGGACTGCGAGCGTTGGCGCCTCAACCAGAAGTAACTCGATCATTTATCTTCCAGGGATTAATGATAAACCTCTTTAACACTCAGTTGAGTTTCCTCGTGAGTCAGATTAAAAATCAGCTCAGGCAGGTCGCTCTCAGGGATACGTTTGATTAAAAGTTAAGTAGAGTTTTTTCATGGACCAAAACCCAAAAAGTGGAGCGTTTTAGAGGGAGAAGCTTCTCCGTCAGGCTCAGAGCTGCCTGACTGGAGGCTCTTTTATTGAGTCTGACTCAGTGCCGTTGGGATCTACAGACTTGTCAGACACCATACAAGATAAAGACCCGGCCGTCTGACCATCGCCTGAGCGCTCTCGCTTTTCATTTCCTCTCGATTAAACTGGAAGATCTGGGAGATTTCCAGCTTCAGAGTGGTCACCTCACCTCTAACCAAATATCAGACTTCTTCTGTCTCACTTTAAGGGCGACTATAAGGAAATCTAGGCCTTCATAAGCCACAAAAATATGTTGATACAAACACATAGAATATTGAAAATTGCATTAAAAATCCTCAATGTTTAGTACATATTTCTACCTATGGGGGCCGCCATTATTTTACGCCTGCAGGGCATTCTGGGAGTGAAAAGGTTGCACTCGTTTGCCCGACTCTCGCCTCATCACATCTCTTCTCGTCTTCATTTTGACGCTCATTTTGATTATTTGCTGTGTTTTCCTCCTCGCTAACGCTCGGGCGCTCGGGTTCAAACTGAAAAGGATGAACGGACATCATTTATCTCGCCGTAGAGTCATAACTGCGGTACCAGCGAATTGACAGAACTGAGCAGAGCAGTCATTTGCAGCCACTACCCAGACTGCATTGCAATGTAAACAACAATGGCGACCTGGGAGTGTAAACTGTGTTTTCAAATTTTATAAAAACGAAGACATTTAGGATATTTTGTGACTCACATTAATATGACTGATATAAAAATTGATCTTATGAAGCTTAGATTAGAATTCCCTATTTTTTTCCTCAGCTCCGGAGTGTTTCCCCGGCGGCCATCGCATTTTGCGGAACCCGTACCGCAGCATCGACTTTGACTCCACCGAGATCCAGAACACGGCCATCCAGGACCTGATCTGCGACCACTCGCTGTCGCCCGGCTGGTACCTCTTCAAGATCAACAACAAGCCGGCCGAGATGCCCACCACCTGCGTGGAGGTGCGACGCTGCCGTTGATGAGATGTTTGCATGCACATCTGAGGCGTAATGCCCCCCCCCCCCCCCACAGCCAGGTGGAGGGTCTAATAACCCGCTGGCTGCAGGTAATGACTGTTTTGTCCCCCCGGTTG
Organism: Mullus surmuletus; assembly: GCA_903171835.1. Taxonomy (NCBI): domain Eukaryota; kingdom Metazoa; phylum Chordata; class Actinopteri; order Syngnathiformes; family Mullidae; genus Mullus; species Mullus surmuletus. The sequence goes on along the minus strand of CAESWR010000179.1, from coordinate 19,397 downwards.
CAGATGAACCGCTGTGGGACGCAGGCGCCGGTGTGGCTCTCGCTGAGGGACACGTCGCTGCCGCGGCCCGGAGAGCTGCGGCAGCTGTCGGCCTGCGCCACCTGGCAGTTCTTCCAGGGCAGCGCCAAGGACTGCTGCCTGTTCCGCATCCCCGTCACCGTGCGCAACTGCGGCGACTTCATGGTGTACTACCTGCAGCCCACGCAGGGGTGCATGGGATACTGCGCCAAAGGTGGGAGCTATACTTCTCATTTGCTTTTTGAAACTTTTTTAGAGCATGTTGTCCTGTAATCTTCTTAAGTTCTTCATCAGGAAACATCAATATTTTAGTGATGCTTTTTTAGAACATGAAAAAGTGGGCTAGTGATGTAGGCACTTTGTTTTGTGCAGGGTGCAGGGTGCAGGGTTTTTTGTAGAAAAATTGTGTACAATTTTTGTGGAAATTTTGTTGCTCATCTGCAAAGATTTTGTTAGTGGTTTGTAAAACATGAAGAAAAAGAAAGTAAAATCTTCTTAAAGAAAATTTGTTAGATTTTGGGAAAAAGAGTTAATTTTTTGTTAAAAAATAGTTACTTTTTGTTAATTTTTTGTACGAATTTCCCTTAATTGTTTGTTGAAAAAAACATTTTTTTTTCATTTTTCTTTGCCTGAATGCAGGTTCAGACGAATTAATAGAATGAATATTATGAATTTTCTCATCTTAACTCCTGAATCTTTGTAAGTGCCGATGTCTAACCTGATCCATCTCCAGTTGCTCCAGACCTGGGATCCAGACTCTGCCCACCGGGTGAGGTGGAAGTCAACGGCCGCTGCAAAGGTAACGCAGACATCTGCTTTGTGAATCCGTCCTGCTCCACATAAAAATGACTGACAGGCGTTTATAGACGCCGCTGCAGCAGTTGAGTGCAGCTTGGAGCTAATCTTCTATTTTGTTTTTTTCTTTTCCCGGCAGCCGCGTTGCCGTCGCTGCCCTCCCGGCCGGTGATCTCCCCGGAGCTGATCGGCCACAGCGTCCACTTGCGGTGCTCTTTCATCCCGCCGCCGTGGAGCCAAGCGCTGGCCTTCCAGGTGGTTTGGGCCCGACACATCGGCCACAGCATGAAGGCCGAGATCAGGCAGGAATCCACGCTGAAGCCCTTTGCGCTGGCGGAGATGGATGGCGTTCACTTCAGGCTGGGGGAGACGGTAATTCCTGCCAGACCGCCGAAACGCCGTCTGGGCGCGCACATGTTGCCGGCGGTTTGACCTCGCAAAGTGGGCAACGTAAGCCATGGATCACGCTGACCCCTCTCTGCCCGGGCTCGGCCTCGCAAAGCGGAGGCAGAGGGAGGCCGTCGCATCACGCTCAAAGAAAGCAAGGCGAGGGGCGGAGACGCTAAATCAGTTGCAGGTTAGCCGAGGCTGCGTGCATATGCTTCCCATTTAAACATTCAGATCCTCTCGCTGAATTCTTCACTTGAAGGTTGCTTCTAAGATGAAATGAAAAAATACAGAAAATAACCGTTATCTGCTGCCGTTGTGGAGTTTAGGGCTCGCGTTCAAAGAGGAGCACGTGGAAATGTTGTGAAAACCTGAAGATAAGATGTTTTCTGAGGAAGCTCCTCTTGTTTGAAGCTGAAAGCAGAAACAAGGTTCTGCCGTCGCGGCCGTCACGAGATGCTGCTTGTCAAAGTTAATCTGATTAGTGGAACCACTGGAAGAAAAAAGGTGGGAAACTCGAGATTCAGTTAGAGTCGGATTCAGGCGGCTACGATTCCATCAGAGAGCTGCTATTAATGATCCTAATGCATCTTAAAACTCTTACTTCCTTACAGTTTGACCACTAAAAAGACTTCTTTTACTGAATAAAAGGGTGGAAGTGAGAGCTACACTGTAAAAAACTAAAGGCAGCTGAGTCTTTGTAATTAATTATATCTTAATAATAATGATAAAAGTAGTACATTTTATTATAGTGCACTTTTTATCCCAGGATCTCAGAGTGCTACAAGTTAAAAGCGTGTTAAAAAACACAATATAAAATGTCCAGATCATCATATCAGCAGTTAAATAACAAATCTTGAAATACAAATATGCACTTTTTTCCTGCTGCCATTGACCAGGAATCTCTGAGATTTTGTATTTCAATGGGACATTCCAGGAAAAATGAAAGATAAATAAAAACAGGAGTGCCTTCAGACCTGTCAGACCATCTAAATTAAACATTAAAAGCTGCACTTTCTAAAAAATAAGTCATATTATAGTTGTGACAATGTAACAATGTCATTAATACTGTCGAATTGCGATGCATCAGAGAACCAATTTTTATTCTCCAACCGTCAGTGGCTTCATCTGTTTCATGGTTATGGTTGCTCACTGATGAAGTGGTGCAAATATGTAAAGAGATGCAAGCAAAAAAAGTCCTTTAAAAAAATATATATGCAAAAAAACAAATTAGCCGTGACGATTTCAATTGATTTAAAATGATCTCTTTGGAACTTTCACAGAGAAAGTTACCACGGTGGCTCTCGACTGGTGTAAAATTCTCAAAAAATTTGCCACAAGAGACCAAATTTTTTTTTCTCAGGTTGCAAAGCCAGAGCACGGGGGCTGCTGAGGGTCTTTCATTTCCTGCCGCCAGGAAATATTAAGTTATTAGCTCGCCCATATCAGCCAGCGAGCTGATGTCATTGCCGCCGCCGCGCTCCAGCTGGGGAGCATTGCGCTGCCATATTTGGACACCGGGGTTGCATTAGTAGCGTCTGGAACAGACACTTCAGAGGGGGGGCGCTGACGGGGGCCCCCGGTCTTTTAACACATGTTGATGCTGCAGTGGGGCCAGGTCAAAGGTCAGCACTGAGATAAATGATCTCTAAGTGCCGCGGTCTGCACGGGGAGTTGTTTGGATAAATCACAAATATGGTGTCAGTCGGGCGCATTTTGGGGAAATTAAGGCCTTTTTCTCTGAGCCCGTCGCGCTTTAAAATGATTTAGAGACACAAACTCACACAAAAGAAGCAGACGAAGGAGACGTGAGGGGGGGAATTAGGGTGACCTCAAGGCTCTGCGGTGGGAGACGCTGGCAGGAGATCAAATTCGAGCACATTTAGACACATTTTGGACAAAAGAGTTTTAAAATCAGGGAACTGTAGCTGTTTTTTTGTTTATGTTTTAAATATTTGCACTGTTCCTTTATGGGGGATAGATATCAGACCAATATCCGAAAAAAAAAAAAAACTGTATTGGATTATATCTGCCTACACCTAAAAATCTAAGATATCAATAAATTGTACATTAGAATATTCTTATGTTTAAAGTTCAAATGTCTGTAAGCCTTTGGTTATTCATAAATGGGTCAGTTTTTCTCATGTTACTGACTATTGTTCTCTGTTTGAGTAACATCATTAGATCACTTGATTTGAATTTGCTGCTTCGAATTTGAATGTGCTGATATCGGATCAGATTGATATCGGTATCGTACAGGAAGTGAAAAAGTTTTATCGGGACGCCCCATTTTTTAAAGCTGTTTGCAATTTCTTTTATATGAATTTTTCAAATATTAGCAAAACTGTCGGATCTTGGGTGTTTGATCTAGACGGTGTTTTTCCCCGCAGTTCTCCTGCAGTGTGTCGACCTTCAGACCCAACTCCACCCACGGCAGATCTTCTCCGAAGGAGAGCGAGAGCTTCTACGCTGGACTGAAGGTAAACACTCTTAATATCACTTCTACACCAACAAAGTCTCCCGGGTCGCCATGACGAACAGTCAAAATGTTGTTGAACGCTGCAAAAAGTTTGGTGTTTTTCTCTGTCAGTTTTCTCCAGACTCGCTATACATATCTGAGAACAGTCGGGAGCACGAGGTCACCGTCCACAGCACCGTCCCTGTCCCCTGCTACGACCTCAACCACGGCCACCAGTGCGGCGTCCCGCTGGCCCTGAGTGTCCAAGACCCTGGTGAGAGGAAAAAAATAATAAAAACAAGACGTTATCAGGCCGATCTGAAGAGACAAGAACGCTTAGGCTGCTTAAATGTTGGCCTCGAGATGGAAGTGCGGCTGCAGCTGACCAAACACGTCAAAGTGAGCAGTGACTCCCACATTTTGTACGGAGGTGGAAATATTTAACTGCTTTTAAAGATGCTATCATCCGCTAAATAACATCTTCTGTAAAGCATCTCTGGCCGGGGAGAGTTGTTCTTGCCAGTAAGCAAAGTGAAATACATTATCTTTTGACAAAGGAAGGTCCAGGCTCTATATATTTTGATTAAAAACAAGGTAAACCTGCTGGTGTTTTTCTACTTTGGGCTCCTCTGCTCTGTACATCATCACATCAAAGCCAGCAGAGGAAAACATTATTACAGTTCTGCCATCAGCCGCCCTCCGTCCGTCCATCCGAGCGTCCGTTAACGCCCCCTCCCCGCTCTGTGCCGCTGTGTCCGCAGACAGCCTCGGTCGCGAGGTCGCCAACGTGGCTCTGTCCGCCTGCCAGGTGGAGCTCCGGCCGGCCGCCTGCGCCCAGGGAAGCTGCGGCAAGGCAGAGTTTCTCGTCACTGCCGTCACCGATTTCACCCGCGATGGGAACCGGCCCAGCCTGGTGAGCGCGCTGCCGGCTCCCAGTGCGCCCAGACTCTGGAGGAATTATGTCCCAACGTCGCTGAAGGTGAGTGTTATAGAGTCATTATGGTCTTCAGATGTTCTGTTTCTGTGCAACGAAATGGAAAAAAGCTCCTTTCAATCCTCAAAAGCCAAAGCGCTCCTGCTCTTTCGCTCAAGCCATCATGTGACTCAGCAACTTTCACTTGTATTGGTGGAACTTTTGACCAGGAGCCTTCAGACTTTGACTCAAGTACTGGATGGAGGTGTGTTCTTTAACTACGGCTGCTTGATTCCCATTTGGAAGTTAGGATTTCATCGAGACCTGCTTGAAAATCTGACATTTTAGGGACCTTTCAGTGGATTTGGGGCGATAAGGATCCTTGAGGGTTGAAATGTTCCATGGGAATGTTTTTGAGGGTACATTAATGGTCATTGAGGGATCCTTGAACAAGTTTGAGAGGACCAGGAGAGGGATTGGAGGGTTTTCTGTCACTGTAAAGCTCCTTCTAGTAGTCTGTGAATAGAATCCCTGAAACTCTAAACTAGTTTAAGGAAAGTCACAATCTTCAAGGGCTTCAGTATCTTAGTTCCTCCTGCTGAACTTTTCAGCAGGACTTACTGTGGGTTTTCAATCAGCAACCTGTCGTAACTTGATCATTGAGAGGTGAGCGCAGCAGCTGTGTCCTCCGCCGGGCCATTGAGAAAAGTTATTTGGCTCCTGATGTCAGGATGACACGGCGTGCAAAATCCATGTGACATGGTACTTACAGAGGCTCCTGGAATCCCTGAGGATGTCTCGTTGATACATTATAGTTACTCTCCTGGGACGCCTTAAAAATGGGTAGCAGGAATTCAGGTCAAAGAAAAGAATATGCAATTCCTCATAATTGCATACTGTAATTGAAGAGTATTAGAAATGTGTGTCAAATTACAGGCTCCTTTGTTATGTTGTTTATGTATACACACTTATAATGATATTGTAGCAGAGGGGTGATGATATAAGCTGGAACGTGCGCCTGTTTGATGGTTAGAAGATGTTTGAGCAGCATTGTCCTAAGCGCCCATTACTGCCTCCACACCAGATATTAGCTTATGTAAAGACATGATGTCAGCCCTGCAGACGTGTTATCTCTGTGGCCTGTCGCAGAGTTTTCCCTCTCTGAAGACATCAAAGCCAGGGGTCAGAAGGTCAGAGGGCAGAACACCCCACCCCCATAATCTTTGTTCTTGCCTCGGCCCCCAGGTCACAGTTCAGGATGTTCCTACTTCCATCTGCTACTCCCTGACTGACCCACATGTCGTAACTCTGGATGGCAGGTAATTCACCCCCGTTTTCTGAACTTTGCTTTTTACCAAAGCACCAAACCGACCATATAACAACAACAACATATCCAACGCTTTCTGCAGACGGTACGAAAACCACCAAACTGGCACCTTCGTGATGTACCAGAGCCTGGCCAGAGATTTCCAGGTTCACTCCCGCCAGTGGGACTGCGGCAGCCGGCACTACGCCGTCGCATGCAGCTGTGGCGTTGCAGTGCGCGAGGGAAACGAAATAGCCGTCTTCGACATGTGCAACGGACAGCCGCAAGAGACGAGACCCCAGCTCACCCTCCACAACTTGGGTGACGAAGGCAGCCGGGTCAGGGTCCTTGAAGCCCACCAGGGAAAGAAGGTCACCGTAGGTATCCAATCATTTTCACACTCGAACAGAATCCACCAGCGCGACCCGGCTCTGCGCCCAGGAGATGATCTGAACCAGATTGTGGCTCTCTTTTAGATGATCTTTCCCTCGGGGGCCTTCGTCAGGGCCGATGTTGGCGACTGGGGGATGAGCCTGTCCATCAGGGCACCCAGTGTGGACTACGGCAACACACAGGGCCTCTGCGGCACCTTCGACCGGAATGGCAACAACGACTTCCAGGGCTCCGATGGGGGTTCTTACGGCCCTGATGCCTTGCATCGTTTTATTGAAGACTGGAGGTCAGCCAACTATCTCTGCCAGTAGAATATTATACCAGAATTCATTCAACCGCTTTACTGTTTCTGTCTTGTTTGGATCCACTTCCGCATCAGGTTACCTTTGAGTCTAAAATTCACTTCTATCAATGGTTTTGCCTTCTTTTTTGTACGTTAGGATAGCTCCTGGCCAGAGTTTATTCGACAAAACGCCTCCCGAGACAAGGCAAGAGGCCAGGAGACCCTTCTGTCAGTGCCAGAAAGGATACAGCATTTCTCATCATGCTGGCGGGGGGAGGAAGAACCTCTACAATCCTTCCGCTCACTCTGACTGTGTTGCTTTTGACAATGTGGACTACACATCTGTGTTCCCCTCCATGGACACAACACTGGAATACATCAAGAGTCCAGAAAGAGAGGAGAGCATCCTGAACATGTCCTCCTTCAATAGCATCTCTCTGGAAAGGAGGCATCTCCACTTCCACGCCGAGAAGCAGCAGCACGGTGACACTGATGATGAATTGGGCAGAGAGTTCAGGGAGGACCTGCTGCTTTCTGCTGACAGGCCGAAGAGACAGGCCCTGTTTGAATTCCAGCCAGTCTTCACCACTCAAAGCCTGAGCCAGGCCGATTTCAAGAGTTTAACTTACTTCTTCCCAGAGGATCACCTTGCGGAAGCCCGGCCGGAGGTCCAGCCTCAGTGGCCCACCCCGAGCGGCCTGACCTCAGCCAAAGCTTTGGAAGTGTGCCAGATGGCTTTGGCGAACTCCACCGTTGGCTCGGTGTGCCGGGAGCTGCTGGGGCGCCGGCTGGATGAGGCGGTGGATCTGTGCATCCTGGATCTGCAGTTGAAGGACGACCTGGACTGGGAGGAGGCACTGCTGCCCTACCTGGAGAACGAGTGCGAGAGGCGGCTGTTGGAGAACCGGACCCAGAGAGCGATGGAGCTGCTCAGTCAGCCGGGATCCTCGGGGGGAGTCGTGATGGCACTGCGCTGCCCCAACTTCTGCAATGGAAACGGGGAGTGTACAGAGTGGGGCTGCCAGTGCCACCGCAGCTACAGCTTCTACGACTGCAGCCTCGCCATTAGTGAGTATCTGATGGACCCAGAGTCTACACAGGTATAGAAAGCCAGTACATCAGAATGGTTTCGTTGTCTCTCCTAAAACAGGTCAGCCGGTGGAGTTGACAGACATGGAGAACAGCGGCCTGTGCGACATTCGGGCATTTGACTGTCGCAACGTTCGGGTCTTCGGCCTTGGCTTCATCGACTCTCCTGACCTGAGCTGTCATGCCACCCGGCTGAAGGTGAGTGGTGATGCTAGCGCAGCGGAGCAGCTTACGATTTTTGTTGTTTGTTGTTTCTTTAACATTATACTCTGAATGAATTTGCAGTACATGAATGGAGTTTGGGTTCCGGGGGAGAAGCAGCGAACCAGAGCCACCTTCCTCAGCTCCAAGGCTCTGGACTGCGCTGTCCCGTCGCTGAGCAACGCCGCCGTCAGCACGGAGGACTTCATGATGGACGACAAACCCTACGCACGTTGGGAGATCAAGGTGCGGCGGCCTTTGGCGACGTAATGACTTGAGTGTTGTTCGGAGTTGTACGCCGCCTCAGCTCTACCTCCTTCCTGTCCCAGGTGACCAACGACGGCTCCCAGTACAGCCAGGCCAAGGTGCTGACCATCTACGATGGCGTTTGTCAGGTCTGCGAAGCGTCACGCTCAGGACTCTGTAAGTTAAAGGTAACTCACATACGACAGCGTTTATCTCCGCAGACACATATGAACTCAAACATTTACTGAACACCCGCAAGTCAGCTTTGTGCTTTTCTAAACACAAAACTGAGAGGAATCAACAGTTTCCAATGAGATCTGGCTGCTTTGGCCCAAATGTAGCAAAAAAGTAGTGTTGTTATCAATAAAGTTTTGTTTTATTTTATGTTTTTACTCAATCACCAAAAACAGATCCACCAGCCACCAAGCTAAAACTAGTCTACTTGGTCGCATATATAACATAGATAGTGATTGGTTGGTTGATTTATGGATCAATTAGCACATAGCACCTCAGTGAAGAAATAATAAGGAAGAGCCTCGAGCTGCATCTGATTGGGTTCTTTCTTTAGAGGAGAAAGTCTTCTAACGCCATTGATAAATCATGCAGCGCTATACGACCTTTCACCACTCACACGTTTACAACCCTTGACCGGTTTGAACAGACAGCAAAGGAGAGGTCACATACCTGCAGCAGATCACTTGTTTTTAAAAAAAATGTGATATTTACTGGAGCAGGGGGAGCAGATGTGGAAGACAGATGTGACTGGGTGGGTGTTTAGTGGGAAAGTGTGGCCAAGCATTTTATGCACTCGTAGGGGTGTGTAACGCACGCCGGGAGTGACTGGTGGCAGCTGCGTGAATGAGTAAAGCAGGTACTGGGTGATTTCCCATTATCTCCACATGCAGCTGCCGGACATTTGAAACACAAACATTCATAAAGAAGGTGCACGGGGGGTCCCGCTGTTACTGGAACAGCTTTTACGGGGAGGGCTGACCTTTAAAGATGTAACTTTACAAATAGGCTGAACACACACACTCCGCACACACATGCGGCCATGTTTGCCAAACAGCTAAATTGAATTAGCTTAAGTGGAGATGGAGCAGATTTCCTCTCGTCCCTGGCATCTCCAGAGAAAACCACCCAAAGCAAAACAAAGCAGCCTGAAAAAACATTTATTCTGACGTGATTTCTGGAAGCCTAAGAAAAGTCTGTCTCTGTCTCTCGTTTTTCTCCCCACTCTTTGTATCTGGCGACCAGGACCAGACGTGTAACATCGACGGGATGTGTTTTGCAGCAGGAGACTCCAATCCAGGCAGCCCTTGTCTCCTCTGTGACCCGGACACCTCCAAGTTCACCTGGTCTGTGAACCAAGGTACAGCACCTGCTGTCCATCACCCGTCTGCCACGATCGCTCATTGTGAAGCCGTTTTCACACCAAACACGTAAAGCAGAGACGTGCAAAGACCAAACCATTCTTTGTGTCGGTGGCGGCGCAGGGCAGGTGTGCACCGGTATGTGCACCCATGCTTGAAAAAGTAAACAGAAGATCTTGTTAAAAATGCTTTAACAAGATGTTGAAAATGTTTGGAATATGTTTGA